>CAMZMU010000060.1:30431572-30798449 GCA_947311845.1 Poa pratensis | reverse complement strand
CTCCATGTGAAATTGTCAACTTTGTTGCGGATGTGGAACTTTATATGAAAGTCACCCTCCGAACTAGCCAGAATTCCATGGTTTCTTTTCGTACCCCTAGTAATAAGCCCCCGGACCTCCACATGGCGGACGAGAAACCCATGTGAATTCTACACCACCAGATAGGCGATTAAGTAGATTCGTAGAGAAATCTCGTTTACCAGTTTCCGAAATGCCCACAAAATCCAATCTATGATCCCTAATAGAATCAGCAATACGTGCGTGTTTAGCCAAGTCCCGAAGACCTCTGCTATTCTCGAACATGCCATTCATTGGGAAACGATTGGGTATGCGGACAATTTCGCCTTTTTACGTGGCGTATTTTAATCTTTTTTAGAGTAGTTTGCTTTAGATTTACGGTTTGACGCTTTTCAGGTCATAAAATGAGCTGAGCATCGCCTCATCCAAGCCAACCTCTGTTACGTCCCCAACTAGATTCGAGAGGAGCTGGACATCAATTGTGTCATGTAGCTCCTCCTCATCCGGATGTGGAGTAAACGACTTACACGAGACTTTTGGAGTATGAACATGATGTTTTAGTGACACATCATAGAAAGGAAAGAACCATGATAGGTGCTTTTAGTTCGACCAAGTTGGAGACACGAACGGGTAAAAATAAAGTCAAAGCAACATTTGATCTGTCCTCAAAGTTAGGTTTTAGTTGAAATAATCCTTTTTTCTGCTCTAACATCACCAGGTCCAAAAAACTTGACCATACGATCATTCCATTCTGCATAAAAAGTGCTTATTATAAGGTAAACTCCCATTGTTTCCTCATAACGAAACTACAATAGAGTCAAACTTAACAATGTAAGAGCACTTTCTGGCCATCAACAATGGATCCAACAAAAGCTAGTAATAACACAATATCTTAGGTATATAGAGCATGGACAAAACGTGAGGGAGTTGCTCACCAGCGTATCAGCTGTGTGGAAGAAGCCCACCGGCTGATAAAAACATATTCGGGGAAGGTGTAGCTCAGTCTTTAAAGAGGGGAAATCATGTGCCAACTCCTTGGATGCCTCCATCGGTTACCGATTCTTGCGGAGATCGTGAGGAGAAGAGGTTCATGACGAGATCTGTTCGGCCGCAAGAATACCATTGGAGAAGACAAAAGTTCGAAAAGGAATAAAACCGGCAGAGATTCTCTGACTTAGCCACCCCGACTTTACCCTGACTTTGAGTCAGTCACACCTCGGGCCTACCACATGTGGGACCCACCCGTCAGTGACCCAAAGTTTGGAAAAAGTCAGGTGGCTAAGTGAGACAATCCATGCCGGAATAAAACACAGAACATATGGGCTACATGTGGGTTGTGGGCAGGTTCAATAGGCTGTGCGAGTCCATCCGACGAACAAACAGAGTGAGAAATAAACGGAATAGAGCGACGTGGACGCTAAACTGTAACGATTAAGAATGAAGTGGATGTGACGATCCTGCGCAGCACACCAAATAGCTAGATATCATCCGAGAACAAGTACATATCTTAGAGTTCATACGAATTCATGAGATCCAAAGAAGGGAGGAGGAAGAGAGAAGAGCAGACACGCTGCAAACTTCAGTACAATTAACTCATAGATGATTTGCTAAGCCCCTCACGCACGCTTACATGGGCAACGCCCTTTGCATGGACACAGCCAGTATTTGTCACACTTTACTTTGGGCTTCACTTGGGCCTCCTCTTGTGTTGTCGCTGGGCGTGGTCCGTGACGCGTCCGTCACATTCCCTCCCCCTTGAATGTCTGCTTGACCCCAAGCAGGTGCATTTGGGTAGTCCTTCATCAGCCTGTTCTTGTTCTCCCAGGTGCTCCATGAATTCGGCAATCCTGCCCATTGAACCTGAACAAGAGTGACACTAGTAGTGCCTGTTAGAATTTCTTTAGTATCCAGTAACTGCAGACAGGTTCCAGTTCCATCAGAGTACACTGGGATGGCAAATCAAGTTGAGCAATGGTGTTAGCTGGTAATGCCTGCTTCAAGAGAGATACATGCACGACAAGGTGGATGTGACTGCCAGTCGGTAGACCAATTTGTAAGCCACAACACCCACTCTTTGCAAGATAGTGTATGGCCCAAAGAACTTGTAGCTCAACTTCTGATTTGTCCGTCGAGCAACCGACATTTGCACATAAGGTTGAAGTTTTAGGTATACCTTATCACCAACTGCAAATTGTCTTTCAACCCTTTTTTTTTGTCCGCTTGAATTTTCATACGTTGTTGAGCCCGTTGCAGATTTTGCTGGATCAATCGTTGCATTTCTTCCTTCTCTTGTAACCATGTTTGCAGATCTGGAACAATGTTTGCTGGAGCATCTTGGATCCCAAAATGCTTTGGTGTGTAACCATATAGCACCTCAAAAGGGGACTTGCCCAATGCCAAATGAAACGTGGTGTTATACCAATATTCAGCTAATGAAAGCCACTTGGACCACACCGAAACAGCCGATCAACAAGAATTTTACCGCTCGCTAAGGGATAGCCAAGAACCTTCAATCACGACTGGATCCGTGGCCGAATTAATCGCCTTTTCCCAAATCAACACCTCCTGCACGGCCAATTGACAAGCCGTCACTCCCCAACACCGCGAGATCCAACTAACTTGGGGATTCTACGAGAGATCCCAACCCAAGCTCGCCGATCCCGATTCACCTCCGAAATCACCTCACACACTCGGAAGCAATTTTTTTGGTAGAATTTTCTAGTTTTTCCCTCGATTGACTGTCTGCTGATACCAATTGTGACGATCCTGGCTAGTGGCAGCACACCAAATAACTAGATATCATCCGAGAATAGATACATATCTCAAAGTTCGTACAAATTCATGAGATCCAGAGAAGGGAGGAGGAAGAGAGAAGAGAAGACACGCTGCAAACTTCAGTACAGTTAACCCATAGATGATTTGCTAAGCCCCTCACGCACGCTTACATGGGCAACGCCCTTTGCCTGGACACATCCAGTATTTATCACACTTTACTTTGGGCTTCACTTGGGCCTCCTCTTGGGATGTCGTTGGGCGTGGTCCGTGACGCGTCCGTCACAGTGGACCAATTAGATGGTTACTGATGTGGATGCTCCCTATAGATTTGACGGAAGCGTTTGATTGTGTGCAGAAAATCTAAATGGATTGATTGGGGAACGATTTGTGCAAACTCTTAGTTTTAATTTTTCTTTGAAAAAGGTATTTTTAGTACTGACTCACTGTGAGTCTGGACCATTTTGTACCGTCGCACTTGACAAGTTGACGAACTAGAAGAAACTCAACCCTCAAGTTTATGTACAACGCGTGTAATTACCTCAAAATTAAAATTTGCCATCGTACTGCAAATAGAGTCAATCTCCCGGGCCGTGGACTAGTCATGGTCCACTATTGCAATGCAGCGCCCTTTTGTGCCGTGACGCCATCGCCATGCTATTCATCTCCTCTTCCAGTCCATGCACCTGCTTGCAAAGTGGTTTCTTCTCGCCTTCTCGGCAGCACGTAGGAACCCAGCAATGGCGTCCTTCCCACGAGCTATGCGTAGCCTGATCCTCCCATCTCTTCTCCTCCTACTCCTCATCGTCGCAGGCAAGGCTGCCGCGGACAATTTCTTCTTCGCCGACTGCCCGAGCAACACAAACTACACCCGCGGCGGCGGGTTTCAGACCAACCTCGACGCGCTCCTCTCCTTCCTCCACGCCGTCGCGTCGGCCGCGTCCGGGTTCGCTGAGAACGCCACCGGCGCAGCGCCCGACGAAGCGTACGGTCTCGCGCAGTGCCGTGCCGACGTCAATGCGTCAGAGTGCCGTACATGCCTCGACGCCTCAACACGGGATGCGGCCAGCAGTAACAGTAAGTGCTCCGGCCAGAAATCCTCCATGCTCTTCTACGACGACTGCCTCCTCCGCCACTCGAACGTGAGCTTCTTCGGCGTCGTCGACACGTCGCTGGTGGTCTACAGCTGCAACCAGGACAACGCAACACAGCCCGAGCAGTTCTGGTCACAGCTGGGCTTGCTGATGAGCAACCTCACCAACAGGGCGGCGTACTCGTCCCCGCCGTTGTTCGCGGCCGGCGCGGTCGATTTCACACCCTTGAAGATCTACGGCCTGGCCCAGTGCACCCGCGACCTTGCCGGCGACGACTGCTACTCGTGCCTCACCGAAGCCGTCGCATGCATCCCGACCTACTGCGGCAGGAGGCAGGGAGGACGGTTCTTCTCCCGGAGCTGCTCCATCCGGTACGAGTTGTACTCTTTCTACAACGCCCAGGTCGTCGCGGGGATGTCCCGCCTGCTCCAGCAGGCGGCGGAGGCAACGGCACCGATCACTCCGGCCCAGCAGGACGCGCGGTGAGTCAACAAAAGTCTCCGCCAACTTTGTGTCGTGTTCCCTTCGCTGACGCGTTTCTAGCTGGCTAACACTAGAGTCCATGAAGTTTTATCTTCTTTGGTTTGGAATTGTCGTTTCAATCTCGCGTCTTTGAGAAGTGGCGAGTTGAAAAGTTGAGACAGTGACTGAACTGAGTGAAAGGGTCAACTATTCTGCATTTTCTTGTGCCTGACGGTGACGAACCTTCGTTGTGGGTGCAGGAAACAGTGCAACAGCCAAGATAGCCCTAGCTGTCTCGGTTCCTGTTGCTGTGATGCTGCTGATGCTGTTGACGATTGCTCTCTATTTCTGTAAGAGGAAGAACAAGAAACCACACCAGCATGTACAGATTTCCACCGCTGGTGAGTTCTTCACGACCGATTCCTGTAGCAAATCTCTGAAGAAGAAAAACAGGAGGCTCCACCTACAGTGAACAAGGGCGATTTTTGGGCGAACCCGTGCGGACCAGCTCACCGCCGGCGATCCGCTCGATTCCTCACCCTCCGCGGCCGCTCTGGCGGCGGGAGGACGGAGAATCGACGGATCCCGGCGTGTACATAGTTTATGTGTGCGTGGGTTGCTTGCCGGCGGCGCTATGGAGGTGGAGGCGCGGTCGGAGAAGCTTTTGGAGGCGGCGGTCCTCTCCTCTGTCCTCGGTTCTCCGGTGGAGGCCCTGGGCGGATCTGCCGTCTCTGGCGTGTCTGCTGCTCTCCGGAGCCGCGGCGTGCCTCCCCTCGAGCCGGCGTCCGTGGTGGCGGTGGCGGCTCTGGTTCTAGGGGTCCTTCTTCCCTCGCCGGCGTGCGAGGTGGTGCTTTTGCTTAAAACCGCTGGGAGTTTGCAGGTGCGGTGCTCTCCTTCGTCGGCGATCTTGGTGGGCCCTGCGGAAGATGGGTGGAGCCGTCATCTTCGTCTCCGGCGTGAGGCGGCGATGGTGGTCTGGCGGTGGCTCGGCGCCGATGCTCGTTCAGCGTCAAGATTCCGGCGCCTGCGTCGGATGGCTTCTGCGGCATCTCAACAAGGCTGGCTGCGCTGCTTGCTTCGGTGCGAGGTGAGCCTGGTGGTGCCATGGTCGCCGTGTGTGGAGTGGCCTGTGCCCGTGTTCGTGCGTGTGTGTTCTTCCCCTGTATGATCTTGTACACGAACTCCCTTTCAAAATAATAATAATTATTATTATCAATTGTCTTTTGTGAGCACTGCAGCAGATAGTGAGGATGGAGAAGACATGAGAAGTTCAGAGTCTCCTGTACGATTTGAGTACTCTAAGAGCTGCCACCGACAACTTCTCTGAAGATAATAAGCTCGGGGAAGGCGGGTTTGGGCCAGTCTACAAAGTAAGTATACACTACTGCCACTACTAATTGGGAACGTCAGCATCCGCTGTCCGAATTAGTTTTTATATCTTATTATGGGGGAGGGGGCAATTGCCCCTCCCACCCATGATTCAAATAAATAGTGATATTTGTTTTTGCCTCCTCCCCACCCATGAAATAGTGATATTTGTTTTGGACTTCGTCATACCTAAATTTTGTGTCGTCCTTTGCCATTGGCACTAGCACTACTAGTTGGGAACGCAAGCATCCGCTATTCGAATTAGTTTTTCCATGCCTGAAACTGAACTTGGATGCACGTTTCTTTGGCCGGACGATCAGGGCACGCTGCATGATGGGCAGGAGATCGCGGTGAAGAGGCTGTCAAAAACCTCTCAGCAAGGCCACGTGGAGATGAGGAACGAGGTTGTGCTGGTCGCGAAGCTCCAGCACAAGAATCTGGTGCGCCTACTAGGTTGCTGCATCCAGCAGCAGGAGATGCTCCTCGTCTATGAGTTCCTCTCCAACAAAAGCCTCGACAAAATTCTATTCGGTTCGTACCTACCTTTGCCTTTATTCAACTGTTAACATTCAGTATGTTCAAGTCATCAATCACATAAGAACGTGTTTACTGAAACGTGCTACTGCTTGACAACTAATGGAAATTTGTGCAGATCCTGTTAGGCGGCAAGAGCTTACCTGGGGGCACCGGTTCAGGATCATCCAGGGTATTGCTCGAGGTCTTCTTTACCTACATGAAGACTCGAGGCTGACCATCATTCACCGGGACCTCAAAGCGAGCAACATCCTGCTAGACCCTGACATGAACCCCAAGATCTCCGACTTCGGCCTCGCGAAGCTGTTTAGCATCGACACCAGCGTCGGGAACACCAGCCACATCGCCGGAACCTAGTGAGTTTACTTGTTATAGCAACACGTAATGGCGTAAGGAACCGAGCTAATGATCTTCTGTCCTGTCTTGAAATGCAGCGGGTACATGGCACCGGAGTACGCCCTGCACGGCATCTTCTCGGCCAAGTCGGACGTGTACAGCTTCGGTGTCCTGGTACTAGAGATTGTATCGGGTCGCCGCAACACTTTCAGCCAATACCCGGGCACAAATCAAGAATATCTTCTGACCACGGTAACCTTTTTTATTACTCCCTCTGTCCGGAAATACTTGATTTAGGTTTGTCTGAATTCATATGTATGTACAAACTAAAACATGAAAAGTATTTCCGGACGGAGGAAGTAGACCATAATCAACAACACAGACGCGCTTTAATTACCTCAAGATATATACTAATGCATGTATAAGTCTAAAACCTTGCTAATGGCGGATCGATATAGTAACTAATTATTATGCTCTTTGCATGGACAGGTTTGGAGGCACTGGAGCTGTGGGAGCGTGTCAGGCTTGCTCGATGGCTGCTCGGCCGACGGGCTCCAGCCGTCCGAGGTGCTGCGGTGCATCCACGTGGGGCTGCTCTGCGTCCAAGAGGACGCGCACCTCCGGCCAGGCATGGCGGCGGTCGTCGTCATGCTCAACACTTCAACAGCCGCTCGGTTACGTTGCCGGTGCCCACGCCGCCGGCTTACCTTGTTCCGAGCCGCGCAGGCGCGTTAGGGACGAGCACGACGAGCTGGGCAGAGGCTCCGGCGGGAGTTGTTCGTGAGCCGTTTGGCAACGACGCCTCCATTTCTGACTTGGAGCCCCGGTGAATCGACCGTATAAATGTGACTGGAAAATATGGTGCTCTGGCCTCCGGGTGCAAATCTGCTCCTGTACTTTACGTATGCATTTGTGTTAGTCGTTTCATTTGCAACTAATAAACGTCAATTAGTTGTTGCATTTTTTTGTATGCTGCACATTTGACATTTGGTTACAGTTTTTTCATGGAGAAAAGTATTTTTACGTCATTCAATTTGTTGAGCTGATCACTTTTCGTCGTGCTTTTGTATGTTACATACTCCATCCGTTCCAAATTACTTGACTTGTGTTTGTCCAAATACGGATGTATCTATACTTGTTTAGTGTCTAGATACATCTGTATTTAGACAAACCCAAGTCAAGTAATTTGGAACGGAGGGAGTACTTGGTTACACCTTTTGTTATAAAGAAAAGTATATTTTCATCCCTCAACTCGTGGGGCTGAACAATTTTGGTCAGCCGGTTCTAAAATAGATCAACTATCGAAACCAGGACAAGTTTTGATAAAAGAAGATTATGGTTTAGAAATGCAAGTTTGGCCCTCGTGTCACCCTCGGTGGGGCCTCTGCGGATTATCAATCAAAATCATGAAATATTTTTTTGCGCATGTTGTCCACACACCATTCATTTTACACGGATATGAATGTATGAGATTCAATGGTACCCAATTTCTTTCCTCCGCATGATGTGAGACTTGCGAGACCGCTTTGATTGCACACAAGTTTGACACTTAGAGTCCTTGCCGAAGCTGAATTTAGGAATTAAATTCATACTCGCAAGCCACGTCATGCAACCGATACTAGCATGAATGTCAAACATTAGACTCGTTACTAGTAATTTCATACATGGTTCACAACATTATCAGAGAAGTCTTCCGAAGAGAAGTGAAACATGGCTCCACACTCATAACCTTTTGCAACAAAAGATTCATACTTAGGCAATATAAATTTATTGGACTCAAACACCAACTTAAACCCGTCTTTCAGAAGAGCATGTTGCACGTTCTTTAGCTCCATGATCTTTATTGGAGTAAAATTCAGATCTACTCTGACAACACCAGGAACAAAGGTATGTAACTAATTCTCCACCACGATGGTGAAACTCCGTTGGGCCTGATAAGATGCGAACATGGAGATATCAACACACACATGAATATTAGCACATGCATCAACATACCGCTCGTTGGAATAAAATAATGAGAGAACAATAGATGATAAATTACAATACACAAACGTTTCTTCTTTAGTATTGCTAATGACCATGTTGATAAACTTGGAGCTCTCTCCAGGCTGACCTTTCTTTCTTGCGCTGTGGTCAACGATAACCCAATGGCAAGTCTCGCCACACAGCCAACAAGGATTCTTCCCTTAAAGTGGTGGGCATTTTTCTGCACCATATTGGCAGTAGAATAGGTCCCTCGGTTCCAATAGTGTGTCTGTCTTTAGCCCTCGTCTTCTTTTCAACATTTAGAGAACCAATGGGATTTTTAACAGAAAACTCATGCATCTGATGTTTCATAGAAGTGACAAAGTTCCTCAATGAATGGTGTTGCTTACGTGAATGCTTCCCCCCAACAAATTTATCAGATAACACACACTTAAGGAGCTTGAGTTACTTAGCCAAGATCTTTAACTCATGAGGTTGTTCTACTACAAATCGGTTTTCAACTATCTTCTAGTCATTTAACTGCTCCATAGTATACAGTTCACGCCAGCATTAGCTGCACCAAATTTAGACTCCACTGCAACCCACAATTTTTTAGCATCCTTAATATGTAAATATGCATCAACCAATTTGTCTCCAAGCATGGTTAATACCGCATTAGGGTGGCCTCCCTGGACACTTTTTCCTCTTCAGAAGTAAGCGGACAACTCGGAGTAGTGCTAGCCGCAACCCCGTGCACGGCCATAGTAGTGAGCCACAAGGTGGTTTTTGTTTGCCGTCGTTTGAAATGCGCACACGTAGACGGACTCAGTTTTACGCAGTAGTAAAGCCTGATGAAAATTTCTGCATAAAGAAATAAGGTCGTTTGGATTGTTGGAATATTAAGCAATTTCTAGACGAGTTTAATTAACGAAAATCAACACCACAAAGGCAGTAGTAAATCTAACCACATACGAAAAACTAAACATATCTAGCCGATCTGCATAGGGCCAAATACTAGTGCAAACCGACAAAAGTAGCATATACGCGCTGACCGGGAAGGTCCCCGCCTCAGTGTTGTTGTCATCGGCCATGAAAAAGAAGTGGACGAACGGTCGGAACAAATGTAGTCGAACGAAAAAGATAAATCATGAATGCTCCACAAAAATCTTAATTATCAACCCTCCCCTAGTGCAGAATCTCAAGGGACGAGATTTGGGAAGCATGCTCTTTCGGACAACCGTAAACGCCGTCGCTGGAATGGGGAAGTCTGAAAGTAATATATTAAAATGAAATAGGAAGTGGTGGTATAGAGAGTGAGTGGAGAGTTCTAATCTATCTGTGATGTTCTCTTCTATATAGCCGGGGACAGGTAAAAAACGCAAGCGCCACGTGGTGTAGGAGGAGTGCTTGTGCACTGGGTCTATTTTCTCACTCACTTAGTGGAGGTAGAAGAAATGCCCTTATAAACAGGTCCGACTCTTCCTTCCTGTCAGATTATGGAAACCACACGTTGTGGTGCCTTGTATTGATCTATAAATAGGAGATTACAAGGCTGAGTTCTTGCTGTACAAGACACGGACACGTATACAAGGAAACACATACACAACCGTATATCTATACACATACAATACGGTCATGTATTCTAACACCCTCCCTCAGTCGAAAACGGGCGTCCGACGAATGTTGAGACTGTCCCGAAAATCCAAAAAGAGAGGAGATGACAATCCTTTTGTGAAGATGTCCACGAATTGAGAAGAACTAGGAACATGTAGAACCCGGACCTCGCCTGTGGTGACACGATCTCTGACGAAGTGAAGATCTATTTCCACATGCTTAGTGCGCTGATGATGGACTGGATTCTGAGTCATGTAAACCGAGCTTACGTTATCACAGAAAACAACAGTAGCACCAGTCACCGGTCGATGAAGCTCCTGAAGAATCTGTCGAAGCCAACATGTCTCAGCTACCACGTTTGCAACCGCCCTGTACTCAGCCTCGGCACTGGAGCGTGAGACTGTGTGTTGACGCTTTGCAGACCAAGACACCAGATTAGCGCCGAGAAAAATACAATAGCCAGATGTAGACCGGCGAGTGTCTGGACAACCTGCCCAATCAGCGTCAGAATAGGCCGTCAACTTGTTCGAGGTGCGACGAAACAAAGTGAGGCCATAATCAGTGGTGCCGCGGATGTAGCGTAGAACACGCTTAACAAGAAGCAAATGATTCGCCCGGGGATCATGCATGTGAAGACAAATCTGCTGCACTGCATAGGAGATATCTGGCCGAGTAAAAGTGAGGTATTGAAGACCTCCTGCAATGCTGCGATACTCGGTAGGGTCGGCAACAGGATCACTAGACTTGGCTGAAAGCTTGGAAGCTGTGTCAACTGGAGTGGAGATGGACTTACAGTGCAACATACCAGTTCGATCAAGAAGCTCCAACGCATACTTCTTTTGCGAGAGGAAAAGACAGTCCTTGCTGCGCTTGACTGAGATGCCCAAAAAATAATGAAGATCACCCATGTCTGTCATACTGAACTCCGTACGAAGAGAGGCAATCAAACTGTGCAACAAAGTCGAGGAAGACGCAGTCAATATAATGTCATCCACATAGAGCAAAAGATAAGCATGTCGGAGCCATGACGGTATATGAACAATGAGCAGTCAGACTTGGAGGCAATGAAACCAAGAGATGCGATGTAGGTAGCAAATCGCTGAAACCATGCTCTAGGCGCCTGCTTTAAACCATACAGAGATTTGTTGAGGCGACACACCTTGTCAGGATGATTGGGATCAATGAAACCTGAAGGCTGACGAGCATAAACTGTCTCACTGAGAGTACCGTTGAGGAATGCATTCTTCACGTCAAGCTGATGAATAGGCCAGTTGCTAGATAGCGCAAGCGACAACACCGTGCGTATAGTGGCTGGTTTGACAACCGGACTGAAAGTCTCGTCAAAATCAATACTTTCGCGTTGGGTGAATCCGCGCAAGACCCATCGTGCTTTGTATCGATCTAGAGAACCATCAGACTTCATCTTGTGACGATAAATCCACTTGCCTGTAACAATATTAGCATGGCGAGGTGGATCAATGAGGTCCCAAGTATTGTTGGAGAGAAGAGCACTGTACTCATCAACCATGGCTGAATGCCAGTTTGGGTCCTTGAGTGCGCCACGGTAAGTCTTTGGTATGGGAGATAAACCCTCAACGTGAAGATCAAGAATCGTCGTCGGCTTCACGATACCAGCCTTGGCACGAGTGACCATCGTGTGAGACGGTGGTGGAGGCGGAGCACGTGGACGGCGAACCCTGGGCGGTGGCAGGGGAGGCTGCAGATGATCCGCAGCAGCACCCGAGGTGGAAGCAGAGGCCGCAGGAGAAGAGCCTCCCATGGCAGCAGAGGTGTCCGCAGCGAGAGAACCGGTCACAGCAGGTTCCTGGGCGGTAATGACCGGGTCCGCGGCAGTCACGCGCGTCCCGCGGCAGGCACAGTGAATGGTGTCGACGGCATCGGCTGCTCCATACCCTGCAAAAAGTCATACGTATGCATGGAGGGAGAACGAGATGTGGAGGACACGGGAGAGGCGAACGGGAAGGAAGACTCGTCGAACACAACGTGACGAGAGATGATGATCTTTTGGGATGAACGATCGAGACACCGATAGCCACGATGGTTGGATGGGTACCCAAGAAACACGCAGGGCATGGAGCGCGGCGCAAGCTTGTGCGGTGCAACGGCGGTGGTGTTGGGGTAGCATAAACATCCAAAAACCCGGAGATCAACATATGAGGGATCCGAACCATAAAGAACGCGATAGGGGACGCGATTCGAAATAGCTTTGGAAGGCAGCCGATTATGAAGAAGAGCGGCTGTATGGAGTGCTTCGACCCAGTATCGTGGCGGCATGCTAGCTTGTATCAAAAGGGTACGAGTAATATTGTTGAGAGTGCGAATAATTCTTTCAGCTTTACCATTTTGTTGCGATGTATATGGACATGAAAAGCGGAGTGCAATTCCATGTTGTTGGGCAAACGAATGGAGAAGGGAATTATCGAACTCACGACCATTATCGCACTGGATAGCTTGCAAGCGCGCTTGAAACTGTGTGAGAGCTAACGCATGAAGTGATGACAAATGAGAGAAAGCTTCCGATTTAGACCTAAGAGGAAAGACCCAAGTATATTGAGTAAAATCATCGAGACAAACGAGGTAATACTTAAAGCCAGAAACACTCTCAACAGGAGAGGTCCACAAGTCACAATGAACAAGCTGAAAAGATCTAGTCGTTACACGGTTTGATGAATAAAAAGGAAGACGAACATGATGACCTAGCTGACAAGCATGACACAAACTAGTCTTATTTTTATTCTTCTCTCTAGGAATAACCGAGGAGCGAACTAAGGAATCCATGACAGGACGTCCAGGGTGTCCAAGACGTTGATGCCACAGCGCCGGATCAACGGCGAGAAGTGCTTGTGGAGAACTCGAAGAGGCGGTGCGGACCGGGTAGAGAGCGCTAGAGCTATTGGATCTGAGAATCTCGGTCTTGGTTGGAAGATCCTTCACAGAAAAACCAAGAGGGTCAAATTCGACTGAAACTTGATTGTCAGTAGTGAACTGACGAACTGACAACAAATTTTTGACAATGTTAGGTGCGACTAAAACATTACGAAGGTGTAGAGGACGGGAAGAAGTGGGAATAGGAAACCGTGCTTGACCGGTAGCAGTGATAGGAAGAGAAGAACCGTTACCGACAATGACAACACGAGATGATGGAGTAGGAGGGGAAACAGAGGTGAGCATACCGGGGTCGGACGCGAAGTGAGAAGACGCGCCGGGGTCCATGACCCATTCTCTGGGAGGTGCTTGCAGCCCCATGGTCTGGAACTGGTTCATCAGCGCAGCTTGATCCCACGACGGCCCTGTCGAGGTGGACGATGAAGAGGGCACGGTGTTGCCGAATCCGTAGGACGGAGAGTAACCGTAGCCGTAGGACGGAGAGGCACCATAGCCATACGGTAATGAAGGAGGCAGCGCCATGCCGTAGGGCCCCTGCGCGTAGAACGCATGCGGAGCAGGGTTGTGTGGCGGCATGTAGCTCTGCGGGCGTCCATGAAGGCCCTGGCCATAGGGCCACATCTGGATGGCACCGTTCCAGGGAAGCTGGGGAGTCGGCCATGTTTTTGGAGTAGTAGTAGCAGCGCTAGGCTGCTCCTTGACAGGGACGATCTCCTTGGAGGACACGCTCGTGGATGCCTGCTGTTGCTGCTTCTTCTTTTTCCCTTTGCCGTTCCCCTTGCTGGTGGTGCTCGTGTTGGAGTAGAACGCCGTATCATTGTTGCGGGCACGGCGATTTTTCCGCTTCATCTCCCGAAGCGTCTGTCGTGGTGGTGTCACGGCAGATGCCATAGGATGGCTTAAGTTGTGGGCTCGCTTGGACGTTGGGGGATCCGGGGAGGGTTTGCGCGCTCACGAAGCACGCATGGAGAACAACCAAGAACTCGCAAGAACAAACAAGAACAAGCAGAACCAAGAAGAAGCAAAGAACACCACGATGTACCCTGCTTCGGGGCCCTCTTGTGGAGGTAACACCCCTACTGCAGCACTAGCCTACTCTCTTTATATCTCAAGTGGTTACAAGTACAGAGTGCTCCTTGAGCTGTATGAAGAACAATGGTGAGAGCTCTAGGATGAAGATGAAGGCACAGTGGGGAAATGAGCTCTCGGCGCCCCTCTCTTCCCTGTTTCTCTCGCCTCCGTCCCTCTACTGGAGGATTTGGTAGCTTACTTATACACTAACCGAATTACCATTTTGCCCCTGGCTGGAAGTGATAATGGCATGGACAAGAGGAACAGGACAAGCCTCTGCCCCCTGTCAACCCAACGGCCGGACTGTCAGGCCCTAGCAGGCCTATCTTGCCACTTTGGGCAATGGCAGGTGTAGCCCACCGGGTCTCGGTCATATCCTCTTTCCCGAATTGGCCGGGTCAGCTCCTAGGTTGCTGCGCTCCCAGGAATCCCGTGACCTGACCTGGCCGTCAAGTCCCTAGCAGGCCTATCTTGCCACTTTGGGCAATGGCAGCCGTAGCCCCCCGGGTCTCGGTCGTATCCTCTTTCCCGAATTGGCCAAGTCAGCGCCTAGGGCCTTGCGACCCGGAAAACCTGCGACTTGACCCGGCTGTCTTCTCAGCCTCTGGCAGGAGACACCCGTGAACCTTTCTGACATTACTTGGCCCTTGTGCAATATCCGGATTACCTTATCCGGGTCCTTCCTGACCAACCCGGCTAACTTAACCGGTTTCCTTCCTCTGATTCGGTTAAGCTTTACCGGATCCTCTCTGGCATCTTCCTCTGATTCGGTTAGCTTGTACTAACCGACTCTCACGAGAGATCCGGCCCAAGTGACCCGGCTATATGTTGATCCGGCTAGCTCTTTGCAACACTTAACACCACATCTTTGCCCTACCCGGGGGCAGCCCCCCGACAGTAGTCCCCGAAGCTGGTGCGGTTCTACAGCCTCGGCTGAAGAGCCGTAGCAGGTTAAAAATAAACATCACTAACCGAATCTCATATCATATAATCTTGTCTCAGGATTTCCCGGGACACTTGGCAGTGAATCTCTGCGCAAAGCCCCATAATCCGGATCTCTGATCTGACATGCCACTGACAGCACCTCATCCGGATTCTCCGGGTACTTGAGTGCATTTGACCAAACGACCGCGTCTTCTCGTTTTCTCCGTTGACCGGCACACAGGATCCGTGCAACTGCTTCCAATTCTATGGCCCAACATGTGCTTGGAACACACGGCCACAGAGTGGCCACAGAGTTCCAGGATGCAGTTACCGTGCGACGCTCCGAAAACCGTGCAGTAGTGCGCCCGTTACCGCTGGGCGCTATAAATATGGGCGCAGGGGGTTTCCTCTTCTTCTCCGCTCGTTCCCCACTCCGAAAACTTCCATCTGCGCCACCGCCGCCGCCGCAATCTCGCCCTCGTAACCTTGCCGCGCCGGAGACGTCCTCAACGCACCGGAGGAAAACGACCGGGGCCGCGCACCGTGCCCAGCGCCGCCGTTCCTTCATCGAGCTTCTTCCCCGTCGCGTCATCACCGTGAGTTTTCTTTTTCTCCGGTCATGGCGAACTCGAGGAGTTCATATGCCACGGGAAACTCGCATTTGTTTCTTGTAGATTTATCCGCATATTAGTCCGTCGCCCAGCCTCAGTGCATCTAGTAGATCTCCTGTCTAGATTTTGCACTACACTGCCCTAGTTTTGTTTGCCACCGTATGAGCAGTTCAACCATATTTTTACTCTTGATTTCCTTTCTTTTTTACTGCTGCAGTAGATCTTGTGTAACCCTAGACCTTTGCGGAAGGTGTTTGTGATTGCCACCCGAATCACCTTCTCTGCTGAATCCGGCTAGTTTCATCCGGGATAATATTAGCCGAATCACTCTAGATCTGGTTCGATTATACCATTATCCGATTCATTTTGACTCGGCCCTATCCGACCTCTTGCAGGATTGATCCGGATATGGCGAAGCTTCCTCCCGGCAGATGGGAGGGTTCTGATGTGACCAAGGACGATCTGGAATGGCTATTAAGCACCCGGCGTATAACCTCTCAAGTTATATGCCGCAAACCGGGGAAGGAACTCGTCCCGGTTCCCGAACCTGGTGAACGTGTGGTGTTTCTAGCGCATTTTGAGCGCGGATTCGGATTGCCGGCGAGTGATTTCTTCCGGGCTTTCCTGGATTTCTTTGGCCTACAGCCTCATCACCTCCCGGCTAATGCCTTCGTTTCTCTATCGGCTTTTAGCTCCTTTTGCGAGGGCTATCTCGGTGTCTGGCCGACCGTCGATATTTGGGCAAAGTATTTCCACCTCCGCAAACATACTATTCCAGGCACTAAGCCGAAGCTGATGACTGCTTGCGGTCCGGTTAGCATCACGCCAAGGCAGGGATCCATCTTTCCCCGTATCACTGGCCTAGACACTGTCAGAAGTGGCAAAGGTCTTTCCTTTATGTGAAGAGTGCAGAAGGCCATGACGCCCTTAATCTGCCCGAGTTCACGATCGAGCCACCCACAGCCGAATTGAACTTCGGATACAATCCGGCCGAGACTATTGTAGAACTTCAGACTGTACATGAAACTCTGGAGGACTTCTGAAGAAGGGCCTGGCCTCGGATGATCTGCTCCGGACCTTCATCGGTCGCCGGGTCTGCCCTCTTCAAAGACGTGAACACAAGATATGCCACATGGGTGGTGTGCTAGATCCTACCCGGATCAGCAGGCATGACCTTAGCAAAGTCTCCATCAGGCGACGGGTAAACGCCATTGCCGCCACCGAGATGTCGGATAAATGGCGGTGGGGCGTAAAGCCGTTTTTCCGAGAGCGCCTTCCACCACAGGTTAGTTCGCCATTTTCCGAATCTAACCATATTTCGTCAAAATGGCATCGGCCTAATCCGGATTTGCCCCGACTTTTCTGTAGCTGTTTGATCGCCAACTTACCGAAGATGGAGACCTCTCCACCAAAGAATGGGGACCGGATCTCAGCCCGCCGCGCGAGGACGAAGAAGATCCGGATACGGATGATTATCTGCCTATCCCGCGCGCCAAGCCAGTCCGCAAGGGTAAGCAATCAACTATTCACAACATCTCCGACGAGGAAGATGATGATTGCAGGATCTTAGATCCCATCGACGCTATTCCGATTTCATGGTCACCACCTTGTGTTCCAGCCAAACAAGATGCTGAAGGGACATCTCGGAAACGCAGTGACGCGCCCGGATCTGATTCCCCTAAAGCCAAGAGAATAAAGAAGTCTGGCTCCAAGTTGAATCGCGTCAAGCCGATGCCTACCACCAAGGGGTAATACTGACTTAACTTCATTTGCTTTCTTCCTCTGTTAACCGAGTCATATCTATCCGAGTTAACTGTTTGCTTTGCTTTATGCAGTGATGTCCTCATCACCGCGCAGACTCATTCATCCATCTCTTCTCCCATTCCTCCGCTGGATACGGTCATGGAAACCCAGTCTCCTGATCGAACTGCCACCTCACCAATGCGTGTCACCACTGCCAATATTCCTCAGCCGACTCCCATTTCAAAGCCGGTTATTGACTTGGAGAGTGAGGAAACCTCGGCTCCAATCCGAGATTCAAGTTGGCCACGCCCTCTCAAGGAGCTGGAGAAGGAAAAGGCCAAGACATCGGCTACATCCTTGCCTAAGCCGGATCCTCGCCCTACTCCCGCAGCGCAAACCCTGCTGAATCAAGAGCAGCAGAAGAAGAAAAAGCAGAAGCAGCAACAGCAACAGCAAGTTTCCGAGAAGCAGCACAAGGAGCCACATCCGAAGCAGACTCCGGGTGCGTCACCGCAACCCAAGCCGACTCAAGGTGCCTCTGGCACACCTCCAACCACCTCGGATAAGCAGGTGGTTGCTAGCAAGAAGGTTTCTGCCGCCCCATCAGCGATTCGATTCGGCCAGTCCCTGTCGAATCCCCGCCCTCCGAGCAGCGATAAGCTCGAGTCCGCCAAGCAATTCATTGAAGCTTGGAATGATGCTGACCTCGCCAAAGATTTTTCTACTTCAGCGCCACATCCGGCTGGGCCTAGTCGGATGTTTCAATCATTACACTCTGTACAGACCTCGGTCACTGAAGCTAACCGGGTGTTTGAGGTAAATTTTTCCGAATCTTGCTTTTATTTCAACATGATCAAATAGTACTATACCCAGTCCCCGAGATTCGGGTCGAACGACTGATACTCCTCCGAGTAAGAAAGTCATTCGGCTTGAATCTCTAAAAAACTTATCATGAATGTTGCCGTAACCGAGGACACCGTGGGACTTCCAGTCCCCGAGTCTCTTTTCCAACTGATTCGGTTAATCTCGGGCCAGTCCCCGAGATTCTTTTGACGCCATTTGCCTGTTTTCTTTCAGGAAACCATGACCGCTCGCGGCAAGCTCTTTAAGCAGCTCGCCCATCAGCATCAGAAGCTCCAAACTTCCTTTGATGGGCTCTGTCTTGAAATGGACAAGAAAGAAGAAGAGCACAAGCGCGCTTTATCCGAGGAAAAATCAGAGGTGACTCGGCTCCAGCGAGAGCTTGACCGAGTTGAAAAAGTGAAGAACAAGGTTAAAGGAGAGCGGGATACGCTGAAGCGTGAAAAAGACACAATCCAGAAGGAGCGGGATACTTTCAAAGCCGGACTTGCGGAGCGGGCCAAACTGGACAAGCAAATTCAAACGAACATTGCCGAATCTGAAGCCGAAGTCAAAGCGGCTAAAGAAGAACTGAGTGCTCACAAAGCGGCCAGTGCGAAATGGCTTGCTGCACTTGCTAGCCTTAACGATGACATGGATCGTAAGTTCACCGAATCTCCTTTTTCTTTCTGCTCTTAACCAATACATATGCTTGTGTTCCTTCTCGCTGAACTCAGTATTAGCTTATTTGTTTGTAGGAGAGTTTACTAGCATCCGGCTTCAAGCCGCCAAGGCTGTGAGAAACGCCCGAGCTGAGAGAGCTAAATTAACCGAGGCTCCCCTACCAGAGACATGGGACATCGAAGATCATATTACAGCACTTAAGGCTCGGATTGCTCCTTTGAAGGATTCCCATATTGGTCTGCTCAATGCAAGTCTCAAGGCTCACCGAATCTTGTTTCCTGAAGCGCGGCAAGTTGTGCCTGTGGAGGAGCTGATCCGAGACCTGGATCAAGCAATGACCCGGTTACAGCAGTGGAGGTCTTCGTCCGCCCGCGCTGGTGCTGACGCAGCTTTGCTATTCATCATGTCCTGGTATGAGCTAATTGATCTTGCCAAAGTGCGCTCATTTCGCGAGGGTTCTCCGTGGGCTACAGACCCTACCCGGATTAAGATCCGTGAAGAAGCCGCCAACTTCATGGCCGAATTTGCACGCACCAAGCATCTTGATCTGGAGGCTCCGGTCTACTCGGATGGAGAAGAAACTGAAGAAGAGGAATCGGACGACGCCTCCGCTGAAGAATACGCCGATTCTGAGGGCGAGTCTGATGATTCGGCTAACTCTGCCGAACACGCTCCTATCAAGATCCCAGCTTCTGACTCGGCTAAGAATACCGAAGCAACTCCGGCCCAGACTTCGGAGATACCAGCAACTGATTCGGCAGAGATTACTAAACAAGCTCAGCTGATCCGGATACCTCCGAATGCCCAGCCTTCAAGCTCTCCACGCAAGGTTACCCCTGAAGTTCCTCCATCTGAGCCCATCCTTGCAACCGAGCCCCTGCAACCGAATCTACTCCAACCGAAGCTCCTGTAACCGAGGCTCGCGCGCCCGAGGTTCCTTCAACCAAAGCTCCTGCCACCGAACCTGCTACAACCGAGTCTGCTGCTTCCTGAAGTAACTTAGTGAAAAAACGTTAAATCCCCGGTATGCCGGGAGCAGATGTAATAGACTATTTTAAGTTCTTTCGAGACTACTTTAAATTTGCTTAACATGATCCGGACGAGGTTTATGTTGGATCATTTTAAACCGAGTCCCCGAGTCTGTTTTCTTGTTTACTATTTTTGCCGAATCTCTGCTCTTGTCTACCTTTTAGGTGTTTGACAGTCGAGTCACAAGATAGGAATCATAGCATACAATACTTGAAACATGCGAGTTGTGGTTTAGAATCATTCAACATAAACGAAAAATAAATAACAGGGGTTAGTAAACGACATGTGCCGAATCGGTTTTGGACCGAGTCCCCGAGTCCATTTTCATGTTTCCCACATTCCTCATCTCTGCTCTTGACTACCATTTTGGTGTTTGTCAGTCGAGTCACGAGATCAACAACACAACATACATTACTTGAATTTTGGGACGAGGTTCAAAGCAATTCGGCACACGAACGGTATGGACAAAACAGTAATAAAAACACATGCATGAGTACGAACAGTCCCCGAGTCCAGACTCGGATTGCTGCAATTTCATTTATGATAAACTGAAATACATACATTGCGCCCCTTAGGAGTAAAAGGGTCGAAGCAGAGCTACATTCCAAGGTCTCTTAGTTTCTTGTCCGGGTCTGTCCAGGCCATCCTTCCTTGGTTCCTGTGCATCTACAAGGTAGTACGAGTCATTGTGCATAGCCCTGCTCACAATGAAAGGTCCCTCCCATGGAGGTGACAACTTGTGTCGGCCTTTGCTGCGCTGCACCAGCCTTAGCACAAGATCACCCTCATGAAACACTCGAGGGCTGATCTTTCGACTATGATATCGTCGTAGATTCTGCTGGTATATTGCTGTCCGAGATAGAGCCAATTCTCTTGCTTCCTCTAGCAGATCCACTGCATCTTCCCGAGCCTCTTTTGCCTCGGTTTCAGTATACATTGCCACCCTTGGTGCATCATGTTCTATGTCTGTGGGTAGCACAGCTTCTGCCCCATAAACCAGAAAAAATGGCGTATAGCCAGTTGACCGATTCGGCGTGGTCCTTAGACCCCACAGTACTGATGGTATCTCGTCTATCCAGCATCCCGGAGTTTTCAGCAATGGTTCAATGAGACGAGCCTTGATGCCGGCCAACACCAGGGCATTTGATCTTTCCACTTGCCCATTAGACTCCGGATGTGCCACCGAGGCTATATCTAGCCGGATTCCCTTATTCATGCAGAACCGAGCAAACTCTCCGACAGCAAAGTTTGTGCCGTTATCCGAGATGATGCTATGAGGGTATCCGTATCTCAAAATAATTTCTTTCAGAAAGTCACAGCCGAACGACCATCACTTTCCGGATTGGTTTCACCTCTATCCACTTGGTGAACTTATCCACCATCACCAGCATATGTGTCATGTTGCCCCTAGCCGGCTTGAAATCTCCCACCATATCCAAACACCACACAGCAAATGGCCAAGTGATAGGAATTGTCTTCAGTGCCGATGCGGGTAAGTGTGTCTGCTTGGCAAACCTTTGGCATCCTTCACATTTTCGGACTATGTCCTCTGCATCCGCGTGAGCAGTGGGCCAGTAAAATCCATGCCGGAATACTTAGCCACCAGGGCTCTTGTACTGCAATGATGTCCACATTCACCCTGATGTATCTCAAGGAGCATCTCCTTGCCCTCGGCTGGCTCCACACAACGCTGTAGCACCTCGGTTGCACTCCTCTTGTATAACTCCTTGTTGATGATGGTGTAAGCCTTGGACCTCCTCTGCACTCGCCTAGCTTCGGTTTCATCATTTGGCAAACTCCCCTCCGACATGAACTTCATGATTTCTTCAGCCCATTCCGGTACTGGATGCAAAGGGAATAAGTGCTCATCTACTTCCACTGGTTCGGCCGCCATTATTTCTTCTATCAGCTTCTGCCCATTCCCTAAGATTCGGTTATCACCACCTTCTTCTCTGCTCCTCTTTCCTAAGATCCGGTTAGCAGTCCCCGGGTCTCGCCATGCAGTCCCCGGGTCTTCCCCAATGTACTCGACATCAACATTCATAGGGACAGCCTCAGATTCTTGCTTTGGGATAAAAATTGACTCGGAATCAGGCGAAGGTTTGATTGAAGGGACCCTTAGGTGATTCAAGGATATCCCGGGTGGAATTGCATCCCTAGACGACCCGAGTTTTGACAGGACATCAGCAGCTTCGTTCTCCAACCGAGGTATGTGCTTGTACTCGCAGCCTTCAAAAAATCCTGAAATTTTCTGGACATGAAACCGATATAGTGCCATATTGGCATCAAGAGCATCCCAATTTCCAGAAGATTGCTGCACAACTAAATCCGAATCACCAAAACATTCTATTCGGCGGATGCCGATGTCCCTGGCCACATTAAGCCCATGGATCAGTGCCTCGTACTCGGCCACATTGTTTGATGCTGAGAAATGAATCTGCAACACATATCGCAATTGATCTTGCTTCGGTGACGTGAGTACCACCCCAGCACCTAATCCGATTTTGGTTTTGGAGCCATCAAAGTGCAACTTCCAGTAATTGTAATCCGGCTTGGGTGGCTCATACTGCATTTCGGCCCAGTCACAAAGGAAATCTGGTAAAGCCTGAGACTTGATAGCATCCCTTCTCTCATAATGCGGGGTGTAAGGAGATACTTCTATTGCCCACTTGGCAACCCGGCCAGTCGCATCTTTGCACCCAATGATTTCCGCGATTGGAGCTTCACATACCACGGTAATCGGGTGTTCTTGGAAATAATGTTTCAACTTTTTGGCCGCCAGGTATACCCGTATGTCATCTTCTGGTAGTGGGATAATTTTGCTTTGAGGTTGAGATCACCTCACTTAAATAGTACACCGGTCTCTGCACGGATTTACCCTCCTCTTCTCGTTCTACCACTATGACCACACTCACGACCCGGTTAGTGGCCGCAATGTAAAGTAGCATTGGCTCATTCGGCAAAGGTGACGCCAGAATTGGTGCAGTGGACAACATCTTTTTTAATTCGTTGAAAGCCGAATCTGCCTGCGGGGTCCACGTGAACCCGGTGCTCTTTTTCATCAATTGATACAAGGGCAAGGCTTTTTCTCCTAGCCGACTCACAAACCGACTTAACGAGGCTAAACACCCTGTGAATTTTTGTACATCTTTTAGACATCTAGGCAATTTCATTCTTTCTATGGCTCGGATTTTAGCCGGATTCACCTCAATACCTCGGCTTGATACAAGGAAACCGAGCAACTTTCCAGCCGGGACACCAAAGGTGCATTTATCCGGATTCAATTTCAACCGATATTTTCTCAAGTTCACAAATGTTTCCTCGAGATCCTCGAGGAGAGTGTGTTTTTCTTTAGTTTTGATGACGATATCATCGACATACACCTGCACATTCTTGCCCATTTGGGAGTGTAAGCATTTCTGCATACATCTCTGATAAGTTGCACCGGCATTTCTCAAACCGAAACACATGACACGATAGCAATACGCCCCGTACGGGGTAATAAAAGCAGTCTTTATTTGATCTTTAGGGTTCAGTGGTATCTGGTGAAAACCAGAGTACGCATCAATAAAAGACAACAACTCACACCCGCAGTAGAATCGATCACTTGATCAATCCGAGGTAAAGGAAATGGATCCTTCGGGCACGCCTTGTTTAGGTTGGTGAAATCGATGCACATGCGCCACACCTTGACCACCGCTGGTTCGTCCTTCTTCTTCTCTACCAGAACCGGATTGGATATCCAGTCTGGATGCAACACCTCCATAATGAATCCGGCTGCAAGCAACTTAGCCAGCTCATCCAGCACCACTTTTCTTCGATCATCTGAGAGACGCCGAGTCGGTTGCCTCACCGGTTTTACATCCGGCCTGACAAATAAAGAGTGCTCTGCCAACTCCCTCGGAACACCAGGCAGGTCCTTAGCCGACCATGCAAAGATATCCCGATTCTCACGGAGGAAGTGACAGAGCGCGCTTTCCTATTTCTCATCCAGCCCGGCACCAATGATGGCCATGCGCTCCGGGTTCTCCGGGTCAATGGGATCTTCTTTGTTCCTTGGGCATCTCAAATGTTGCACCTCCATCCGGATTGGTCATAGCCAGCACACCGAGCTGAGCTGACTTCGCCATTGCCACCACCTCATGCATCTTGCTCTTCTCAGCTTGGATCACCAATGATTCGGCTAAGGTGGAACCGATTGTGGCACACTGTATGGCTTTTGTAATCTCCCGCAACAGTGATAATACCATTCGGGCCTGGCATCTTTATCTTGAGGTAGGCCACATGGGTGGATATCATGAACTTGGCTAACGCAGGCCGGCCAAGTAGAGCATGGTATGGGCTCTCCAAATCTACCACCTCGAACTCGAGACTTTCAAGCCGGTGATTGTCCTTGGTACCAAACAGCACATCTACCCAGATCTTACCCATTGGGGAACAAGACACCCCGGGTACTATACCATGGAAGGTACAACTGCTCTGCTGCAACTGATTCGGCGAAATACCCAACTTGACCATTGTGTCCCGATACATGATGTTTATGGCACTGCCATTGTCAATCAAGACTCGGCTAAACCTCACGTTAAGCTTGGGTCCTACCAAAGTCGGATCCACCACTAGTGCATAGTTTCCTGGACTTGGCATAATTCTGGGGTTATCAGCCCTGCTCCACGTGATCTCCTGCTCGGACCAATTCAGGTATTTTGGGACTGCTGGTATGACTGCATTCACCTCCTTCGCCCTTCGCAGCTGACTTTTCTTGTCAGTTGGCTCGGTCACAAAAACCACATAACTTTGATGAGCCTCCTTGTACTCATTACCGGGGTATCCACCTTGCCGACTTGGACCAGCACCATTGTCATTGCCTCCCATGTTTACCAGGTTAACCGGCTTTGTGGCTGCCGGTCTCGGAGCTCCTGCGTTCACCGGGATTGTATTGGCTCCGGTTAAAGGCATATTCGGCCTGAAATTCGGTCTAGGAGCACCTCTCTGAGGTGGTCCTCTCTGACCCTCCGCCTGAATGCGATGATGCCAGCTACAATTCCGAGTTGAATGATTGGCCGGCTTGCGTGGGTCTGTTGTGTGATAACAGCAAGGCCCGTCCAATCTTGCCTCAAAGGTTAGAGGAGGACTCGATCCATCCCACACCTTCTTTGGCCAGGCACCTTGATTCGGCCTCCAAGCTGGACCCTCAGTCTTTTGTCTCTGACCATCTCCTGCTCCAGGATGATCCATATTCACTGCAGCCACCTGATCTGAACCGTATCTATAATCCGGATCTCTTCTTTTGTAACCGAATTCATGTCGGTCATTGGGCCTCAATGGTCCTACTCGGTTATTAACCGGTTGCCTCCTGCTTGTTCCCACTGCATCCAATGCGGGCTGTGTCGGATCACCTAGAGCGTACGTATCTGCTATCCGGATCGTTTCCGCCAGTGTCTTGGGCATATCCCTCTGGAGCTTCTGCCAGAGCGGGGTGCCATGTCGGCAACCCTGCGCAAACCAAGAAATCGCCTGCTCCTCCACGACACCTTCGCAAGAGTTGCGAATGTTGCTCCACCGAGTTAAGAATTCTCGGTCTGTTTCCCGTTCTTCCTGCTTGCACGCAGCCAGGAGCTGAGGTCGGTTAGGCCTCTTGTAGGTGCTGGAGAAATTACTGTAAAATGCCTCCTCCAAGTCCATCCAAGAGTTGATACTACCCGGCGGTAAGTTGTTCAGCCAAATCCGGGCTGGCCCTTCCAACATGTGCGGGAGATACCGGACCGCCCATCGGCGATTGCCCCCCGCAATGTGCACTGACGATACATAGTCTATTAGCCAATCTTGTGGCTTTGTGTTGCCATTATATGGCTTTGTGCTTCGGCCAAGCTGAAATAACGGCACACTCGGTTCGTTCATGATCCGAGGTCCAAAACATGGAGGACCCGGTGGGCCTTGCTCTTCTAGCTTCTCGGACTGGTAAATTCTATCCAACTTGAGACGCTGATCATTCGGATCTAATGCCCGAGGTCCCAGTCTTGATGCAAGTGCATTATCATACGTCTGGTATCCGGCTCGCGCCATAGCCGAATTTCCGTCATCATAGCGGTAACCCGCCTGGCCACCACCTTGCTGTTGCGCTCGCACAATCACTTGCTGCCCAGGAGGACGAGGTGGTTGACCTCGGCCAGCCGAATTGCCCCTTCCAGCTCCCGGGTAACCTCGTCCACCACTGTTTCTACTTTGGCCACCTCTTCCTTGAGCGGCTAGCTGCTTGCCGGCATACTCAGCATCATAGGTCTGCAGCTGCTTGCTCTTACCCGAGTTCACGCTCTGGGCCCGGTCAACTCCGACGTGCGGGGATGACGCCTGCCCCTTGGATCTCTGGCTAACAGCCTTAACCGACACTACTACCCGAGAAACACCTGCATCCGGATTGGCTTTCCGGTAAGCCTCATTCTGCCGGTTACACACATCTACTAGCTCATTGACTCTCTCTGCCTGCTTCCGCCAGGCGTCCCCGGTTAGTGTGCTCAACTCGGCTCGCGCTGCCGCTGCAGCCCTAAGATTCTTAGCCGGGGAGCTATACACCGGCTTGCCTGTGCCAGATCTATGACTAGTAGCCTTACTGGAGCTCGATCCTGCAGCTCTAGCTAACTCGTCATTGAGGTCCTTACCCCGGTTACGCAACTCGGCTTTTTTGCGCGAGCGATGCACTACAGGAGTAAAACCCTCGGTGATACCATTGGCAGCATTGTACTCTCTCATATCTCTATCAAAGGCTTGCCTAGACTCCACCACTAACCGGGCTTCTTTTTGCAACCTCAGGCGCTCTGCCTCTAGCTGAGCTACAGTGAGCTCTACATCTGCCCCAGGTGCCACTGGCCGAGATACTTCTCCAGGACATCCTCTAAGGGAGCCTCCCTACTTGACATGCCAAGCGGGCCAACCGGATCTGGTCTCTCCTTTGGGAACTTAGCTGTCCGAGTCGGCTTGCCAACCGGATCAACTGGCGTGGCCAGCTCCTCGGGCATGCTTTTGCTGGCATCTCCTTTGCCAGCTGCTGCACTTGGCCCGGTCATCATCACCTCCACGCTACTCCCGGGGCGAGCGCTACGCCGTCCGAGAGCTGCGCGGAAAGAGGGAGGATCCTCAGCCACGAGCACCTGCGCCGGGTACTCGCGGACAGGCTCGGTGGCGACGTAGGTGACGAAGCTGCCGAGCGTCATGAGGAAACCGTCTGCGGGGAAGGGCTTGTTGGCGAAGCACCCCGCGTTGTCGCTGATGAAGTTGAACTCGCCGATCTTGCAAACGAGCCCAGAGAGGACCCGCTCGCCGGAGCCAGCGACGGTGCCCGTCCGGAAGGAAACCCCAGCCAACGCCACTGCTGCCCCACGGTGGGCGCCAACTGTCGTGGTGGTGTCACGGCAGATGCCATAGGATGGCTTAAGTTGTGGGCTCGCTAGGACGTTGGGGGATCCGGGGAGGGTTTGCGCGCTCACGAAGCACGCATGGAGAACAACCAAGAACTCGCAAGAACAAACAAGAACAAGCAGAACCAAGAAGAAGCAAAGAACACCACGATGTACCCTGCTTCGGGGCCCTCTTGTGGAGGTAACACCCCTACTGCAGCACTAGCCTACTCTCTTTATATCTCAAGTGGTTACAAGTACAGAGTGCTCCTTGAGCTGTATGAAGAACAATGGTGAGCTCTAGGAGAAGATGAAGGAGTGGGGAAATGAGCTCTCGCCCTCTCTTGCCGTTTCTCTCGCCTCCGTCCCTCTACTGGAGGATTTGGTAGCTTACTTATACACTAACCGAATTACCATTTTGCCCCTGGCTGGAAGTGATAATGGCATGGACAAGAGGAACAGGACAAGCCTCTGCCCCCTGTCAACCCAACGGCCGGACTGTCAGGCCCTAGCAGGCCTATCTTGCCACTTTGGGCAATGGCAGGTGTAGCCCACCGGGTCTCGGTCATATCCTCTTTCCCGAATTGGCCGGGTCAGCTCCTAGGTTGCTGCGCTCCCAGGAATCCCGTGACCTGACCTGGCCGTCAAGTCCCTAGCAGGCCTATCTTGCCACTTTGGGCAATGGCAGCCGTAGCCCCCCGGGTCTCGGTCGTATCCTCTTTCCCGAATTGGCCAAGTCAGCGCCTAGGGCCTTGCGACCCGGAAAACCTGCGACTTGACCCGGCTGTCTTCTCAGCCTCTGGCAGGAGACACCCGTGAACCTTTCTGACATTACTTGGCCCTTGTGCAATATCCGGATTACCTTATCCGGGTCCTTCCTGACCAACCCGGCTAACTTAACCGGTTTCCTTCCTCTGATTCGGTTAAGCTTTACCGGATCCTCTCTGGCATCTTCCTCTGATTCGGTTAGCTTTAGTCTACTAACCGACTCTCACGAGAGATCCGGCCCAAGTGACCCGGCTATATGTTGATCCGGCTAGCTCTTTGCAACACTTAACACCACATCTTTGCCCTACCCGGGGGCAGCCCCCCGACAGCGTCAGCATGGAGCGACACTGGGCAAAGGAGATTGATGGCGTGAGGGAGATCAGATCGGTTGTGGCGTCGTACTGCTCGGGGAGACCGTTGAGGCAGTGGATCACAAGCTGGGCATCGGCGACCGGTGCATCCAGATCGGCAAGACAATCCGCAAGGGATTTAAGCTTTTGCAGGTACTCCGTCAAGGTCATGTCACCCATGCGTATCTCGCCAAGCTCAGCGGAGAGGTGGAGCTGCCGATTGATCCGGTGGTCGTTGAAGAGGCCGTTGATGGACGTCCAAAGCTCGACGGCAGTGGGGTCATTGCCCGGGGTCATCACGGTGTCGAGGATCACGAGTGAGACGGACCCGTAAATCCAGGACACCACCGTCGCGTCGAGGAGAGACCACTCCGGTGTCGACTCGGCTGGAACAGGGTCGTCGAGGTGGTCCAGCAGGGCGTACTTGCGGACGGCGGCGCGGAAGAAGGTGCGCCATTGGCGGTGGACGCCAGTGTCGAGCGTGAGTTCGACAGGGACATGGCCCTTGATGCTGGGGAGGCCGACGGCTTGAGCATGCAGGGAGGACAGGGTGAACTGCCCCGCGCTCGGAGCAGATGCAGCGGCGAGCGACAGCTTGGCCTTGGCGGCCTGTTCCTCTCGTTCCTTGGCGGCAGCGGCACGCGTGGCGTCGTCGTCAGCCATGGGAGCGATCTCAGGAGAAAGAGGTAGGGTTGGGTGGTTTCAGAGGCGGCGGCGGAAGAGAGAGGGGCGCATAACTAGGTTTAGAGTTTTGCGTCTGATACCATGTCAGATTATGGAAACCACATGTTGTGGTGCCTTGTATTGATCTATAAATAGGAGATTACAAGGCTGAGTTCTTGCTGTACAAGACACGGACACGTATACAAGGAAACACATACACAACCGTATATCTATACACATACAATACGGTCATGTATTCTAACACTTCCCACTAGAAATGTGGATTAAACCTAGTCCTCCGACTTTATGTACATACCATATGAACTGGATTTTGAGATTTCAGTATTAAAGGGGCCAAGTCCCATAAAATCCAATAATATCATCTAAAAGAAGTCCATGACAAAAAAAAAGTGATCAATCCGACAGGTCAAGGAGCGAGAAATGTAATTTTCTCATACAACAACGTAACAAAATTGAATATTATTGTTTGTTCAGTAAAAACTGAAGATAGTACACGCACAACGTCTTGAATACAAAATTGAGATACAGAGCACCACAACGGTGGAAAAAATATGGCTAATACAAACCAATGCAAGAATGTAGAAATACAAACTCGCGTAAACTGGGTGTTATCAGATCCCAAGTATTGTGACGGGATGTCCTTTGCTTCCGATCATAGAAGGAAGTATAAATTAAGGATAAATAGTAACACTCTACCTCCTTAGGCTGTGCATAATGTACTCTGCGTACAGGTCCCTGTAAACAATCAAAGTAACTTATGTCAACATAAATAGACACTTTGAGTTAACATGACCTCACATCATCCTCTAAAATGGTGAGAGCTTACATGGAGTGCTGGAGGGCAGCACGAGCATCATCAGCGGGGAGGAAGTCATTGACAGCCACCTCCTTGTTCTCATTCTTCTTATCTGAAAGATTTGACCAACCAAGAATCACACCATTGAAGCAAAAGGTGATACATAAAAATGAAGTAGGGATGCGAGCTGGGCCAGCAGTATGCGTACAATCTTCGAAGAAGCGACGGATCTCTTGGAGGCGATGGGGAGAAAGCTCGCTGAGATGGTTCAAGTTGTGGTACTCGGGGTCGTCGGCGCAGACGGCTATGATCTTGTCATCCTTCTCGCCCTGTAGTATAAAAAGTAGAGAGTATGATGCAATTGTAAGCTTAATGCCGAAATGGTGGCCTAGATAAGTTGACTTGTGAATTGAAGGGATTGGTTTGCTTGCCTGATCTATCATAGGCATGAGACCGATGGCCCTGGCCCGGAGGAAGGTGCCTGGGAGGACTGGTTCCTGGTTGCAAACAATGATCCATCCACTTGTCAGAAAATGACAGTCTATAATACATAATTGTGACGTTTAATTGTAGATGGATAGGTTTGCACTTGTTATGTTGATCATGATAGGATCGCAGTGTTTGATTTACCTGCATGAGGACGAGGACATCCATGGGGTCGTTGTCCTCGCAGAGGGTGCGTGGGACGAAGCCGTAGTTGTGAGGGTACACCACGGACGAGTACAGGATCCGGTCAACCTGAAACAACGAACGCATGCATCAGGTATTCAGGCGAATGCAACGCAGGGAAAGAGAAAAGGTTTGATTCTTCAGAGGTGAGCGAGGAAACGCGCGATCGATGCTGACCTTGATCATCCCGGTCTTCTTGTCGAGCTCGTACTTGACCTTGCTCCCCTTGGTGATCTCCACCACCACGTTGAACACCGCCGGAGCTCCAGGACCTGCAGCGATCAGGTCATCAGGATGATGAGCACCACCAGCATTCGGTTGTTGGATCTGAAGCGAAATGGAAGTCCGGTCGATCGTGGGAGGGAAGGGAAAGGGATGGTTCAGCTCACGTACCGATCTCGAGATCGTGCCATGGGTGGGCGGCGACGGACCTCCGGGAGAGCGAGGAGAGGATCCGCTCATTGAGCCGCGGCGTCGGCCTCTTGGGCTCCGCCACCTCCATCTCGCTGGCTCCGTTCTCCTGGCTCATCTTGATTGCTAGCTCAAACGAGGTTGCTGCTGTCGTGTGTGTTGGATCAACAATGGCGGGATGACCGCAACGTCCGTGGCTCGGCGCGCATATATAGGAGGCGAGACGAGGTGGGGAGCAGTTTACGCGTCCATCGTCGCATGCATGTGGTGCGCGCATATGCATGTGGTGCGCCTTGCCGGTGGCGAAGCTTCCTAAACCGAACACCGACAGGCAGGGTCACTTCTCTCTGGTCAGGCTCAGCTCCCGTTCAGATCGTCAATAAGAATTTAAAAGTTAGTTAAGCTCGGGAAATGGCAAAGCAGAATCGCTGCACATGCGTAACGTGCATGGATCAAACCGTCTGCTCACTCATGACGCACTATGTAAGCACTATCTACCCAAAAAAAAAATCGGTACTAGTATGACGCTGTGAATGAATTTTCCTCGTATATTAGCTCCCAAAAGAAAGCTGGAGAAACTACAGATCCTAGTCGCGCCAACCATGTCCGTCAACGTGCGGCACGTTGCCGTGATCATGTCAACCTTGGTGGGTAGTTTTGCGGAGTCGGAAGGGAGTAATCCACCCACCAACCCCCCAGGTTTCTTTGACTAATTTAATTCATCTCACATCGGGGACTATCATTCTCGGAAAATCAAGGAACCAGTTTGCCGTAAAGTGCATGTGAACTGTAAAAAACGCACACTAGTTGTTCATACTTTACTAGATGACAGACAAAGGTGGTGAGGATGGATGATTAATTCAGCAAAGGTTTCTAGATGAACATGTGCCAGAATCAGAATACATGAGTACAGTGTTTTTCTTTGTATCCTGGGATACTGGCTAAAAGCCTACACGGTGAATCAGGACATCAGGAGTCCTTTAAGCTGCTGCTTGTCATCCAATTCGCGTTGCTGCCAATGCTGAAACAATGACAGAGGTCCCTCCCCAACTTCACACAGTTCGCAGGGGCGGTGAAACCAGTATCACACCATCTCCACGGACAAAAAGGTAGGGAATGGTGCGCTTGGTAGTCTGGAATCAAACAGATGGTGGATACATTAGTATATCTAGCACAAATCAGCAGTTAGAAGTACCTGAATTTGCATCGCTTGTAATTAAATCAAATTACTCCAAACAAGACCGCGCGGAACATAATTAGTTGACCAAAATGCAACGTTGTATTGTTGACATCTATGCCAGAAAGTTTTAGTGAGTATATGTTCATAAACCCTGGAGGAGTAGTCCTAGTAGATGCTAGCTGGCTGTGCTTTACAGCGTGGTGTGTGTTACGGTGTAACAAAACATTGTAACACTCTTTCTTTCTTAATGTCATGACATGCAATCTTTGCATGTTCTTGAAAAAAAATGTTCATAAACCCTGGCAGCAATAACTGTAAACAAAATTATTGGTTCTAGAACAATATAAAAAAATGTTACCATCACAATACAAGCAGTTAAGACAGCTCGTCCATAAACATAAAGCATTTAAACATTGCAATGCCTACAATGGGTTCTTCGTGCTCCTTAGCATGTTAGTGAGGCTTGCGTGAGTCATGGCTTCACACTAAGCAGCATCATTGTAATGGTGCCAGACCATCACACCAAAGAGACTCTACACGTCTTTAACAAAAACTAGATAAACATACCATAATAACTAATAGTTTCTATTTGGAAAATCAATAGTTCACAGCCTTAACTTTGAAGAAACTGACATCAGGGTATAGTTATAAACTTTGAGAAACAAGAAAGTACTTACACGAACAATCTCCTCGTAAGTCTCATCGTCAATTTCTACAGAAGTCACTATCTCTTCTACATCTCCAAGTATCATATTGAGATGTTGATCATACGCCTGGATCAACAGAAGAACAAAGGCAACTTAATAAAAACAAAGAATCTCAATTAGTGACCACCTTGATGCAAACAATCTGGAGTCCTACATTGCAAGCTGTTGGTATAACTGAATAACAATGTATCAAAGTGGCAACATCATACAACCCAGTAAAACAAACGTTCTCTTAAGAAACCCAAAGTCTAATATTGAAATCTTGAGATGAATTTTCTGTTAAGGTACTACATATTTCTATGCAACACAAAATTATGCTATTAAATTCCAACAAAAATGGTTCCACTGATCAAGGAGGCTTCTAGATCAGCATGTTAAACATTATGTAGGTAAGCGGTTATTCTTCATGTTTGCAATGAAAGCTTCTAGTGACATATTGATAGAAGGAAACGTAATATAAATCAGATAGACTGTACAACAATAAAGTAGGCTTCTGATGTCTTACAGGTTGGCTTTGGCCAAGGAAGAAGAAACACACGCTGGGTACATACACTGGATACAAGAACATACAAAGTCTGTGGCACATCCACGCGAGTGCGCGCACGCTCACACACACTCACTCACTCAGGGCCAAGCCACACACTGGCTCAATCCAATTTTCACTCAGCACTAGCTGTATTCTGCACTAACAAAATGTTCGGCCAATCCTGAGTTTGCAGAACGTTGGGCAATGCCACTAATTATTCCTGCATTTTCTCCACACGTTTAACCTGCGCATGACTCGGCCACTAGGACTCCATTGAACTGAAACACTTTGAAGCAGACTAGACTACAAACCGTGGCACATGCACTTGCGCCATACAGACATGGAGCCATGTGACAGCCGAAACTTGGCATGACTAACAAGCTTTGTAATACATGATCACATCTCTAATGCACACACTGCTGCAGCTTCACCTACATGCATGAATTAAGAAACACAACGAAATAAACATGTACCCTAGATCTAAACAACAAAGGTTAACTAACAATCAAACTTTAACCTTGTTTTCATTTATTGAGTACTTCCTCGCCGATGTTCAAATCAGCGCTGGCTCGCCGTCAGCGCTATGCAACTGCTCCTACCTTGCCTCGGTGCAGTCCTTGGAGAAATGCCCACTCTTGGCAAGGTGTTAGCAGCGCACCTTCCGCTTGTCAATTGCTCTTATTGCTGGCGCTGTGAAGGTTCTTGTAGCGAGTAAGTCACTCCACCATGAGTAGAAAGGTAGAAGTCACTGAAATCCACGTCTATATCGCATCTCTCCGCGGCGGTTTTGAGCCGTCCAATGAGCTCCTTTATGGACATAGTATTGAGATATAGAAACTACTCCACTGAACCTGCTATCTGTGGGTACTTGGACGGGACAACGCGGAGCAACTTCATGACTACCTTCACCTCAACAAGGTGTTCGTCAAGGGTGCGGATGTTGTTCACGAGCCCATTCATGCGCAAGGCCATCAAACTCTTCGAGGAGAGTTTTGTATGAATGAGCTTGCCAACAACATCCGGACCCTCAGTGAACGCCTCGATGAGGTGAAGGTGGAGCTGCTTCGGTTCGTCTCGTCAGATTCCACACTGGTAGCATTTGCAGTTGAACAATTCCTTGATCTGAATACCATGTCCATAGAGGAGCTTTTTGGATGACTCAAAACTGATGATGGGAGCGGATGAGGGAGTTGGACTTCGACCATTGTGGTGGAAACCGCTTGCGCCTCACGGAGGAGGAGCTGGCTTGCTGGCTACAAGAACCACAACGGCGCAGGCAAGAAAAAGAGCAACTTCGACAAGCGGAAGGTGTGCTGCTAAAATTGCAAGGAATTCAGACACTTCTCTGAGGAGTGCATCGAGCCAAGGCAGGAGCAGGTGTATTTTGCGGCGTGGACACTGACGACCAACCTACCGCTGCTTTGAAGGTCAGCGAGGACATACTCACCAAATGATAACAAGGTTAAGGTGATAAGTGCTTCTTCTTCCTTGGCCACAGCTAATATTACAGAGTTGCAGTTCAACAGCAAGTAACTGGAAAAACATTTTACATACTACAACAACTCATTTCTCTAACAATAACATCGTCCATTACAATGAGTAAATCAGTCAACCATATAAGGACACGGAAACAACACCCTCTCGGAGACCAAGCCCAAAAAATGAAAACTACCAAATCAACGGCAGTAATTACGAAGAGGGGCGGGGAAAACATACATGGAGCTTGCCACGGAGTTCGCGGTCAGAGCGGAGCTTGACATAGATGCGCTCGTCTAGGCTGAGCCGTATCAGATCCAGTGGCTCCTTCACCGCCACATCCTCCTCCGACGCCATCGCCGCCGGCTGATCCTCTTTTCCCCTTCGTGCGCCTCCAACCAAAAAAACCTAACTCCTAAATCAATCAAGCTCTTTCGCTTTTTTTTTGTCGAGTAGTACACATACAATATACAGGCCTATCTGGGCTCAATGCTAGTGCGCTCATATGGGCCGTCATTGTTATGTATGGGCTGCTCCTCAGTTGGTATGTTGTCACATCCCGTTTTCTTGCAGAATTTTGTACCCATCATCTTTCAAACAAAAAAAAAATCTATGAAATACTTCCTGCCGATCCCCATCTTGATTTGTATTTCATAATCAAAGCCTAACCAATGGTCTTTTTATATCCCCGACAATGGTTGAACAATGATGAAGCGGTCTTGTCTACATGCTTTGCTACGGTGTGTCTTCATCCACCCCCGTGTTCAACGGCTTATGCGGCTATCCAAATCAGTTCAGGTTATGTGCGTGTGGCCTTTTTCATTTATCTAAATTGTAAAAGTCAAGACTTGCAGACCGAAACCTCCGAGGCACCCGGAACCTTGGGCCAGCCATCAGACGACAACAAAAACTTACGTAACGATGCAAAACTCTCTTTTGCCCCCACAAGGTAACCCAAGGTACTGCCAAAACATACAATTTGTATCGCCTACATACATTTTTCGACAAAGCAATTATAGCTCTTGTGGATGTGATTTGGTAAAATCTCCAACATAGAGTGTAACCACAATTTTTGTTTCTTGTGTCAAACCAGCTAGATTAGGTCAAAGGAAACTTTGGGGAAAAGATGAGCTTGACAAAGAAACATAGATTGTGATTTGTGAATCATTACAGTTAAGCACTTTGTTCAAATTCCCAGAGTGACACAAAGTCTATGTGTGTGAATGAAACTCGGAACGTTACAAAGTGGAATGGTCGAGTTTGTCAAGCGAGACCAGCTCCGTGGAATATTGGTGGAATTATTGACTCAGTCTGTATCTATGAGTACTTTGATAAATTCTTTTTGGAATGCCCCACACCTAATGCCAGATTATGGTTAAGTATTCTGTGGTTCCGTCATTACTTGCATGAGGATCATTGGGTTCATTGATACAACACTACAGACACATACCAAGATTCTAATCTTTACATTGCCGAGCTCATTCTTTTTAGATCAATTGCAAGGAAGTTCACGTCAGTACAGTAGTACACACGAACATCGCAAGCAAAATTCCAAACCATATCAATACATGTCAAAGACCAGGTCATGCACAATATGAAATCAAAACCAAAACCTTGTGAACACCGAAGTGTTTGGCCGGAAGGCCGGTCCACTCTCCACTACCAGGGACTCGCTCCTTGTGCGACCGATAGCACATATAATACTGTTTCATCTGCCATGGATCATGCATCTTGAGCACCCATTGTCTGCCAACTGCCACAGAATTGCCCAATACACCAAGCGAGATGTGCTCCAAACTCATCCCACTCCAGCTCGACACTGCAATAAGACCACAAGAATTGCGGCCGCAAGATGGAAGGCATGCTGTAAGTCCCGCCTCGCTTCTCCTACCTCTAGCTCAACGCCGTTGCTGGCTGTAACCCGCAAGGAGCAGAGAACTGCGACGAACTGGCCGACGGCAAGGTTGAAGGCGCGAGACGGTGATGACAACACTCCGGCGGTTGAGCCACAGGCGCAGGGGGAGGGGTCCAACGGAGATCATGGAGGAGGGGAGGTTGCACCGGCAGAATACACGCGGCTGCAAGGACGCGCGGACGAACCGGCTAGCCTGGCCGTGCACCCTGAGAAGCACGCACTGCAGTCTCTGCTGGAAGGCATTTACTTGTGCGCCTATGTCATGTGTTCAAGACTCTGCGAGCCCATCGGTGAAGGTATCCATGAAGCTCTCGGCAAAATTTTCAAGAAACGATGATGTCCTTGTATTACGCCAGAAGCGATCATGCACGTTTTATTCTGTTTCACCCATCGGATTTCTTCTTCTTTCCGAGTTGTCTCTTCATCTGGTACTTGCGTTGTAACAATTCGCTTTCTTCTACTATAATGCAAAAGCAGAGCTCCTGCTGGTTCACCTAGAAAACAAAGTACATAAGGCACAATCCAAACAAGAACCCAATGGCCAATGCATGGTCGAGTTGGTGACCTGCCGCTCTTGATGAAGGCTCTTCAATCAGGAAAGCTTTGCCTAGAGAGATGCTCCAGTGGAATAATGCCTACAAAATACATCCGTAACTGGATATTACAGTAACCGCGACACTAGAAAAGAGAGCAATATTACTCGTTGTTTCAAATCTCAGAAAGAGTGCCAATGGGTGACCACTTTTTTTTTGGCTCCTCAATCTTTTTGGATGATTAGAAGGATATTGGTGGATAGGTATAAGGCAGATTTTGAAAATAATAGTGTCATGTCATGAATCATGATTATATATATATATATATATAGAGAGAGAGAGAGAGAGAGAGAGAGAGAGAGAGAGAGAGAGAGAGAGAGAGAGAGAGAGAGAATAATAGATTCACCGGGCCATGGAGAAAACTGATTTTTTTAGGCAAAAAAGAAACATGAATATTGTTTACTGAGCCAAACATGCTTAGAGTAAGAGGAATACTGTATTTTAGAAAAATCATGAGATCATATTTCATGGCTAGTGATAGGACTAGAATTCCCAATTAAAGCATGATCCCAACCTAGAAACATTAGATGTTCGGGAAATTTACTGTAGGTGGTAAGCACTCAGAACGTGCAACTAGAAAAATATAATAATTACAAGCAAAAACAATCTCTGTACCCGGCAACTGAGTGAATCCGAGGGAGTTTAATAGGACTCCTTGGAGCATGGATCCCTACATTGCAAAAATGATGGTAGTTGGAAAGCTTATATGAAGTAACTATTAAATAGGACGATTCAGAGTAATAGCGTAATTATCAACCTGAACACAAAAGAATAAAATAGGTTGATGCTTAGGATGACATGCAGATCTGATCAAGAAAATAGATGCTCAGAAAGATCCATAGCTCATAAACATCAGATTCATTTATAGAACCGTTGAATCCCATACTGATCGATTGATCCAGTCTACTTGGAGATGAATCCAAGAGGCCAAAAACAGGGGTAAATTTGATAGCAGATGTGTTTTGTGACGAAGCCAGCGGCAGCAATAGGATCGTCACGGGCCTGACCAGCACAATATCAAATTTGTATTTCCTATCACTTTCTTTTTATTCCCTTTTTATGTTACACACGGATTTTCCTTATGGAAATATGTATATGGCTTGCTGCTCAAACATGTCACATGCTAGAGTGTGTAACCAGAATTAAAAAGTTCACGAACACACCCATCCCGATTCACGAACCAGAGAGGTATACCCCTAGCACCCACACACCACTAGTAGAAACAGGGGCTTCGGTGCGGCCTTTTTGTACCGGTTGGACAGGAACCGGGACTAAAGGGGGCATTAGTCCGGTTTCAGAGGCGAGGCGGCCGGCCGAAAGCCGTCCGGTTGGTGCGGGGCCTTTTGTCCCGGTTGGTAATACCAACAGGGACGAAAGGGTTGCGGCAGGCGGCTGCAGTGGGGGCCCCACGGCGAGACCCTTTAGTCCCGGTTCGTAATATGAACCGGTACTAAAGGTCCATCTTTAGTACCGGTTCGTATTACGAACCGGGACTAAAGTTTCCCCTATATATCTTCTTCCATCTCGAACCCAGCTCCATTTTTCCTGCTCGAGCACAACTCCATTTTTTGCTCTCTCTTTCCTCTCCGAGCTCGAGTTCACCCCATTTTTCTCCAACATTTGTCAAGATTGGTGGCACCTACCTATACAAGGGTTAACAACTTCATCCTCTCTTCCGGCATTTCAAATTTAGCTCATTTTATTGCTAGTTTAGCTCATTTGATTTTTCTAGTGCTAGCTAGGTATTTGATAAAATGGCTAAATTAGGGATTTCATTTGTTTTATATGCATTTTGAGCTCAAATTAAAGTATGATTTGTGGTTTTTATAGTGTCGTCCCGTCCCCTTTCTCACCGCCGTCGATCGCCCGCGCCGCCCCGTCACCGACACCACCTCGGTGAGACTCTTGTTTTTATCTTTTATTTTAAAAATCTCAGTTGTATGATTTAGATGCATAATTATTACTTGTATAATTTTCTTATTTGTATAATTGTTTGTTATATAGTGTCATGGTTTTGACATCTGTCCACACCGGCTCTCGTCCGCTCTATTATTCGGATGTGGTACGATTGTTTGTTATAACTATATATTTGTTTAATTTCGTGTTTCTGACAATTATGCCGACCAACTTAACATAGATATATTTTTTATCTAGGAGGTAGTTGAACTGGAAATTCCAACCGACCCTATTGTCGAGTTTTTTGAAAAGAAAACAATGATTTGAAAGAAAAAATTGAAAAGAAGTGAAGATCCTCGTCTCCAATGCTTAGAAGAGAAGATGAAATTGGAGTTCAAGTTTGCCGACGTCATCGATGATCACGAGATCAAGATGGAGGCAATGCGCTTGGATCACGAGGTCAAGATGAATGCAATGTGCTTGAAACTTAAAAAGATTAGAAAATATGCCATTAGTCAAGAGGCTTGGTATCATTATGCTGCTGGTTCAATAATTATCTTAGTTGCGATTTTGATCGCATTTGTCGTTCGATTTAAATTCTTTAGATAGTTGTATATTAGTTTCAATTAATGTATGTTTATGAGAACTATGTATTAGATTTGGTCACTACTCTACTTTTGTTTTAATGTGGTGAACTTGTATTAATGAATTTGGTCACGTATCTCTATTCATGATATAACTATAGTGTAATGGTTTTTGATATATTTATATAATGCAGATGAGCCGGCAATGGATGTACGGTGACCGACGCTGTCCCGAGTTCATTAATGACATGCATAATTTTCTCCGTGTGGCTGAGTCAAACAAGCAAAATGGTTTTATGTTTTGTCCATGTGATGACTGTAGGAATAAGAGGAATTACCTTCCTCAAGAACCCTTCACGTCCACCTGATTCAGAACGGTTTCATGCCCAGCTATAACTGTTGGACCAAGCATGGAGAAAGAGGGGTTATAATGGAAGACAATGAAGAAGAGGATGATGACAACTATCCTGTGTTCTCTGAACACGGTGTTACTACAATGGGGGAAGACGAAGCTAAACATTGGGTCATTGTTGATGATCAGTCCGATGATGATCTTCGTCGGGTCATTCTTGATGAACAGATAAACTGCGGAAGTGAAAACGGGAGGTCGAAGTTGGAGCGCATGTTAGAGGATCACAAAAAATTGTTGTACCCAAATTGTGAAGATGGCCAGAAAAAGCTGGGTACCACCTGGAATTGCTGCAATGGAAGGCAGAGAATGGTACATCTGACAAGGGATTTGAAAAGTTGCTGAAAATAATAAAGAAGATGCTTCCAAGGGATAACGTATTGCCCCCCAGTACGTACGAAGCAAAGAAGGTTGTCTGCCCTCTAGGATTAGAGGTGCAGAAGATACATGCATGCATCGATGACTGCATCCTCTACGAGAATTTGAATGCATGCCCGATATGCGGTGCATTGCGGTATAAGATCAGGCGAGATGACCCAGGTGATGTTGCGGGCGAGCCGAGCCCCAGGAAGAGGGTTACTGCCAAGGTGATGTGGTATGCTCCTATAATACCACGGTTGAAACGTTTGTTCCGAAACAAAGAGCATGCCAAGTTATTGTGATGGCACAAAGAAGACCGTAAGGAAGACGAGATGCTAAGACACCCCACAGATGGGTCGCAGTGGAGAAACATCAACAGTGAGTTCAAGGATTTTGCAGGTGACACAAGGAACTTAAGGTTTGGTCTAAGTACAGATGGCTTGAATCCGTTTGGGGAGCAGAGCAGCAGTCATAGCACCTGGCCCGTGACTCTATGTATCTATAACCTTCCTCTTTGGTTGTGCATGAAGCGAAAGTTTATTATGATGCCAGTGCTTATCCAAGGCCCGAAGCAACCCGGCAACGACATTAATGTGTACCTGAGGCCATTAGTTGAAGAACTTTTATAGTTGTGGTCTGACGAAGGTGTACGTGTGTGGGATGAGTACAAACAAGTGGAATTTGACCTATGAGCGTTGCTGTTTGTAACCATCAATGATTGGCCTGCTCTTAGTAATATTTCAGGACAGTCAAACAAGGGATACAATGCATGCACACACTGTTTAGGTGAGACTGAAAGTATATATTTAGGTAACAAAAATGTGTACCTGGGGCATCGTCGATTTCTTCCAAACAAGCATCTCGTAAGAAAGAAAGGCAAGCATTTCAAAGGTGAGGCAGATCACCGGACGAAGCCTACCCTCCCTACTGGTGATGTTATATATGGCATGGTCAAGGATTTAAAAGTAATCTTTGGAAAGGATCTTGGCGGACAATCTGTTCCGAATGACGCTGACAATCTCGTACCCATGTGGAAGAAGAAATCTATATTTTGGGACCTACCCTATTGGAAATTCCTAGAGGTTCGCTCTGCAATCGACGTGATGCACGTGACGAAAAATCTTTGCGTGAACCTGCTAAACTTCTTAGATGTGTATGGGAAGACGAAAGATACAACGGATGCACGGCAGGACCAGCAACGTATGCACGAACGAGACAACCTGAATCCAGAGAAGTATCAAGGTACTGCCAGCTACGCTCTTACCAAAGAAGAGAAGGAGATCTTTTTTCAAGTCCTGAGCAGTATCAAGGTCCCGTCTGGCTACTCGTCGAATATAAAGGGAATAATAAACATGGCAGAGAAAAAGTTCCACAACCTAAAGTCTCATGATTGCCACGTGATTATGACACAATTACTTCCGGTTGCATTGAGGGGGCTTCTACCGGAAAATATTCGATTACCCATTGTGAAGCTATGTGCATTGCTCAATGCAATTTCTCAGAAGGTGATCGATCCAGCAACTCTACCAAGTTTACAGAAGGATGTGGTCCAATGTCTTGTCAGCTTCGAGTTGGTGTTCCCACCATCCTTCTTCAATATTATGATGCACCTCATAGTTCACCTAGTCGAAGAGATTTCCATTCTCGGTCCTGTATTTCTACACTGCATGTTCCCCTTTGAGAGGTTCATGGGAGTCTTAAAGAAATACGTTCATAACCGTGCTAGGCCAGAATGAGCATGTCCAAGGGCTATGGAACAGAGGAGGTCATTGAGTTTTGTGTTGACTTTATTCCTGATCTTAAGCCGATCGGTGTTCCTCAATCGCGCCATGAGGGGAAACTGCGTGGAAAAGGCACGCTAGGAAAGAAAGCAACAACAAGTATGGACGGACATTCTTTCACTCAAGCACACTACACAATTCTACAAAATTCTAGATTGGTCGCTCCGTATATCGTGAAACACATGGATATTTTACGCTCCGAATACCCGGAGCAGACTAACTTCTGGATTAAAGGAAAACACGTGGATACTTTCGGCGGTTGGTTGCAAACACATCTCATTAATGACATCATTATTGGAGAAGAGCTATACTTGTTGGCCAAGTCACCATCTTCGACTATATTGACTTTCCATGGGTACGAGATAAATGGGAATACATTTTACACGGACACCCAAGACAAAAAGAGCACTAACCAAAACAGTGGTGTCCGCTTTGATGCAACAAACGACAATGGGACAAAGGACACATATTATGGTTGCATACAGCAGATATGGGAACTTGACTATGGACCTTCTTTTAAGATCTTTTTGTTTCAGTGCAAATGGGTCAACCTGTCAGGCAGGGTAGAGATAGACCCGCGGTACGGAAAGACTACAGTGGATCTCAAGAATCTTGGGTACCACACCGAGCCATTCGTCCTAGCCAATGATGAGGCTCAGGTTTTCTATGTGAAGGACATGTTTTCCAGATCGAAAAAAAGAAAAGATAAGCAAGCGAATACATCATGATGAGCCAAAGCGCCACATAGTTCTTTCAGGGAAAAAAAACATCATGAGAGTGGAGGACAAGACAGACATGTCAGCAGATTACAATAAGTTTCATGAAATTCTGCCCTTCAAAGTGAAAGCTGACCCAAGCATCCCGTTAAATGATGAGGATTCTCCATGGTTACGGCGCAATCAGAAGAAAGGATCGACACACGCGAAGAAAACAAAATTTATACCCCAACAATAGATAGGGGGATGTTGTTGGTGATGTGTAATAACGTATTAAACCTTTTATATAACTGTTGTTGGTGATGTGTGATAGTTTGTTCTGAAATTTAAAAAAAACATTTTAAGGTACACAAGTATTGGTTATATCACAGAACATTCGTTAGTTTTGAAAAATTCGACCATTTTCAACGAATAGACACGGCGGCCATTTCTATATAGATATGATTTTTACAAATATAGACAATTAAATTAAATAGATATAAAAGAAAAAGAAACTAGAGCAAAAAAACAAAATAGAAACCAAATAGATATAAAGCAAAACAGAAAACATAAGAAACAAAACAATTATAGATATAACAGAAAAAAGAAAACAGAAAAATCAAAAAGAAAAAGAATGAGAAAAAATCAGAAGCCCATTAGTACCGGTTGGTGTTACCAACCGATATTAAAGAGGTGGGCTTCGCGCGCAAATTTTCGCCGCCGCCCAAAGAGACCTTTCGTCCCGGTTGGTGTCTTTAGTACCGGTTGGTAACACCAACCGGGACGAAAGGTCCTTTTCGCGCTGATTTGGGTGGTTCCACCCAAATTTTTCACAATCGAATTCCAAATCGACGACGACACCGCCTCTCGGGCTCCACGACGCCGCCATCGCCTCCCTCCGGTGAAGCCCTGCTCTGGCCGCGCCGTCGCTCGCCGTTGCGCCCCGACGCCCACGCCGTTGCGCCCCCTCCTCGACGCCCGCGCGCGCCGCTTCCACGCCGGCCGCCGCGCCCCCGACGCTGCTGCTCTGCCCCGATCGACGCCGCCCCGGCTCCCACGCCGTCGATGTCGCCGCGCCCCCGACGCCACTGTCTCGCGCCCCCGACGCCGCCAGCACGCCGACGCCGGCCGTGCGCCACCCCCCGACGCTGCTCCGCCGCCGCGCCACCGCCACCCACGTCGGTAAGTTTTTGTTGTTGTTTTTTTAGTGTAGTTTTAGGTAGTTTAATTTAGTGTAGTTTTTTTAGATAGTTTATGTATAGTGATAGTGATAAACACTTTAGAAATTGTTAGTAGAAAAAAAATTGTAGTTTAATTTTTTATAGTGATAGTTTAATTTTAGCAATTTTAGATAGAATTTGATAGTGTGATAGAATTCATATAGTAGAAAAATTTGGGTAATGAAAATTTGTTAAAACTTGCACTTTAGAAAATGCACTTAAACAACCATAAAACTAAATTTGGGCAATGCAAATTTGTTAAAACTTTGCACTTTTGTATCAATTGTTGTTACTAAATTTGCTAAGTACTTTGTAAATTTCAGTGACATTGAGCTATGGACGCCCCCTTCATCAGAGACGAGGAGAATGAAGAGCGAATGGCAGAAATTATATATGAGAAGACCCTTGGAGTAAATTCCGATGGAGAAGATTTCGGTGGAGAAGACGATGATTTCAGCGAAAAATGTTTGAACGACTCCGGTGAGGGACTTGAGCTAGAAGAAATAAGAGACGACGACGAAGTGCCCTTAGCAAACTCCGGCGAGGTATATATATATATTAAGTCTCTGTTGATCACTAGATGCATTAATTGATTTATATTGCACTTATTAACGAATCAATTTTCTTTTAGCCCTCCGGATCTAAGCCTCAAACTCCGCCAAAGACGAAACGAGGCCCGAACCAAAGGATAAAGCTGCCAGATGGTGCAAAGTTGTCGATCGACGTAGTTGCTGATGATGGCAGACCGCTGAAACACGAAGACAACTGCCGTAAATATATAGGTCAATGCAGAGTTCTTGTTAGGGACACGATCCTGATCACCATTGCAGAATGGAATAAGCCGAAGAAAACCAACGATGGAGCAAGTTATGTCGAGCAAAGAATTAAAGATTTGCTTTGGGACACGCTCTTGACATATTTCAGCCTACTGGAAGGTCTCCCAGAGAAGAAGAAGGAGAAAGTCAAGGAGTGGACTCTTAAGAAGATGGCCACGCAATTCAACTGCTGGAAGAAAACATTGTGGAGAAAATATGAGAAAGTAACTCCAGATTTCACTGGACATCTAGAGAAGATAAAAGATGTGTGGCCCACATTTGTGGCGTATAAGAAATCGGACACCGCTGTGGCCCGATCGGCCAAAAATAAGTTGAATGCTGACAAGAAGAAATGTCACCATACTTTGGGGCCAGGTGGCTACAAGACTGTCTTGCCTAAGTGGGAAGCCTTTGAAATCGAACTGCGTGAAAAAAGGATCACTCCACAGACAGATGACTGGCCCGAGAGGTCCAAGTTCTGGTTGTTCGCGCATGGGGCAGGGTTGGACACAGACACAGGGCTGATTGTTGCAAAGGGAAAATGGAAGAAAAGAATTACAAGAGTCATAAAAAAACTTGTGGACGTAATAGACCTAGTCCGAAAGGGAAAATTTGTTCCCGATAGAGAGGACGACGAGCTGACACTCGCCCTCGGGAATCCTGAACACTGGGACGATGTCGAGGCAGAGGAGCCGGGGTTAATTGGAATCAAGGATTTTCGGCGGACGTTACAACTTATAGAAGCCGTTCCAGAAATAAGAAGAGGGGGTTGGACCGGTTAACGGAATTAGAACGCAGGTGCAGCGGCAGCAGGAGCAACTTGACTCAATTACCCAGCAAAGGGCATCTCAGCTGCTGCTAGAAGATCCTGCAGTCGATGCCTGCCCATCTCAGCGGAAAAGCAGCGTGGGTTCCACGCAGCTAGAAGATCCTGCAGTCGAACCGTCGGTGGCTCACTACCCCGTGGATGATATCACGGAGAAGACAAATTGTCAGCTACATATGCCAATGAAGAACATTAGTTGTCCGGTGGCGGATGGCTATGCTTACCAAATCAACATGGAGCAATCTTCCATTTTGGTCAGATTCCAGCTGGCTATGCTCGTGTCAGGGTGACAAAAGTTATGCCAGGATTCCAGACAATGGATCTTGACATTCCTGGATGTGACAACGAGAAGACACTGGGAGAAGTCGAGCTTGGTATCGTTCTATGGAAGAAGAAATACATCGTGTTTCCAGACTCGGCGCCAAGGCCACCGACTCCTCCGAGTAGAAATCCACTACCTCAAAGTCCACCCGCCCTCCCGACGATTGGGAGCCTACCGCGAGTTCATCGCCCGCGCCGTCCCGTCAGCCGACTGATGCGCCCACTAGTAATTTCACAAAGCGAAAGTTGTTCACGTCGACTGGTACTATGCTCAGGAGAGACAGGTCCCCTGTCAAGAAACGTGCAAACATACCCAAGAAAGTCAAGAGTCTTGAGAAGTTAGCTTCTGAGAAGAGTAAGGAGGAATTAGAAGAGAGCACGCATGCCGAGGTGACAGCCTTTTTTGCACAGAAAAAACATTAAAGACAGGACCCCGTAAAAGAACTTCTGAAGAATATACCAAGGGAGACACTTGATCGTACCGTTGACAACTTATATATCCCTCCAGTGAGGCCCCTTTCAGACTATGAGCACGGTATTAACAAGCAACATAGCTCACAGATGGGGGAAAAGAAACGCGGAAAAAAAGTTCTCCAGCTCGGAGAACAAGAAGTACAATCGATCGCCCCGCTCATTGTGCCTTCTGATAAGGCGGTCCTCTACAACGACAATATTGTTGCTCAGGAAATCCATGGCGAGACAGGCTACGCCATTGCTGAGCTAGCATATCAATATGTTTCCGGGCAGCCTCTGGTCACATATCCGAATGCTCTACAACACAGTTATGGAAATTGCATAACTGGTACATGACCGCCGCAAAAGAAGTGAGATTATATTTCATGGCGAGAGTTAAGAAAGAGCACTACTTCCGAGAATATGCTGTGCAGGTTGAGTTCCCCAAACTTTTTCAGATGTACAATCAACGTGCCCTCGACAAATCTATCATCAGCTGCTATTGTCTGTAAGTGATTTATTTGTGTAATTTAATTCTTTAGTTAAGCTCGTTCATTGCCTATAATTATTCTCACGACATTCTTTTGTACGCTATTATGCAGATAGAAAATTCGTGAATGCAGAGTGGGAGGAATCTGGGACATTGGGTTCATTGACCCGGATAAAGTTCATGAAGTCACCGTAGAACAGCATGCTCAGGACACAGAGGACGTTTTGCTAACGTTTTTAAATCGACAAAGTGCCAAAAAAGAAATACTTTTTTCTTACAACTTCAAGTGAGTGTTACTGTCTTGTACACATTATATTTTTCTTTCCCGATATTAAGTGTAATTGATGAGTTCTGAATAACTGCGTATATAAACGTGCGCGGGTTCCACTTCATTCTGCTAATCATTAGAATTGAGCTTGGAGAAGTTAAAATCTGGTACTCATTAAGGAGAGATCAAGATGAATACAAAAGCGTGCGTATATTGCTCAAGAGGTAATTTCAATCGCACTATCGGCCTCTTTCGTTCATTTCCTGATATCAAAGTAAGTAATAACTCCTCAATTCATTTTCTTTGCCGAGCAGGGTTTGGAGAAAGTTCATCGCGGAAAAACGCGGTGAATGGAAAGATAAGCTGGAGTTTAAGGCTAACAACGTAAGTAGTACTACGTACCTAGGTCCGCGTATCTCTCTAATTCTAGTTTCAATACAATTATCATTCTATTGATTATTATTTGATTGAATTATATTCTCGTATAGTGGTGCCTGCGACAACCACAGGGGACGGATTTATGTGGATACTATGTTTGCGAGTACATTCACTTGAAGGTCAATGAGAGAGTCAATAGTCGAAAAAATCAAGAGGTACGTAAACATCATTCACAACTTTATTTTGCTACCATCAATTGTGTTTAGTTTCCTTCATAATTGATTTGATCTCCTTCTTTTAAAGATGGCAAGGAAGCGGAACCAGCTCCTACCAAAAAACCGCGTAAATGCAATTGCGGAGGAATTGGCGGGATTTTTTCTTACGGAGGTCATAGCTGAATCCGGAGAATTCCACTATATCGAAAAATAGACTCCCTCCATGTACTAGCAGTGATCTCCATGTAATGAGTACTTTATATGTGTACATATATATACCAAGTTGTATGTGTGTTATGTGATCTTCACGTGTGCAAAAACTTTTTTTTTGTGCATCGACGTGATCTCCTCCGAAACCCTAAACCCTGAAAAATAAGCGAAAAGAAAAAAAGCAAAAACCCTAAACTCTGAAAAATAAGCGAAAAGAAAAAAAAAGCAGAAACATTTAGTCCCGGTTAGTGTTACCAACCGGGACCAAAGGTCCTGCGCCCGCGCGCGCGTAGCTCCGCCCACGTGGAGGCCTTTAACACCGGTTCGTGGCCTACCGGGACTAAAGGGGGCCTTTAGTCCCGATTTAACTGTCCCGGTTACACAACCGGTGTTAAAGGACCTCTGGAACCGGTATTGAAGCCCCTGTTTCTACTAGTGCACACACACAACTAACCCTGACTCGGTATGTTCTTCCTTATTTCGCTTGTTATATAAGCAGCTTTAACGAAAGCAATCCTTAAACACTGCATGATAACACTTGGCATGACACCCTCTCCACGAGCTTTCTGAATGGAACAGACATCACCGTTCGAGTTAATTGTAGCTGTCAGTCTTCCTCCCATAACAGCTTCTTCCTTGTATGTTGGATCAACAACCTACACACCAGAATTCAGCCAATGAATGTCACAAGACGAGAGTAACATGATGACTGCTAATAGCTGTAACTTTCAAATTTAGAAGTATTGGAAACGTACCATGAAATTACCATCACCAAAATATGCAAAGGTTACAGCTATGGGGAGGTGATGTATTGCTAGAGGAAGTGGATCCCTGACCTGTGAAACACAGTAAAGATAAGACATAAGGTAGTTTGCATGGCGGTGTAAACGACGGGACCAGAACCTGATGGCTCATAATGGGGTTGTGTTTGCGACTACATATTACAGGAAGCTATCTAAGCCATACGAATTTGTTAGTTCTCCTGCGGTCATACGGATACAACAAAAATGTGGTGCTTTGTAGGCGAGGTAGAATGTTGATGAATGAATGAGCAACACTGTACAATAAAACACCTTGTATACCTACCTCAGGGTCATGTACTGTAACTTGCTGACCATCGTCTCCACCAACTGTGCATTCTGGTCTTCGGAATGTAGACAAAGCTGCCAATGCAGCGATGTTAGCTGCATCAATTAGATTCCTGAGGGATTCAGCCAGGTTAGCACTCTAACAAGAAGCACTGACTCGTTAATTACATCAGTATGCAATATACAACCCGTACCCTGCATTGTTCAGAATGTGAAGATCGACACGCACCGACCAGACATGCTCCCCAGCAACAACACACAGGGACTCCATATCCACGGCTCGGCTCTCCCTGAAGAACAACGAAAATCCTCGTTAAACTCCACATTTGGACTACTCTTCAGCCAAAAAAGATCACAAACCTTAGGCCGCGATCGATGATACGCCCCAGCTCAATCGCTGCTTCCCCGGGTCGACCAGGCTCATAGGCAGGATCAGCCATGGGCGAGAACTCGGCGAATATGGCCAGCGTCCCCTCGTTCAGCCTGTCCTTGTACGGCTGGACCAACTGGGCAGAAACATAAGCCATCACACGCGTTTCGCGCCGAGCTTCACCTCTGCCAAGCCATCCTCCCTGCAGAGTCCAACAGTAACTTCAACAAACATCGAAGCGCGGACAAAACCCGTTCGCCGGCGCGGTAGCAGACGCCCAAACCCTGCACGAGGGGAGAAGGGATGGGGAGGCGATCGAGCCAAGGTACCTGCCGAAATCGATTTTGAGTTTGCGGAAGTCGAAGAGGCCGCGGCCATCGGCGCGTGTATGAGCTGCCAAAGGCAGCTCCCTTCTTTAACCTTGGGCTGCCTCTCACAGCTCACACACGAGGAAGACACAAGGGATTTTGGCCTCAGCTGCCTCACGCAGCCTGAGCTTTTTCTTCTGTATATTTCTTCTTTACTCGACTCAAAACAAAATGCTTACACCGCTGCCTTAAATAGGCTTAGCACACACGCACGGCCGGTGGCCACACTCGCCCACTAACCCCACTAACGCATGCACTCACACCACTATCTAACTAACCGATCTTATCCTAGAATCTCTCTAGGCCACAGATGGCCCGGCCAACATGGTAGCTAACAACTCGCATGCAGCTAACAACTTTTGACTAGTTCAGGTCCATCGCACTGCAGCTTCACGCCACCGCCATCGGCATCTCGCCATGCTCGTCGCATCACACGACAGCCCGGCATCTCACCTCGCGCTTCTTCGCATGAACTCGCCGACTTCGTACGCATCACACGTACACCATGCCGGACTACAACAGGCTAGATGAACATCTAACTACATGCATATGAAACTAAACATGCTGATACAAAAGATATCAAGATTAGTGCTAACAGCGCGGAGGTCCGACTGGACGACGTGCTCGATGAACTCCCGCTCGTTCACTGTCGGACGCCAACGCTGATCCATCATCTCGTTACTCGCCGCCGGAGGGAGCTAGGGTTTTACACGCGGGTATGAGAGCTGTGCTTTCTCTTGTTTATAGCCCCTTTATGTTTTTTTAAGGGTGAAAATCCAAGGTCTAGGCTTAATTGGTTGTGCCTGACAGTGGTCTTGTTGAAGACACTGTTCTGTGAGCGAGGACTATCTTCAGGGTGAAAACCCAAGGTCTGGCCTTAATTGGTTGTGCCTGGCACTGTTCTTCTTGAAGGCGTTGCTTTTGAAGAATTGGTCATCATGTGTTGTTTTGGTGGTGGTTGTGCGGCAGCTGCAAGGACTGTAACTCTGTAGCGGGACTTTTCTTTTTATTTTTTCTTCTTATTGTCTTTCGGCTGTGTGCATCCGTAATAGATTTGGTTATTGCGTTGTTGCAGAGACTGTGTGTAATTTGTATCTCCGCGATATTAATATACACTCTTTATCTTAAAAAAATGTTTTTTTAAGGACAACCCCTTTATGTTTTTGTTCTGTTTTGCGAGCGGCTCTTAATTAGCTTTTTTTCTTTACATTTTTTAGGAGAAAATTAGTTATTTACCCAAAAGTTAACTGGCACTAGATTATGTACCCAAAGTTGGATAAACATCGGTAAAATATCGAATAGGAATTTGAAAAAAAAAAGCCTGAATGTACCTTTTACATTTGATACTCACTCCGATGCATATTAGTTGTCGCTGAATCAGATGTATTTACCACTAAAACAAGTCTACATACATCCGATTCAGTGACAATTAATATGGATCGGAGCTAGTACGATATGTCAAATAAAATGACACTTGGTACAAAGGAGATAACTCGGACAACACGACCAATACTAAATAAAAATAAACTGAAAATCATATTGGTCATGTTCTTCTTTCGATTTTTCGATGGCTAGCGATCTTGAAACGTGCACTAAACAAGCAAAAAAAAAAACTGGGACACCTACAAATGCTCTCGCCAACCAAGATTTAAAGACCGTAATAATTAACCACTCAGACACGAATAACAAGATCGAATAACCGTTGAAGAAACATCGGCCGGTGACACACTTAGCAGATGTTTGCAGTTATTCACCACAAATTTAGAGGGTTGGAAAAACCGAACCTTACCAAAAACCCAAACACAATAAGATACAAAAATGTCCCACCATACACCAGCGAACAACTTACCATGAACGACACACCAACTACCATCATTGCCCCTTCACCGACGCCGAAAAATGCTGATGAGGTAGGGAGAGGCCGGAGTGACCTTATTCCAATGCCATTGTCGCCACCACCTCGTCGATGCCGCAAAGAAGAACAAAACCAGCTAGCTTTAGGGACTTTGCAACAGAGCAAAGCGCAGCTCCAAGGTCTAAACCCCCTCCCACCGCCAGAGCGACAAACAGAGTAGATGGGGACCCATCGATTCACGGTCAAAGACGGCGCAGCCGGGGGAATGTTGGTGGTGGCGGCTAGTGTTGAACCCTAGGTCACCGTCTCTCTTTTCATATTTCCTGGGAGTTCGCGGTGCGGTCGATTAGAGTTGGTCATGTGTATGTTAGTTGGGTCAACTTCATATATCAAAATGGCGATCGACTGGATCTCAATTCACGCGTACATGTGCACCTCACACCAGCACCGCGCACGCATCCACCACTGAGCAACACAATTGAAGCCGTCTTTTGGAAGATGTGTGACGAGAAAAAATTAAGAGCAGGACAATCGAGCGCGGAGAATAGGGAATTAAGAGGGAAAATAGGTGGATCTTTGTCGTGTGTATTATTTAGGTGCATCCAAAAGATCCATAGTATCCACGTGTATTATTGAGCGCATGTCAAAAGATGTCTTTGTCGAGTATCTCACAGGGAGCACTCGGCAAAAGCCTGCAAGTGGGTCCCATGGGCAGGTCTTTGTCATTTGTCTGGCTTTGCCGAGTGTTGTGTCGTTTGTGTTCTGTCGTCTATGGCTAGAGTGGACACTTGTCATATGGCTTTATGGAGAGCATATTTTTGTCCCGTGTACTTTCATTTCTATGTCTAGTATTTTACCGTGTGTTATTTCTTTGCAGTGCGTTTTTTAGAATGACACTCGGCAATGCTTGTCTTTGTCATGTGTGATAAAATGCTCACGGAAAACGGTACGTAGTTTTCCCGTGAGAGACCATCATCAGATTTGCAAGGATGAAAAGAAATAACAAGAATTGTAAATGAACTTGGATGTATTCAATCCGATAAGAAAAGCAAATTACAAAACACACTTGTTCATATGTACGATAGAAAATTCAAATAAACATGCATGTTCGGTTAAACATCCACCTGATTACACATAGTATGTATCAGAGGCAAACCGTACAAATTCACATGAAAATAGTAAAAACTACACCATATCACTCGCACGTATACATGTGCGACTAATGCGGTGCTGGTTAACTCCTCCCATAATGTCTTCATCAGTAGAGGAAGTATGCAAGGAAGGAGGCAACGAGGGCGACGGGGGCGACTGCCACACCAGAGGCCTCGCTGGTGGCATGTGCCTCGGTGGCCACGATGGCGGTGGCCGAGGCGGCGACGATGAGGGCGGCGAAGGCGATCTTCTTCATCTCCATTTTGTACGAAACGGTGGTGGGTGGATGCCGGCGAGGTGACACGAGATGGGAGTTTATTAGTTGGGAGTCTTATTTGGCTTGATGCAGCATTGATGTTTGGAAAGGGGTTATATAGGCCCGGGTGGTTGGGCACGGGTGGTTACGAGTAGGATTAGGATAATCGCACTCCTCATTGCCTTAGGATTGTTTAACGGTGGTTGGAGAACGGAGAATGTCAAATGGAGGCAAAAATAGGCATTCGTGCATGTGTTGGCAAGCAACGGACACCGTTGTTCTCGACGCTTAATTTTGTCCGGTTTCCTCCAAGTGGACCTCCCGCCCTCCCGGAAGCGAAGAGCAGCCCTGCGTGTTCAGTTATGGACAGAGCATAGTTGCCGGTTTTCTCAGGGCAAATGGTCGCCTGTTTTTTGTTTTTTTCAGGGCAAATGCTTGTTCAGTTAATATGATGTTTTCGGCCCAGTTAACGGATAAAAGCTTCGGGCGATAACTACCTAGCAACTAGGCCGACAACACCGTCGGCCCACCAACATATTGGCAAACTCGAAGCGTCACTATGGAGTACGGCAACGACGCAGTGTTTTGGCAGTCTGTTTGCAAGGGGCGTGTCCTAGTCACAGGTCGTTCAGTGATCTTAAAATTCTCAAATGTTCGAATGGAGGCTGGAGCTCTCACGTTTGTCCGGATTGTGTAGGTTTGGTCTTCCGGGGTTCGTTCATGGGGTGCTTGGAGATAGAGATGCAGAAGATGTAGCAAGACACGCCAGTTTGCTGTTGCTAAGATTTCATAAACTATTTTCATTTGTAGGTGTCTCGGATTTACAAAAAATCCAGGGAACTAACTCAAATTTGTTAAGTTTGCCGATTTCCTGCTAGCTTGACAGAAGAATAACACTGCATGATTCTTGTGGAAACGAGGAAACCACGTACGGCTAGCTACATGGTTTGTCTTTGACTTCGACAGCAAAAGCGGATCAAGTTTTCCAAAAAAAAAAAAAAAAATTTGACAGGAAGTTTTCCAATTTTCCAAACAAGGGAACTAACATGGAACTCAGGCGAGGAGAACTGTAGTGGCGTCCACGAAACCTTGTCCTGAATCCCCAAAACGCGGTGCGTATCACCTCGACAGTTCGACGGCGAACGCCATTTGGAGTGCGCTGCTTAACCGCCTTGATTGGTATCCCCTAATCAGTGAGCTGGTATAATAATCTGTCTCTAATCTGTTAACCATACCAGCTCAAGGCTCAAGCACGCAACAGAAGATATTTGTCGATACCGAAGCTCTGACCAGCTGGCTGCATTGGTTCGTTGATATATAGCTCCATTGTTACTGCTTATATACTCCCTCCGTTTGGAAAAGGATGTCACAAAAATGAACTATAGATAGACCATTTTTGTGACATTCTTTTCCGAACGGAGGAAGTATAAAACGTCAGCCTTCCATCTTGTGCCACCCACGCACGCTTCTTAATTTCCTCCGCCGGCCCGCTCGAACCATTTCTTTGTCGCCGGCTGTGCTGCTGCGTTGGTAGAGGCAGCAAGAAAGCAAGAAAGAATGGGGAACTGCGGGTTGAAGCCGAAGGCGCTAAGGGACGACGAGGGTGCTCCCCCACCGGCGCCTGCCGAGACCAAAGGCGAGAGGAGGCGCCGACGGTAGAGGAGGCGCAGGCGCCTGCCGAGAAAACTAGCCGTGCTGTAGAGGCCGTGACACCAACTGAGGTGAAGCTAATTGTCTCTTTGAGGGAATTTCATTTCACTTCTTTCTTTTGCTATGCATCACAGTTTCATAGTTTTTTCCAGCGCGTGCATACATCTTTCGGGCGACTTTTGTTACTGTTTTGGATACGATATACTCCCTCCGTTTCAAATTACTTGACTTGGATTTGTGCATATACGGATGTATCTATACTTGTTTAGTGTCTAGATACATCCGTATTTGGACAAACTCAAGTCAAGTAATTTGGAACGGAGGGAGTAGTATGTAACGTTGTCAAAAAGAGACTATTGTAGAAGACAAGAATGAATTGCTAAAAAAATGGAACTGGGAGAGTTAATCTCTTGACGCCAACGATCCAATAACTATATGGAAGTAATATCTTGACATCTTATGGCACAGGATAAAAAAATCTTACGTATTACATAAAAATATTTCGTTCTATGTAGTTTATAGAATCTCTCGGCTCTATATACTCCCTCTGTTTTTAAATATAAGATGTTTTACCATTTGTCCATAATTCACATGTATACAAATGTATCTAGACACGTTTTAGTATGTATGTTCACTTATTTTAGTATGCATCTAGACAATATGTGGAGCACATAAAACATCTTATATTTAAAAACGGATGGAGTAGTTGTTAACATATAAGTTTTTTCTTTAATTATCATCCATCATCCATGAGAAGTCTTATTGTCTTGAAAATAATAATTATGTATTTTTAAATAAGTATTCACTTGCCACACACAAATGATAAACTTACTATTATTACCTTTTTCTTTTCAAAACAATAAAAATCTACAATCTGAATTGACCATATCTTCTAGCGTTTGAACATTTACACAAAATGAACGTAAAGTATATGTTCATTAAACATATTAAAACTACAAAACAAGTTTAAAATGACCCAAAATAAGAAAATAAAGAAAAATAAAGCCAAAAAGAAAGAAAAGAAAGGATAACCAAAAGAACTATTGGGCCAGGTCAGGTAGACAAAGCCTAAAGGGGTATGCAGCGATCCGAAAACGGATGTGCCAACTCTATGTGGACTAGGCCTGGTAGCCAGTTATAGCTCATGGTGATCCAAATGTTATGCTCACAAGAACCACCTATTACTCTAAAAAACCACCTATCGACATGATTCTCTAAAAATAAGATATGGAAAACATAATTAGTCAAGTGCTTGTAACGCTACCATGATCCTAAGCCTAAGGTGCAAAACCAATCAGTTTACGAAATCTGAATTATTGAGTGTATTGGCACGGTCTTTACCATTCACACAAAGCGCAAATACAAATTCCACTAATAAATTGAGAACCCCAAAAAAGAAATATGCTCTTGAACGGTTGCCAAAGTCCAGTTCTCATGAGATTATATTGTTCACAAAAAAGAGAGCTTCTCAGTGTGTAGATTAAATTTGAAGCTGAAATTTTGTAACACGGGAGATGTCTACCGTGTCGATACTGATAATTTTGTACTTTTTTGAAAAAAAATTTGCGTTAGCACACATGCAAAGAGTACAATACAAATATACAATAAAATGTTGGATTTATCTTCTATCCACATAGACGCGTGTGTGTTTGTACATGCGCGCCCGGGTGTGTTTGTTCATGTATGTAGTTGTAGATATGTGTGTGCTCATCCTTGTCGTTTTTTATTTCGAAGAAGATACACTTGTACAAGAGTAACAAGACGAGAGTTTTCATACCAAGTGGTTCCTTAAACCATGCTGACTCTATACTCTGCCATTGTGTAACAGCAGGCCACGAGCACAACAGCGGAAACGAAAGAAGCCAACGAACCGAAGGAGAAGGAACCGGCCGCGGCGGAGGGCGGCGGCGAACTTCCAGCCTCTACGCCGGCGACTGTCGCTTGATATCAAGTTACACGATTACAATGCCTGCAACACTGGTTGTGCTGTTATTACTTGTTCAGCTTTGATTTCCTTCAAGACAGCTTCAGAATTGTTTGCGACAGATGAGACGACTTCTCCTGTGCTTGTGCACTCTGGTCTGTGGTTTTGGTTCCTGTTTTCGTGCCCCCTGTTTCGTGTGGATGCAAATCGTATGAATGTCTTATACTCAGAGGATATAATGGAATTATTCTCGTTGGATGCACAGTATTGACTTATGCTGCCTAAACATATCGAGTGGGAAGCAGATTGATCGGCTGAACATATGCACCGAATAATTGGGCGTGTGTACTGTCCTGGTATTCTGAAAGTTCTCCCGCGTACAGTACAGTGCCAGGAATAAACCCATGAAAATTTTAAGTTGGCGGTTCAGACTTGAGAGAGAGATGTGCCCATGCTCCATACTCTGACGAGTGAGCTCGCACCATGTGCGACCGTGCAGTACCAAACTGAGCGATTAATTGCCCAGTCGTTGCAAGAAGAATTGACCACCGAATGATGGACTCGGCTGAATGGACGTTGCATGCTTTAAATGGTCGTGGTCCATCCAGTGAGGTGACCAAGTCCAAGAAAATGCTCCTCCAGATCTACTCCTTGGATTGTGGACTACACAAAAATAATAAAATGTTATATGACAGAAAAAAAGTTGTTCACAAGCCATTTACCGCTGATTGTTATGCCCTAAGTTTAAAATATTTTATATTTCGAGCTACACAAAAAGATAAAATGTGGGTCTGAGTATACACGCTTTTAAATCTACAAAATATACAACATTTTATCATTTTTGCGTAATCCACAATCAAATAATTGCGGGCTACACAGTTCAAAGAGATTTCTGCCACCATCAAGGAAAGTGGCGGTTTTAGTCGACGGCTCTTTTTCTCTCGCAGATGGCGTGGCAGGAACAGGAATGATATTGAGAGACATTATTGGTTAGGTCATTTTTACAGCGTGCAAAGTGTTATTCTACAATACAAGAAGGCACGGACACAGCCCTTTAACACACCGACCTGATTGTGCAATCCGATTCATTCGGGGCCCTTTCCTCAATGGCGGATGATTCACTCACACGCTAGCTCGGCTTATGGTCATACGATCTCTAAAGTCAAGGAGGTCTTGGAAGAGAGGTACTCCCTCCGTTCCAAATTAGATGACTTCTATTTATCGGGGAAAGTGGCGGTTTCAGTTGACGGCTCTTTTTCTCTCGCAGATGGCGTGGCAGGAACATGAATGATATTGAGAGACATTATTGGTTCCGTCATTTTTACAGCGTGCAAAGTGTTATTCTACTGTACAGATGCCCTGGAGGCGGAATTACATGCAATACTGGAAGGCATGGACACAGCCCTTCGGCACCTTTCCTCCCTGACGGATGATTCACTCACACGCTAGCTCGGCTTATGTCCATATGATCTCTGAAGTCAAGAAGCTCTCGCAAGAGATGATCTCTGAAGTCAAGAAGCTCTTGTAAGAGAGGTAGTTTGTTCCAATGAAAATTGCTACTCTCTCCGTTTTAAATATAAGATATTTTAGTATTTATGCACATTCGTATGCATACAAATGTATCTAGACATGTTTTAGTGTGTATGTGTTCTCACTTTCACTTTAGTATGCCGGTAAGACAACATGTGCAACACCTAAAACATTTTATATTTAAAAACGGAAGGAGCAAATCCCAAAATAGTGTTTCTTCATAATCTCGCTAATTATGCTAGAACGGCACGTGGCACTGACTTGTGGGTGCAACGAGGAGCAGATTTCACACGAAATCTTGCATTAGCAGACTGAATAAAACTTCCATTTCCCCGCAAGAAAAGAATGCATTAATTGTTGACTTCACCCATAATTTTATTTTTGGATTTTCTAAAACTTTTAAATGTAAGTATGTTTTTGAAAATCAATAACGAGATCGTTGGAGCTCGTGAGATCATTAGACCGTCCTTGGGCTAGTTCGTCGGAGTGCAATCATGTTTCCGACACGTAGGTTCATGTGCGATCGGTAGCTCCTTTGGACGGTGCGATTGGCTTCACTGGTGACATGATCCTTCGATCACGCACCACGCTAACTCGGTCGGCAGGTCAGGAGTCCAACAAGCTGATGCCGTTCACGACCGCAATCATAGTATCTACAGTCGCAATCAATCTAAGCTCCAATCCAATACACCCACCGGATAGACGACATGTCGGTGATCGATATATCACATGATGACATAACTCGTGCGTGCAGACGACTGACAGCGCCATAAACGCACGTGCACCGCTAGCTAGCTGCGCCTGAGTTGTCACGAGAAGTACTGTACGTACCTACGGCTACGCACGCCGAAGTTCAGCTGCAGTTGCCCAGCACCTTCCGGGACGGCAACCGACCGGCCGTGGCACTAGCGTCGTCCAGTACAGTACAGTACAGTACGGCCACAGCTTCTGCTCCACGTGCTCGACCGGCCGGTGGCAGTCTGGCTTCTCAGGCCACACGATTTTAAATCCAACGGTGACTGTTTACTGCAAACCACTCACCGTGTCACGTCCGTCAGGGACAGTACAACTATGAACTACAGTATACGTATATCCATTGAGAACCTTTTTCCTTAATGGCGCCTTTTTAATTTATTAAGTGAAAGGAGCTTTTGGATACGGCCAAAACGTGTGAGCGCCGATCGAGCACAACACGCACGGCTTTCCCAGTGCCCTCACATTCCGCGCCGGCCGGCGTCTCGCCGACCCTGTCAGCACAGATTCTGCGACGCGCAGATTATTTTAAGTTGGAGAAAGTCTACTGCTACCTCCGATCCATATTAGTGGGCACAACTTTGTCTAGATACACATGTATCTAGTCTAAAACTAGATACATATGAATTTAGACAAAACTATACCCACTAATATGGATCGGAGGGAGTACTGTATTTTAAATCATGAACTGGTACACGGTTTGAACCTGAACTCCAAATCCCAGTGTTTGAACTAAAATGAATCGTATAATTATTTGTCATAGTGGGAAACAAAAATACCCAGCCCGGAATATCCACTATTTCTGTTTCGCACACCGGGAAACAAAATATCCCGGATGAGAATATCCACTATCTCACTGACTGGATGGGCCTGCATGTCATGTTCATCTCTATCCGCAATATATCTCTCTATCTCGAAAATCCACCGAAGCAGATGCCGCCGGCGGGCGCGGGAGCAGGACGTCGTCTCGCCGAGCTGCTAGCCCGCACCGCCCGCCCACACACGGCAAGCCCCAAATCCCCCGCCACCAACTCCCTTTGTCCATCTCGATGGCCGGCAAGCGCTACGAGAAGGGCAACCTTCTCGGTGGCCGGCAAGTGCGACGAGGAGGGCAGCGAGCGAGCGCCACCCACCAACTCCCTTTGTCCATCTCGGTGGCCGGCAAGCGCTATGAGGAGGGCAACCTTCTCGGTGACCGGCAAACGCTACGAGGAGGGCAGCCAGCGAGCGCCACCGTGCAAGCAGCAGAGCACATATGTGCAACTACCTAGCTGAGCTAGCACGCAAGATCGCATGCGCAGCTTGGAGCAATGCACTAGCTAGTAGCTAGCAGGCGGCTTGCAAACGGCAAGCAGGGTGCGGGCGTAGCGGCGGGGCCGACCTGCTCGGACGGGACGGCCATCAACCGCGACGTCGTGGTTAGCCAATCCGGACGGTCGACGAGCACGGCTCGGGGCGCCGCTAGCGAGCGTTGCTAGCAGACATGCGGGCGTAGGGGCGTGGCTGAGCTGGCAGGGCGTGTCGGCCAACGACCGGCGGATGGCCGATGAGCAGGCACGGAGGCGCATGGAGCTGCTCCTACCACCGGGAGAGGGACGTTGCGGCCGGCTTCCAAAGAAAGAAAAAACTGGAGTGAGGAAGAGGATGGATATAACATGTGGGCCAATGTTATCAGCAACAGTAGCAATTTTATTTTTTTATTTTTTTCTCTGACAAACATGTCCAATGTTCATTTTAGACCGAGATTGCTAAGTTCAGAATACAATTGACCGGGATTTAAAGTTCAGAGTTTATCGGCCGACCTCTACGAGTTCAGCGTTTGAAATAGACTTTTTTCCTTTTCTTAGTTACAAGCACCAACACTGGAAGGTGAAAGTCACGCTCCAATAACGGGAAGCGTGCATGCACGGGAGGACAAAGCTGAAAGTGCAAGTCAGATATTGTTGCTTTGCGCTTCTATCTACCCATCCACGGTAAAAGTTGTTTTTACATGTAGTGATTGCACTGTAAAATGCTCTATTGCTGTCACGCTCCGAAGCTGAAATCTGAGCGGAGATTGGTATGTTTATGACCGTTTTCTCGGACGAGCTTTTTTTGTTTGTAGGAGTACTAAACAAAAACAAAACCATCCATGTTTGCATCTGACTTTAGATAGATGTGTCGGCTGAAATTCACAATGATATTTAGCAGGCATTTTTATCTATAGCGAGACATACAAAGTGACTTGTGAATCTTAAAACCCCAACTCTGTGCGTCTTATAAGTGTCTTTGTATGAATGGTGCTTTTTTTTATAAGGTTGACAATTTTAGGCAACTCTATTTGTAAACATCAAGATAATTGACAATTGCAAAAACATTACCTGTTTATAATAAAATATTAGAATTTTAGAGAAGACTTGGTTTCGGAGCTCATCAGGCAATAATCGTTGATCTCAAGACACTCGAGGTTTAGAGCACATAAAAGTTCAAAACCTAGTAAAACGATAAGTACTTCCATAATTGTGTACTTGATTGGTTGATGCCAAGTAGATCAAACATATGAGGTGAAATCCTCTAGATAGTAGACATGGATCATGAAATCCTTTTAGTGAGTGCATCTCGAACAAGTCTCCCAAAGTCCAGTGATCTCTTTATTAAAAAAATTCAAATTTACAAGTTTTTAAAAACATGAAAAGTAGTCAATGATGTATCACACAAAACGGCGTAAATCACAATTTGAAATAGTTCATATTGAGAGCTACATAAAAATGACAAACTTGTGATATAAGTATACTCACTTTCAAATCTTTAAAATATACAGGATTTTATTATTATTTTTGTGTAGTGCAAAGAATTTCACAAGTGTGATTTTGCATCATATGATATATCATTGACTATATTCATATATTTAATGTTTTTAATTTGCAAATATAATTTCTAATTTTGTAGAATAAACGGATCACTGGACCTCGGTAGCCAAAGTGATTTCGGTGCATCTCTCTATCGTGTTGGCTCATTTTTCTAGTGCATGGCTGTAAGGTTTGAGGGGCTATTTGACTCACACAATTTCAAGTACAATAGAATGGAAAACATGGAAATATGATTTGAATGTGTGTATAGTGTAGATAATTGGAAAATTAAAGTATTGTGTAAGCCTATTCATGTGGAAGATGCATGAATTTAATACATGTTTTGTTATGATTATAACCTTGTGTCACATAAAGCACATCTTGATCGATCTTTTGGCTTAATCCTCAAAATACGATGAGAGAAGTTCGCCCCCCCCCCCCCCCCCAAAACCTTTTTTTTAGTCTTGTATATTTGTTGTGTTTGCAAGTTGCACCAAGCAGCCGTGTATCACGCCTCTTAGTCTCTGATTTTAGCAAAGACAATAGGGACACTCGGCCTAAGTATAATGAGAGAATCGAATATGGACGAACTAGCGATATTTCACTGAATTTAAATGACATTTAACAAATTTAAATGAAATTTGACAAACGACATTTAACAAACTTAAACAAAATTTAAAGCAAACCCTATACCCTAGATATAGCAGCTCTGCCGGCAGACGCTCGAGATGGAAGCCTATCCCGGCGACGGCGAAACCAGCTACATGGCACCATCGAGGAAGATGATTCTCCCAGCGGCGGCATGTCTTGCATGCCTCGATGATCTCCGGTCGCTAAGGAGGAAGTTTCATCTGCGGAAAGAAGCCTATCGTGAAGACCGACATATCGATGCGGCATGGGTCAGTTTCTAATTGTTACACGAGGAAGGGGGACAATGACCTAACAGGGTACAAGTCGTGCAGTGGACGTGACCGATTGCCTGAATTTTTCTGTTTTTCACTCACTAACACAGAGCATTTTTTTTACTTCCCACAACAAAAACCGGCCATGTTATTAATATGTGAATACATTGATACATATTCTTTTGAGATGAATATAGATATAGATATACTCGTTTTCAACTTGTACAATGGTAGCCATCCAAAACTGCTTTACTTTTCGAAGCCATTTGTTGCAAAAGCAAACATAAACCATAGATGGATAACGGGCATCTGTAATAAATAGTGAGTTGAACACCAACAGTATCCATAGTCAAAACAATCAACTCCAGTTATTCATGACTTCATCCTTGACGGGAATATTCTCTGTCGATGTATTTATAGCTTCAGAACTCACAGAATTATATAATCTGAAAATGGAAGCTCTGGGTCCATGCCCTCCTTGACAGGCTCTGTGTTCTCCTTGACATGGTCCGTGCTCTCCTTGAGAGGAGGTGTTTCTGTTCAAAACATCGAAATGTCAGCAGAGCTACGGAAGGAACAGTTCAGAAGGCGGAAACTAACCCGTTACCTGGCTCAGCTGTAACATATCTAAGCGCATCATTCATAACAAAATAGCCATCGGTTCCTTGCGGAGCCAGGAAGAACGACTGAGTAAATCTACGCTTCGCAGTATCAGGCATAAGATAAGATCCAGCAACCAGAACAGTCAAACCGCATCGGCTCCGGCCTTGAGGAACGTCTCCGGGTCGCCGCCGTCACCGAGCGTGGTGGGGTTTGATCTAGCGGCGGTGGAGGGAGGCCTTGATGGCGGCCTGCATTCCCTCCTACTCCGGCTAAGGCTTCTGGTTTCACCCGCATCGGCTCCGGCCTTGAGGAACGTCTCCGGGTCGCCGCCGTCACCGAGCGTGGTGGGGTTTGATCTAGCGGCGGTGGAGGGAGGCCTTGATGGCGGCCTGCATTCCCTCCTACTCCGGCTCTGACCAGTCGATGTCGCTGTCCTCCTCTGCCGGGGTCGGTGGTGCGGCAGGTTCTTGCGCCCTCTCCTCCGGTCCCTCTCCTTCGGTGCCCGTGATGCTATTGTCGCCAGCAAGGGGAGCTCGGGTATCTCCTCGTCGGACGACGAGCAGGCGCGCTCATCGTCGGATTGGAACCACTTCGGCCGCGGCTCCCGCATGTTGCTGGGGAGGAAGAAGGAGCCGCAACGCGCCTTGTGCTCCGCGTCTATCGGGGCATCCTGATACGTCTCAAACGTATCTATAATTTTTGGTTGTTCCATGCATATTATATATCATTGCCACATGCTTTTATAATAATTTTATATTATTTTGGACACATTTTATGGAACTAACCTATTAAAAAAATGCCCAGTGACAGTTCTTATTTTTTGCTGTCGTTTTGTTTCAGAAAAACTAGTCGGGGAACTTTCTCGGAATCAGCTCATAATTTACAGGAATTGTTTTTACGGAGAAACAAAGACGGAGCCAAGAGGGCGCCTGTAGGGGGCCCACAGCCCCCAGACGCCCTCCAGGCATGGCCCAGCCTTGGTCGTGCCTAGGCCCCACCTGGGTGACTCCGAGACCTCCTCGAGTCGCCCTTTCACCTAAAAATTGTCTTCCTCCGCAAAACTCTTATTCGTCTCAAACGTATCTATAATTTTTGGTTGTTCCATGCATAATATATCATTGTGAAAGGACAAGGATGTCGCCTAGAGGGGGGTGAATAGGCGTTTAAAAACTTTTCTGGTTTAGGCTTGCTAATTGCGGAATAAAACTAGATGTTTAAATTAACAAGCCAACAACCTAAATAAACTATGTCACCTATGTGCACCAACAACTTATGCTAAGCAAGTCAAGCAACAAAGTGATAGCAAGATATATAACTTCACGCACGAAGGCTATCACAATATAAATTGCATAAGTAAAGAGCTCGGGTATAGAAATAACCGAGGCACGCGGAGATGACGATGTATTCCCGAGTTCCTCCTTTTTAGGGAGTACGTCTCGTTGGAGGGGTGTGAGTATCAAACTCAAGATGCCACAAATGGCCTCACCCTATTCTCCGATTCACCTTGCCCAAAAGCTCGATTCACCTTCCACTATTGATTTCCTTTTGGGCGGAAATCGAGTCCCTTACAACAAACTTGAGGCACAACCCACAAAAGGATCGGGAGCTCCCAAGCGGCCACAAAAGGCCTTGCACCGCCACAAAAGGCGCCACTCGCCACAAAAGGCGTCTAGGGTCCAATGACCCAAGAGTAACAAACTCACGAACTTTCACTTCCACGAATCTTCGTGGAGAGAGCAAACCGATGCACAAAAGCAATGGCAAGAGCACACGGAGTGCTCAAGTCCTTCACTCTCAAATTCCAACAAAGCAACAAATGCTTATGGGGGAATAAGAGAGGAAGAACAAAGGAGGAGAAACACCAAGAACTCCAAGATCAAGATCTACTAGGTTCCCCTCACTAAGAGGAGGAATGGATTGGTGGAAATGTAGATCTAGATCTCCTCTCTCAAATCCTTCAAAGATATGCAAGAATCATGGGAGGAATTGGGAGAGGGGCAAGCTTTCCAATGTCAACAATGGAGGAGAGAGAAGGGAAAAAATGTGCTTGGAAGAGCTAAGTGGCTGAAGGTAGGTGGAGGGGTATAAATACCCCTCCCAGAAAAAGAGCCGTTACAGCCACTTAGACCGGAGACTCCGGACCACGGAGGCCGGAGACTCCGGCCAGTGCGGAGACTCCGGACCAAAAGTGCGGAGACTCCGGACCGGGGAGAGCAGGCAAAAACCGTTTGCAGAAAACTAACACCGGAGACTCCGGACCACAAAAGGCCGGAGACTCCGGTCTGGGCGGAGACTCCGGGGAGACTCCGGACCAACTCCGGATTCAAAACAGCGGCTGCCGCCGCGAAGCTCTTCAACGCAGAAAAAACCAGATGGGCCGGAAACTCCGGACCTTGAGGGCGGAAACTCCGGCCCTGCCGGAAACTCCGGGGAAACTCCGGACCTACTCCGGCCTCGATACCGCAAGCGCCGTGCGCGAGGCACTTAGCCTCAAAACCAGGGGCCGGAGACTCCGGACCTAAAACCACGGAGACTCCGGACAAATATAGAGGGGATACCACACATGGGAAGGTGTGGACCCTATCTTGAAGTGGACCGATAATATTTCCAAAGCCGAGAATGCAAACAAGTTTTCATCCGGACTCCGTTTTCAATGATCTTGGGCTTGTTCCGAAGATAATCACAAGCACTACAAGATCATGCATATACACATCATAGTCCATCATCTGAGGAGGAGACCACAAGGAGAGAGTTTGACCTCTCTAGAAACGACGAACCGGTAAAACCTCCAACATCAAAAACACCACAAGATATTCACTTGAAACCCGTTTTTGATGAACTAGAGCTTGGTATGGAGATGAACACAAGCTCTAAATTCTCACATGGATAAAAGCCAAATAAGAACCAAGAAAGATGATATGCCAAGAATGCAAAGGTTTGAGCTCTCCACAAAGATGCGATCAAGTTACTCACTTGAGAGCCCCTCTTGATAGTACGCCGTCTATCCTATAACCCGGTCTCCCACTAACAACATGAGACCGGTAAAATAGAAAACCTATCAAGATCATACCTTTGCCTTGCGCATTCCACTTGAGCTAGATGATGACGATCTTGATCTCTTCAAGTGGACCACCTTTCTTGATTGCGCTTGCTAGCACATGCTTGATGAAGACATCTCCAAATGCTCCCCCATACTCCATTATGGGAGAGCCTCGCTAAGCTCCGTCTTTAAGAATCCACTTGCGCTTCATATACTTCTTGTCTTGATATGATGATGGCTTGGAGATAAACATGAATCTTCACTCAATCTTCTTTTCCAAGCCACTCTTGCAATAAGCTCATCTCTACACATGACCATTCTTCATATATAAATCCTTGGATAGAACCTTGGTCATCATATACTCTTCTAGAGTCCAACACATGAACTCCAAACTTCTTCATGGACTCGATCTATAAAGATATCTCAATGCAAACATTAGTCGATAGAGATTGTCATTAATTACCAAAACCACACATGGGGCAACACATGCTCTTTCACATTGCCACATGCTTTTATAACGTTTTTATATCATTTTGACACATTTTATGAAACTAACCTATTAACAAGATGTCCAGTTCCTGTTCCTATTTTATGCTGTCCTTTTGTTTCAGAAAAACTAGTCGGGAAACTTTTTCGGAATCAGCTCATAATTTACAGGAATTATTTTTACGAAGAAACAAAGACGGAGCCAGGAGGGCGCCTGCAGGGGCCCCACATGCCCCAGACTCCCCCCAGGCGCGGCCCAGCCTTGGCCGCTCCTAGGCCCCACCTGGGTGACTCCGAGACCTCCTCGAGTTGCCCTTTCGCCTATAAATTGTCTTCCTCCCGAAAACTCTCGTCACCCGATCATATTCTCCAGAAAAAATCCAAGGCCGCTACCGTCGCCAACCCTAGATCGGGAGGGTTCTACTGCTCTTACCGGCACCCTGCCTGAGGGGGAGATCGTCACCGGATGCATCCACATCGCCATGCCTGCCTCTGAAGTGATGCGTGAGTAGTCCACCACGGGACTACGGGTCCATGGCAGTAGCTAGATGGTTGTCTCTTCTCCTTTGTGCTCCATTATTTAGATCTTATGAGCTGCCTACATGATTAAGATCATCTTTATGTAATGCTATGTGTTGTGTTTGCGGGGATCCGATGAATTATGGAGTCATGACATTATTGTTCAGTTTATCAATGATATGTTTTATTTATGATCTTGCATGCTCTCCGATGCTCCTGTATGCTTTGGCCAAAGTAATTACTTGTGTCAGTAGAGGGAGTATACTTGTGCTCCGCGTCTATCGGGGCGTCCTGATACGTCTCAAACGTATCTATAATTTTTGGTTGTTCCATGCATATTATATATCATTGCCACATGCTTTTATAATATTTTTATATCATTTTTGCACATTTTATGGAACTAACCTATTGACAAAATGTCCAGTGCCAGTTCCTGTTTTCTGCAGTCGTTTTGTTTCAGAAAAGCTAGTCGGGAAACTTTCTCGGAATCAGCTCATAATTTACAGGAATTATTTTTACGAAGAAACAAAGACGGAGCCAACAGAGCGCCTGTAGGGGCCCCACAGCCCCCAGACGCCCTCTAGGCACGGCCCAGCCTTGGCCATGCCTAGGCCCCACCTGGTTGACTCTGAGACCTCCTCGAGTGGCCCTTTCGCCTATAAATTGTCTTCCTCCTCAAAACTCTTATACGTCTCAAACGTATCTATAATTTTTTGTTGTTCCATGCATAATATATATATCATTGACACATGCTTTTATAACGTTTTTATATCATTTTGGCACATTTTATGGAATTAACCTATTAACAAGATGCCCAGTTCCAGTTCCTGTTTTATACTGTCTTTTTGTTTCAGAAAAACTAGTCGGAAAACTTTTTCGGAATCAGCTCATAATTTACATGAATTATTTTTACGAAGAAACAAAGACGAAGTCAGGAGGGCGCCTACAGGGGCCCCATAGGCCCCAGACTCCCCCCATGCGCGGCCCAGCCTTGGCCGCTCCTATGCCCCACGTGGGTGACTCCGAGACCTCCTCGAGTTGCCCTTTCGCTTATAAATTGTCTTCCTCCCAAAAACTCTCGTCACCCGATCATATTCTCCAGAAAAATTCCGAGGCCGCCGCCGTCGCCAACCCTAGATCGGGAGGATTCTGTTGCTCTTGCCGGCACCCTGCCGGAGGGGGAGATCGTCACCGGTGGCATCTACATCGCCATGCCTGCCTTCGGAGTGATGCGTGAGTAGTCCACCACGGGACTATGGGTCCATGGCAGTAGCTAGATGGTTGTCTCTTCTCCTTTGTGCTCCATTGTTTAGATCTTATGAGTTCCCTACATGATTAAGATCATCTTTATGTAATGCTATGTGTTGTTTTTGCGGGGATCCGATGAATTATGGAGTCATGACATTATTGTTCAGTTTATTGATGATATGTTTTATTTATGATCTTGCATGCTCTCCGATGCTCCTGTATGCTTTGGCCAAAGTAATTACTTGTGTCAGTAGAGGGAGTATTTATTCTAGATAGTGTGTTCATGTCTCTCTTGTTCGAGCTCGAGTTGACAGAAACGATTAGAACTTGAAATGTGTTGTTTCTACTAGGGATAAAATAACGGTGTTTATTAGTTTATGTTGTATTTATTACTTACATTACGCATCATGCTTATTGCAATTATCTGTTACTTGCAACTTAATACTTTCGGGTGACACGTTGGATAGCGATCCCGGGGTGGATTATTAGTCATAGATACAGTTGGATAACGGTCTATGTATTTTGACGTAATATCCATATTAAATGAAATGGTGAACCTTGTGTCATGATAGTATTGTGTTGCACCCATGTTTGTCAATTACCCCGCTCTAATTTGTTCACCCAACACGTTTATCTTTTGGAGAGACACCACTAGTTAACTGTGGACCCTGACCCTATTTTCTATATTGCTTACGACCTTTTTAATATCTTTTCCTAGTCATTTGCTCGCTGGTCATATTTGCTCTCATATTATTTTATTCACATACGTTTAATCCTTTGTGTTCAGCAAGCCGGAAAGATTGACAATCTCTCTGTTTCGTTATGGCAAAGTAGTTTGTTCGTGTGTGCGCAGGTTCACGCCAGCAATCGTAAACGGCGCCGCTGACACCTTTCCGAAACCTTTTCCAAGTCCTACTGGTTCGACAATCTTGGTTTTATAATCAAGAAAAAATTACTGCTTTTCTACATCATACCTTCTTCTTGGGTCTCCCGCGCTGAGCAGCGCAGGAACGCTCCTGTGCCGCGTTCCAGTCCTCCTCCTCGCGCCGCATCTCGCGGGCAAACGCCTGACCCATCATTCGATCCTCGTTGAGGAGGTGTTGTTGCTCAAGGTGCTCGTGGCGGCGCTCGACGGTCAAGGCGGAGGCGGCGTGGGCGCGCTCGCGCCGAGCACGACGGTCCGCGACCATCTGTTGGCAGCGGAGAACATCCTCGACGCTCTGCTCCTGTCGCGGCTTGCGGCTGCCTGGCATGGTGGCTAGGGTTTCTATGGGAGAGGCGAGGTGAGAAGTGTTGTGTGGAGAGGAGAGGCGCGCCGGTACGTCTGCCACGCGCATTGACGACGACGACGCGTGCGCGCCACCGCCTGACCTTGCAGTGTTGCACTCGACGCGCCGTGTCTTCTGTGCCCGCCTGGGGAGCCGCTGCTTCATTAAAACGCACAAATCCCGCATGACCGTTGTGTCGCTGACGCGTCAGCCCCGCCCGTCAGGATTCGACGAGGCGTGCGTTTCCGCGGTTGTCGGCATGCCCGTTTGCGTCCCTATAACTGGGCGCGAAGCGGGGTTTCCGGACGCTGTATTAGGGCGTGCCGGCAATATTTGGGTTATTGGACGCGGCGCGCCGATTTTGTGTCGGCGCGCCCAATAGGTTTATTGGAAGCGCAGTTTCGTGGAGATGCTCTTGCTAAAAAAATAGTATCTAAGTGTTAACCCATCTCCCCCGCAGAAACAGAAATGTGAATCTGTTTCCCCAGCATAGCATGCTGTTAGTGTTAGGTGCTGATGCTTAAAAAAGTCAGCATGGTTACCGTGCTTGCCGCTAGCGCCAGAAACTCCGGCGCGCCCACGGCCAGGCGGTGAAAGAAAGAGGAAAGATCGAGGAAAGACACGAATGAAAAGCGACCCGCTTTCCCTGCAGCGAAAGCCGGCACGGGAGGCTGAAAACCAACAGCGACCTCACTGACGCCGTCACGCCTGGTGCCTCGTCGGCACACGGTAGGCCCCCACCGGAAACGGAACGGAGCGGATGGGAACGGTGAGGTCAACCCAACCGCGCCGTGGAGCAGAGTGCGAACGATAAACAAGAGGCGGCACCCCGTGTTTTCGGCTCGCTCCCACTCTTTCCCCATCTTTTCGGCTCGCCCCTCTTCACACCCACCTCGCCTCCTCCCCCTCCTCCCTCTTCGCGTGGCCGGGGAAGGAACCAGGCAGGGAACGCGTGAGCAGCGGGCAGCTGGATCGACGACGCCGCTCTTCCCTTCGCATCCCAGCCTCAAGTGCCGGTACGGGCGGAAGAGGAGGCCTACGGATCGGGACTCAAGCTGATGTGAGTTTTCTCATGGAGAGAGTTTGTTGGGTTCGAGTTGCCGTTCCTCTGTCCTTGGTTTGATTGATTGATGCGTTGGTAGTGCGGACGGGGTGAGTTTTTTCGGCTTCCGCTCCGGATCAGGATGGTGTCTGTCCGGATGCGTTAGTGATGGTTCCTATTTGGGGGAAATTTTGGAGTCCATGGGTGGAAGCACCTACTGTCGTTGCTGCCCGTGAAAACCCTGCAGATCCATCCAGCTCCTGTGAGCTTCCAGAGATCTCTTCCCTTCGGTTCTCTCCATCCTGAAATGAGGGCCTTCCTTCGTCTTTTCACCGTGAATCGCCTTATTCCAAGTTTATCATGGGGCTCGAGGTGTACGGGTGTGGAGATTTCTTTCTAGTCTGATAGTCTGATAAGATACTCTCTCCGTTCGGAAAAGTATGTCACAAAAATGGTCTATCTATAGTTCATTTTTGTGACATCCTTTTGCGAACGGAGGGAGTCCTTATTAGTGGTTCTGTTTGCTGGTCTCAAACACTACTATGCCTTTTCTCAGAGAGAGTGATTTCTTCGTGGGGTTATACCGGAATTAGCATATTCTGCAGTGTGTCTCATCCAAGCTAACTCACACGTTCTCACCAAGATTCCTTTTCTCTCTGTTTCAGGTACAGATTGATGATTGCTTAGTTGTAGACATACTCCCGAGCAGTAATTCCCGTTCTGGTGGCGTGATCTGTAATCACTGTTCCATAAGTGGAAACAGTTTACAAAAGTTGTCGGTGGCAGGCAATTTGGCAGGCTAAGCTTCCCACCAGCCTACATCCACCCAGCGCAGATGTCGTTCCGCAGCATAGTTCGTGATGTGAGGGATGGTTTCGGTAGCCTGTCGAGGCGGAGCTTCGAGGTGACCATCTCCGGCCTATCTGGTCTCACCGGGAACCACAGGGGGAAAGCCCAGAGCACGGTGCACGAGCTCCGGGACGCCGATCTCATGGTCCAGGAGAGCCGTTGGGCCAGCCTCCCTCCTGAACTCCTCCGCGACGTGATCCGGAGGCTGGAGGCTAGCGAGAGCACCTGGCCGTCGCGGAAGCATGTGGTGTCCTGTGCGGCCGTTTGTAAGGCGTGGAGGGAGATGTGCAGGGAGCTTGTGACGAGCCCGGAATTTTGTGGAAAGCTTACCTTCCCGGTCTCTCTAAAGCAGGTACTATTTTTGTGAGTTGTATTTTTGTACCTACTGATGGCAACATCTTAGAGTGGTGGTTACCTTGCTTATTCTCATTACCTCTTTTGTCGATGACATTTGGCATGACATGTGTTCCTTTGTCCACAGCCTGGCCCTCGAGATGGAATGATTCAATGTTTTATAAAGCGAGATAAATCGAAGTCTACTTATCATCTCTACTTGTGCTTGAGCAATGGTATGTTCTAGCTTCTTCCACCTGTACACGTATAGCTTTCCTGGAATGTGTTAACATCACCAGCTAACAGCCTAGCGTGAATGCTTCATCATAGCCTGGATTTTGTCCCAGTGCTCATAACTACTTCTCTTTTGTGCAATGGCATAGTTAAGCTGCACATATAATTTGTTTGTTGTGAAATTTCACCCAGCTTGATCAATTAATTTTTTCTATTGCTGATTTTCGTCTTACATTATTTTGAATCAGCGGTACTTGTGGAGAATGGCAAATTCCTCTTGTCTGCTAAAAGGAACCGCAAGACAACTTGCACAGAATATGTTATCTCAATGGATGCTGACAACATCTCAAGATCAAGCAGCACCTATATTGGAAAACTGAGGTACTACTTACACTTATATGCTGTCAAAATTCTATCATGCATTCAAGGGTAAGAAACCAACCTTGTTTTTCTTTTTGTCATTTTCAGGTCAAACTTCCTTGGCACAAAATTTATAGTCTATGACACACAGCCCCCTTATAATGGGGCTGTAGTTCCTTCTGTTGGACGGAGTAGCCGGAGATTCAATTCCAAGAAAGTCTCTCCCAAGGTGCCATCTGGTAGTTACAACATAGCTCAGGTGACCTATGAGTTAAATGTTCTTGGCACGAGGGGTCCTAGGCGGATGAACTGCATCATGCACTCCATCCCTGCCTCCTCGGTCGAGCCCGGTGGCATAGTCCCTGGGCAGCCTGACCAGATTCTGCCCCGAGCATTAGAGGAGTCGTTTCGCAGCATGACCTCCTTCTCCAAGTCATCCATTATGGACCGGTCCATGGATTTCAGTAGCTCCCGTGATTTCAGCAGTGCACGCTTTTCTGACATTGGCGGAGGCGCAATAACCGGTGAAGACGGACAGAATAAGGAGAGGCCACTAGTGCTCCACAACAAGATTCCGAGGTGGCATGAGCAGCTACAATGCTGGTGTCTCAACTTCCGTGGCCGTGTCACCATCGCCTCCGTGAAGAACTTCCAGCTGATCGCGGCGTCGAGCCAGCCCCCGGCGGGGGCTCCAACCCCGTCGCAGCCCGCTCCGCCGGAGCAGGACAAGATTATCTTGCAATTCGGCAAGGTGTCGAAAGACATGTTCACGATGGACTACCGCTACCCGCTCTCGGCATTCCAGGCGTTCGCCATGTGCCTGAGTAGCTTCGACACGAAACTGGCCTGTGAATAGATCGCCGATGCAAAAGCATCATCACCGCAGTGGAGGGAAAAAGTAGATGCGTTTTCCCCCTAGGATTCTAGATCATCGGTGCCTTTTTATTTCCACCTTGTTGCTGGTTGTAATTCTGCTTGTCTGTCTGTCTGTAGCTTTGGAACTGGACCTGTTAGCACGTGATGTTTCATTAACCGTGTCGCAGCATGATTAGCTTCCTTTGAAGCTAAGTTTCATGGATGCTCATCGGGATTTAACTTAACGCCACGCCTATGATTGTTTTATATAGCTTATGATTGTTTTATAGCTTTTCTTTGGATACTGGCTGTGCATGTCTTTGTAATTTACAGAGTGTTGCACATGTGCGTTTGCTTATTCTGTAAGATGAGAATCAGGCTGCTGGAGTTTTCTCACATGATGAAGCCTTCTCCTCGGTACTCACCCTTTTTTAGAGTGGTTGGTCAGGAGCATTATGCAGTATGATCATTGCATCGTTTAGAAAGTGTCACTTGCTTGGCGCGTCCGGATGCACGGTGGTTTTGCATAACAGGAGAATCGTTGCAACATGAACTCCCTTCTTCATCTCCTGAATAAATAAGCTTTCGAGTGTTTCATGATCTCCTTTTTAGATTTAGCTCGCTTTTCAGCATGGGGGGGAAGAGTACACATTTTTTCTGTGGCGAGAAAGGTGAGTAGCAGTACAGCCAGGAGAAGGAACAAAGTGAGCAAAAGAGATGCATCTTGGCCCATGATGAGTGTGACTGGATGGGAGGAATAATTCTTTTCTGCAGACCTGTCGTGTTCGTGTATGTATGTGATCGAGCTGGAATGCAATATAAGTAACTGACAATGAAATGAGGGAACCCACCGTCTCTCTAGGACGAAAATCATACTACGAAGGTGGAGGAAATAATTGAATATCTGGTGCACGGTAATCATTCTCTCGATCGGGGCAATAGGAAACTCCCATGGCTCCCTGGGCGTGTGACAGTGTGCAGAACAGCAGAAGAGGATGTCATTATCCTGATTAAATGGGCAGCGCCAGTGCTCCCAGCACTGATGTTCACCTTGGACAATGACAGTTGAATCATCACGCGGTTTGAGGGGTTTAAGCCTGTAGGGCGTGACCATTACGTGCAGTTCATCATCGCCTGTAGATAGTTGGAGCTGCATAATTGCCATCGTGCGGGGAGATGTTGGCTGGCATGCAGATCTGGAGGACGGGATAAAAATCTCTCGCTGCTGCGAGTGGGTGGAATGCCTAGACGCAACGCGAGCATCACTTCCCGATCATTCAGGTGGGGAATTTTCCGATCGATCGAATCGTGAGCAGTATGATGGATGGAACGACGCCACGACAGAAAATGGAGTAGTCGGGATAAGAATGATGGTGGTGTAATGCGACGTCGATTCTTGGTGCCGGGACGGAGACATCCGATTCTCCATTTTCTGCCTGATGTTTGCCGCCCTGTAAGAACTGTTAGCACAGCAGTAGCTTGGTGTTCCTTTAGACGATCCTTGTCTATATACTCCCTCCGTGTCTCTGATAGACTGTAAGGCCTTATTTGGATTACAAACATAGGAATAGAAAAATCTTAGGTTTTGACAGTGAATGGAGAGCAGAGAAAAGACACAAGAATAGTCATTTGGCTCGAACACAACAAAAAACTTAGTGAAAGTTCAGAATTTTCAACGTTCCTCTCATCTCTGAAGGATGCAATAATGTCCCCTACTGGCCTTACTCTAAGACAGGGATGTGTACTGTCAGGTCCGCATACAACTTAGTAAGAACATGTACATTCTGGTCTCAACGTAGCTGCTCAGCAAAGGCTCTTCATCAAACCGGAAGATTATGGAGAAAGCATGAAAAAAAGCTATGGGCAATACAATTTCCAAATAAAATGATGGGCATTCTTTGGAGGATGGCACATGATTGTCTGTCTACACAATCTCAACGCTAAGTGCGGTCTATCCCCGTAAGGTACGACTGTTATTTTTGTACAATTGAGGAACATGTCGAACACAATTTCTCATAAACCAAGTGTAGGACGATGGGTTTGATAGATCCCCGATAATAGCCTTTGTTAAGAACATTAGGAAATATCATGTGGCGGCACACCGCACACCATACTCTTTTCGTGGGTGACCTTATTAAGATGAGTCAAGCGCGATGCGAGCATGTTTGACCGTATTTTTTTATTACCACGTCTTGTTATGTGGCACTGTTTGTAGCTAATGTTCAAAGAGATATAACAACACATCATTTCTATAAATTTAGTCGTAGTCACTTAACATGCAGTTTTCTTACTTCTCTTGCATGACTAAGTACAATTTATATAAAATACACAATTTCAAATGCAATAATAAAGCATACACAAACAATCAAACTACTTCGAGATTTAACAAAGCTTGGCAACTTACTTTCCAGTCATTATTTTTAGGCTGGAGTGAGATCTCCATTATTTTATTTTTTGGTGGGGAGATCTCCACTACATTCAGGGCCGGCTCTGGCCCAGGGCAAGAGGGGCGACGGCCCGGGCCCCCGCCAAATTTGGGGCCCATAATTGGGACTATATACTAGTGGCGTACATAAACAGACGCACGCCACTGCTATATTTTGCCTAAACCGTCCAGATTATTACTGGTGGCGTAGAGAACTATCCCCATGCCAGTGGTAACACATAAAAGACATGAAAAAATGGCTAGAGGCCCATTGATTAGGGGCCCATTTATGGAGTTCGCCCAGGGGCCCCTAACATGTTAGAGCCGGCCCTGACTACATTTACTTAAGAAGGAAAAGAATTCAGTTGTCAAAACATCGAAATTAGCTATTTTGGATAGTTTAATTTATCTCCGTAGTTACTGTGGATTTGTTACCTTGATTAATATAGAACATGAGGTTGGGTCCTGTTAGTTTCAGTGAGGTATCTGTTGTATCAGGACCATCATTTGTACTGAACATGGATGAACGAAAAGAGGCGTGCAGTAATCGCTGGTTGGGCTGCCCTGGAAGTTGGTTTGTACAAAACTATTGGTGATGGACAGAGCATTTCAGTGTGGCAAGATAAGTGGATCCCCTCTACATTCACTATGTCTCCGATGTTTGTTCCAGCTGATTCTCCAGTGAACAATGTTAGTGATCTAATTGATGTGGAGAATTGGTCTTGGAAGACTGAGCTTGATCGTAGCACCTTCGCCCGACCTGATGCCGATGCCATCCTAAATATCCCCCTGCGACATGGTGGTGGTGATGACGCTTTTGCCTGGGCACATGAAAATTCAGGGTCCTATTCTGTTAAATATGCATACCGCTCTCTCGTGAATCACAAGGAGGCATCTTCTCCAGATGAAGGAACGGCTACAAGTACCTCACAGACAGAACAACAGATGTGGAGCTCGCTATGGAAGTTGAATGTGTTGCCAAAGGTGAGAGTTTTCTGGTGGCGTGTCCTTCGGGGTATTTTACCGGATGAAAAATGTGATAACCTGGATTTTTGAGTAGATTAATTTGTTTGATTAAAATGAAATTAGCTTTTGGTTGTTCTAATTTGTGCTAATATTTTGTGTTTAAACTAGATGTTAATTTGTGCATGCAACTTTAGCTAACCTCATTTGTTATCGATCGAGCTGGTTAGTTGTGCATGTGCTCTTGCACTGAGGCATGCATGCGTGAAGAAATTAAATAGAAAGGGAAGCAACGTGGCTTGGTAGGAGAGGATATGAGCCATGTGTTGTGTGGCTGCATGGTAGTGGTCAAGACAATCTTGTTTTTCTACGTGGACGAGCGCATGGCTAGCTAGACCTGAGTCAGCTCGTACGTGTCGCCGGATGGAAGAAAACTAAACCGCAGCAGTACACATAGTCAGCAGATATTTTGCATAAGCTGGTGCTCTCCCGAAGCCAGCCGAAATCCAAGAATCGTTTGTCTACACCGAAGGGTCAAGCGCCAGATATTTTGGTTGGCTCAGGTTTCCTTAGCATCATCGAAAGGTCAAAGCAACAGGCGGCAAGGGTCATTGCGGCAGCAGATATTTTGGCCGCCACTGATCATCTCTCCTATATATACTACTAGGCACTGCTAGCTGCTATCTCCTGAGCCTGAGGGACACCACAAAATCCATCGATCAATCACCCGTAGACAAGTTAGAGCAAGAGAGAGAATAGAGAGCTGACTAGAGAGAGTGTTAGAGAAGAGAGATTAGGGAGCTGGCGGCGGCGGCGAGAGTGAGCCGGCCAGCTCTGGCATGCGGTTGGCGTCGGCGAGCTGAGGCTCTGGTGCACCATCTGGTACTGGCGTATGAGCTCGTACGCTGATCCCGTCTAGTACCGGAGCTGATCATCGTCGACGTATTACTCGATGAGTTAGCTACGTTTAACCGAGGCAAGTAGTTGCTTTGTTAAATCCTTGCATCTACGTCACTTGCATCTGCCTTGTGGATTGTTTAGTCCTCAGTATCCTGTTGGATATATCTATCCTTGATACTCTATTGGATATTGGTGCACGTGATATTTTTTAATCTTCTGATCATCGTGCTATTGTGGTATCGGAGAGAGGAGTTTCTCTCATTCTCGATTTAATCAGATACTCCGCAGGAGCTCATGAGGAGTCTGAGAATATCCTGTTGAGTATATCTTGTTGGCCTCGTTTCAGTCCGGTGATTGTATCACCTATCTGTATGGATATCGTGCCATCCTTCCGTATTGGTGTCACGACGGCAAACGTATTGTACCGGTCGCAGTTCTGGTATGGGACAGTCTGAGCTCTCCGTGAGGGGCGGCCCTTGAATGGAAAGTGTCGGTGATGGATCCGTAGGAGCGACCGACATCGAGTAGGTCAAGGTGTCCGGTGTCTGAGCGGGTAAAAGGGCTCTGCTCGTTCTGGAGCCTGCGTGGTTCTGGTCGAGGCTGTTGACGTCGGAGTACCCCTCTTAAGAGTGTATAAGCGTGAATATTCACCCCTGTGAGTCCCGGGTAGGGAACCTTGCGGTCACATGTGACACCGATACTTTCCGATCCATTGTCGTTAAATCCAATTCCTTTATTTAATCTTCTTTTGTTCTTCCGTTGCATAGTAAAGTACTGCTTGCTGAGTATGATTTATCATACTCACCCTTGTTTCTTCTGTTTTCTTTTGGTATCAGAGTTCGCAGCGGAAGACGTCGTGTCCGAGGAGTAGGCTGGACCAGTGGGTGGGACGCGACTAGAGAATCTTTTAATCATGTAAATGTAATAATCTTGTAAAATGAGTAAATTGAGCTGTTGAGATCCACTGTGCTGGTTTATGCCTGCTTTTCTAGCCTTGCGCGTGTATAGGCTTTCGGGTCTATAGGCGCGCGGCGGCTGTCATTCTACCGGGCCGGGTCTCGGGGCGTGACAGTTAAACTCTCAAACATAAGCATATCAAGCCGATCAGTCTATGTCGGTTGTGTCTTGCTGAGGAGGAAAATTTGATGCATGCTCTCCTCCTTTGTTCGCATGCCAAGAGGTTTTGGGATGAGGCCCAATCTTGGTTTGATTTTCGGCTCCCTAACCTGCACCCGGCTACATGGGCGAGAGATGTCATGTGCGATGCTAGGTTCTCGACTGAAGATCGTGCGAAGATCATTGCAGTTATGTGGTCCATTTGGCATTCACGTAATAGTAAGATTCATGATGGTGAGGCCCTCGATCCTGCCTCATCTATTCGCCGCATCAGGTGAGACCTAGCACTGCTGGTTATTCCGAGTGCGTGTGCTTCAGTTCTACCAGGCCATGGTTGGCAGCCGCCGGAGCAGGGAGTTATTAAAATTAATACTGATGCTGCGGTGGATTCAGATGGTGGCAAAGCAGGTGCGGGAGGAGTTGCTCGTTCAGCTTCTTCACTGCTTGGTGCCTGGTGTAAACCCCACGAGAGGGTCATGGATCCGATGATTGCTGAGTCTGAAGCTTTGCGCGATGGTGTTGTCTTTGCAAAGCTTCGGGGTTTCTCACATGTGATCATGGAGACGGACTGCCTGGCGGTCGTAAACCTCTGGAACCTTCGCCACAATGCACGAGCAATTGTGACACCTATCTTGTTAGACATTGGTGAGCTAGCTTCATCTTTTCTGTCTTTTAGTATTCAACATGTATCTAGATCTTCCAATCTGCCGGCCTATCTTTGTGCAAAGCGAGCTTGTTCTCTGATGGTGACCGAGAGTTGGGTAGAGTCTGAACCTCTTTTCCTGGTCACCTGCCTCTTTGCTGATTGCCCAGGGAGTACTTTCGTTGAATAAAAGCTCCCATTAATACGCAAAATAAAAACGTCTCAATTTTGTTTTTGCAAATTCGGCGCAAAGTAGGTCGTTTGGACCGAACCACAGGGGTCATTGGTCAATTTCGTCGACGGCCGATGCAAACTGAAGGCCCATTTGTACTTCTGGCCCACACCAGCTCTCAGCACCGGCCGCTCAGCCCGCCCGGAAGCTGATGCGCGGCGTCGCTTCGGCCCATTTGGAGCCACGTCACCTTGTGACATCAAAAGCAGGAACTGGAGTAATGGCGCACAGAAAGACTGATGGGGAGAAATCACAGGTGTGGAGCGAGGGTTTTGCCAGCGTCGCTGCGGCGGAGAAACCCAAACCCTCGTGCCCTCCGCCCGCCGCAGGGAGGCCTCCGATCTGCCCGCCCGCCGCCTGCATCGGTCCCTCCGCTTCAACGGGAAGTTCTCCACCTCATGCCGTTGTCCCCTACGGCTATTATTCCTCGTCGTTTCGTTCGATTTTCCGGTGCTTTGACCCCTCGATCTCATCGATCTCGGTGTAGATTTGTTTTCTCAGTTTGCTTGGTACGTCTCACCTCCGCTTCAACTGTGTTTTTGCTTGTTGGATGGATTTTCCGTTGGCCCGATGATGATTATGATGAAACCCCATGGGTGGAAAGACAGATAGATCGGCTCAGATTTGAGCTCGAAATGGGGCCGCCCTTGCATTTGCGAGGCCGAAGCTCCTGAAATGGCTGATGCAGCGCTGGCTTCTCTGTTCTGGGCGCCGAGGCATGTGTGTTGGGGCATCGGATGTGAGAGCATCTCTAGCACAGATCCCTTAAAGGGGAGATAAGAGCCACCTAGCAGATCTCCTTACGGGGGATCTGTGGACGGTCGGTCTTCTCTTCTTGTTCTTCTTCTTCTTCCTGGCTCACATGTCACTGCCACAGCTGCAGTCGTCGCCCTCCTCGTCGTCGCCGTCGCCGCTACCGTCATACCCTCTTCTGACCCTCCAATACACGCCCCGGTGCCAGCTTTGAAACCCGCTGCATTAGCCTATATGACGGAATTGAAATCTGAGGGCCATATCCCATATTGTAACACAAACTTTTCCGATTTTTCCATTGGAATCGATCTCTTTTGCGTGGTGTTCACTGTTTAACCCAAGTCTGCACATTCCGTTTTTATGGTTTGTTTGCCATGATAATGCCCAGTGGTGGGGTGGCACAGTTTGCGTGGGAGATGGGGCAGGTTTGTTTGGGGTATGCATTTGGGATTCTCTTGTTTCAGTATCCTGATGTCTTCACCAAGGCTAGTGCTCGAAGAAACGGTTTGCGCTTGATCGATCGTTGATTGATAGAGCAATTAATTGATGACACTTTCACTCACATCCCTCACTCATGTCTTCAGGTATGAAGGCATCATATCACGCTTGACTGATGGTCTGAGTACAACCGGGGATCATTTTTCATACATTGGTTGTCGCTGATTTAGTACAAATGTACTCCCTCCATTCCATATTAGTTTTTGCTGATTCAGTACAAATTTGTACTAAATCATCAACAACTAATGTGGAACGGAGGGAGTACATTTTATTCACCCTTTTCCTTATTGTCGTGCCATGGCATGAATCAAGAACTTTCCATTTGCCATTCTCGAATGCAAGCTAGGTTTTTTGTAGTAAATGTGGCATGCTAAGTATTTAGTTATCAAATGGCATGTATATGTTTGTTTCTCTTCCGTTACCCGTTTGTTTTTTTCTAGGCCCTTTTGGAGAAACTTCATACTTCATCTTGCCCCAATTAAGATTCCAATTGTGGACCTGTGGCTTGCTCTAAATTTCTATTTTTGAGTAAATTGTGATGGTTCATTTTATTTTGGATGGTGAATAGCCAATGGGAGTATTGGCTTATGCAATGTATTGCCCAATGATCAAAACTGAAAATGTAGAGATGGCACATGGAATGATCCTCTCCTCGTCATCCTCGTCGTCCTACTCTCTCTCTCTCTCTGAGCACATGTGCATCCAGCAGCAACAGCATCAGCTGTTCCCGTATGGACAAATAGAAGATCATTCCTCGTGCCATCTGTGAATACTACATCTATGCAATCTGAGGGCATGTTGCTTTTTTTTCGTACCTTACACAACACCAGTAAACTTTTCGTTAGTATGTTTATTTTCAGTTTCATATTCCCTCATCTGCTTCTGTTGGCCTGATGTGAATCCTTCATTTTCTTTGGTGCCTCTTAAGTTCAGATTTTGCATCGTTGTCGCTTTGCTTCTTCATTTTTGTGCATTTGCTGTGGTTTCATCTTGCTATAGTTAGGTTTGCTATATTGATTTGTTCGTTGTGTTTGTACTTTCCAGTACCTTATTTGTTCCTCTGCTTTGCTTTGGTTGTTTGTGTACCTTGTTTCACTTGCTGGGCGCTGGCCTTAGTGGAGTAAAATCTTTGGTGTTTGTCCTGATGATTATCATGAGATCATGTTTACCAAGCGAGTTATTGCAGAACATGAATAGTTTGTAATGTAGTTTTTCTAAATGTCTAGCATTTTCATGTTGCTTCACCTGTATTTGCAGTTTCTGTTTAAGCATTTTGGTTCTCGAATCTAGAATACCTAAGCGCATATGTAACTCTATAGTTGTTGGTTCTGAAGTTCTAACCACAAGATCAACCAGAATAGTATTATTTTGATGCGCAACATGTTGTCTCATCTAGGATCATTTTGTATTTGGACATTTTCTTCCTGTTTAAGAGTATTATTTGTCATTTTTTCTTTACGACAGGTGCAAAGGGTACGGGAGGGTTTGCTTTTTTACTGCATGGAAGTTTTGATGATGACATGATGGTAGTTTATGGATGTGCGTTTGGCGGTGAACTTTTCTATAAAGAAGATTTCCTCGGACCCTGTTTATCAAGCAAGTTATGTACTCTCTGTTTCTCTTGTTTTATGTTCAAAGTAGATTTGCTTTGTAAGTGTGTTTGGTGCATTTGCAGTGTACTTTATTTTCTGCTTGGATTTTTTTTTGGCCCTATGATGATATATGATGAAACTCCCATGCATGAATGGATCAGCTGTTGCATTTGCAAGGCTGACGCCCCTGAAATGGCTAATGCAGTGTTGCCTTCTCTGTTCTGGGCGCTGAGGCATATGTGCTTTGGGTCAGCGGTTGCATTTGTTAAAGCAAGCTCTGCCACTGACAGATGGGCCTGCCCATGCGGCAGGTTTATCTCCTCTCCTTCTCCATCCTCTTCCTTGTGTCTGACATGTCAGCACCACTGCTGTGGTCGTCGTCGTCACCGCCATCCTCTCCTCTGCTGATCCACCAATACACACCCCAGTGCCAGCTTTGAAGCCCGCTGCATTAGCCTGTGACGAAACTAAAATCTGAGGGCCATATTGTAATAGAAACTTTTCCGATATTTCCACTGGTACATCTCTTGTGTGGGCCCACTATAAAACTGCCAGTGTGCAGATTGTGGTGGAGTGTCCCCTCACAGTGTTTTATTTGTGGCATGCATTTCTGCTTCCCTTGTTTCACTATCTTAGTGTCTTGGTCAAGGTCTAGGCTAGTGCTCTAAGAAACGGTTTGTGCTTGAAGGATCATTGACCGATGGAATAATTAGTTGATGGCAAAAACATCATTTACATCCCTCATGTTTTAAGATATGATGGCATAAAATCAAGCTGCAGACGATTCGAGTACATCTGAGGATTGATTTTTAGACTTTCATATTGTCTGTTTCCTTTTTTTCGCTGTTGTCTCATATCATGAATCAAGAAGTTGCCATTTGCCATTCTCAAATGCAGGATAGTTCTTTTGTAGTAATTGCGGCATGCTAAGCGTTTAGTGATTTAACGTCTTGTATATGTTTCTTTTCTTGTGTTCTGTTATCAGTTTTTTTGACTCTTTGCAAAACCTCGTATTACATCCTGCCTCAATCATGATCCTAATTGTGAACCTGTGGCTTGCACTAAATTTCAAATTTGACAAATATGGTGATGGTTCATTTTCGCTTGGATGGTGGGTAGTCAGTATTGGCTTCTATAATGTATTGCCCAATGATGAGACTGAAAATGTAGAGATGGCACTTGGATATGATCCTCTCCTTCTCCCCGTCCTCCTCCTCCTCCTCCTCCTCCTCCTCCTCCTCTCTCTATCTCTCTCTCTCTGCACTCATGTGCATGCAGCAGCAACAGCAGCAACAGCAGCAACATCAGATCTACCAAACACGCCATTATGTATGCAGAAATTTAAGATCATATCTTGTGCCCATCAATGAAAGCTACATCTATGAGACCTGAGGGCACGATGCTTCTTTTTCATACCTTGAACAAATTAGCAGTAAACTTTTCGTTGACATTTATTTTCAGTTTAATCTTCTATGATCTGCCTATGTTGGCTTGATGTGAATCCTTTGTTTGGATTGCTGTATCTTATATTTGGGTTTTGCATCATTGTTGCTTCGCGTTTTCAATTTTGTCCATTTCCCATGGTTTCATCTTTTTATGATTAGGTTTGTTCCGTTGATATGTTCATAAGTTTATTATGTTTCCAGTACCTTTTCTGTTTGTAGCTTTGCTTTGCTTTGATTATTTGAGTATGTTGCTTCACTTGCTGGATGCTGTCCTTGGAGTAAAATCCTGACTGATGATTGTTATGAGAGATGACCGTTGTAAATCAACTTGCATTTATTGCCCTTTGGTTTCTCAGTTTGCTTGGTGCATCTGTAGTGTACTGTATTTTCGCTTGTTGGATGGATTTTCCCTTGGCCCGATGATGATTATGATGAGACCACCATGCATAGATGGATAGATAGATAGATAGATAGATTGGCTTAGATTTGAGCTCGGAATGGGGTCAACCCTTGCACTTGCGAGGCTGAAGCTCCTGAAATGGCTAATGCAGCGTTGGCTTCTTTGTTCTGGGCGCCGAGGCATGTGTTGGGGGATTGTATATGAGAGCAACTCTAGCAGATCCTTAAAAGGGGAGACAGAGCCACCTAGCAGATCTCTTAAAGGGTCTGAACTCCGTAAAATAGGGATCTGCTACGGATGAGCTCTAAGCTCCGCCACTGACAGATGGGCCTGCCCATGAGGCAGGTCGATCTTCTTTTGTTGATGTTCTTCTTCCTGGCTCACATGTCACTGCCACAGCTGCAGTCGTCATCGTCACCACAACCATCATACTCTCTTCTCACCCACCAATACACGCCCCGGTGCCAGCTTTGAAACCCCCTGCATTAGCCTATGATGAAATTGAAATCTGAGGGCCATAACCCATATCGTAATACAAACTTTTCTTATATTTCCATTGGAAATTGATCTCTTTCTTGTGGTGTTCACTGTTAGACCCAAGTCTGCACCTTCCGTTTTTATGTTTGTTTGTCATGTAAATGCCCAAGTGGTGGGGGTGGTACCTCACGATCGATCACACTTTCCGTTGGAGATGGGGCAGGTTTTGTTTGGGGCAGGCATTTTGTATTCACTTGTTTGATTGTTTCAATATCCTGGTGTCTTCACCAAGTTCTGGGCGGTCAATGAAACGGTTTGCGCTTGATGTATCATTGAATGATAGAGCAATTCATGGATGGCACAAATTCACTCACATCCTTCAGTCATGTCTTAAGATATGAAGGCATAATATTACATTTGACTGATGATCCGAGCACAACTGAGTATCATCTTTTATACATTTTTTATTCTCTGTTTACTTATTATCGTGCTATGTCATTGGAATCAATTCCTTTTGTGTTGGCTCTCTGAAATCGTCAGTGTGCACATTGTGTTGGTAGGTGTGTTACTGTCATGTAAATGGCCAGTGGCGGAGTTGCACCTCACAGTCTGTCGGAGATGGTGCAAGGGTTCGTTTAGGGCATGCATTTCCGCCTCTCTCGTTTCACTGTCTTGGTGTCTTCACCTAGTTATAAGCTAATGCTCTAAGAAATCGTTCACGCTTGATGGATCATTAACCTATATAGCAATTAATCAATGGCACAAAATCACTCACATCCCTCTTATGTCTTTAGGTATGATGGCATACGATCACACTTTGACAGTTAGTGCATCTGAGGATCATTTTTTCTGGTACAATCATGTTCTCTGTTTCCTTCCTTATTGTCGTGCCGTGTCATGAATCAAGAACTTGTAGTAAATGTGGAAAATTATAAGATGTTTTAGATATTTCAGTTTGAACTTTATACAGCCAGAAATGAGTGAATCTACACATTAAAATGTGTCTACATACATGCGAATTAGGAAAAAGCTAAAACACCTTATAATTCAGAACGGAGGAAGTATATGTTTTCTCTGTTTGGTTATCAGTTTTTTCCGCCTCATTGTGAAACTTTATATTACATCTTGACCCAATTAAGATTCTAATTGTGGACCATGTGGCTTGCACTAAATTTCTATTTTTGAGTAAATTTTGATGTTCATTTTGTTTTGGATGGTGAATAGTCAACAGAAGTATTGGCTTCTATAATGTATTGCCCAATGATGAAAACTGAAAATGTAGAGGTGGCACACGGATAATCCTCTCCTCCTCCTCCTCCTCCTCCTCCTCCCTCTCTCTCTCTCTCTCTCTCTCTCTCTCTCTCTCTCTCTCTCCGTGTGGTGAATTTCTCCTTATTGATAACTGGTACTCGTAAGGGGTTAATTGGATGGCATTTCTCCAAGTGGTGAATTGTGGAGTGGCATGGATCCAATTAACCCCTTATTGATAACTGGTACTCGTTACAGCGTGGGACTCTCCTTATAGAGTTTAGGAAAGATAGGAAAGCTACAGCCTTATTTGGTATGGAAACAAACTAGTTTATTTGGTATGGAAATCAGGGGCCTGACTTGAGGATCAAGCCGTGGATTCCTTTCCCCTTACCCTTGCTGTGGCGGCCATATACTCTGCCCCACATGACAGCGTGTTGTTACTATGGCTGTACTATTTTAGTTTTTTTCTACTGATCCATTTGAGACACACTCCAGTACCAGCATTGATGCCATTAGCATGTGATGAAATACACACCGTTCTGAAATCTGAGAGCCATCTCACGCTACAAATTTTCAGTACGATCGGTAAAGAACAATGTTGCATGGTCATGTGGTCAAACCTTCTGTAGCCAGTGTTTTTATTGTGTTATATTATCGTTTATTGCAATATGGTGGAATAGGGATCTTACTTGGAGGCGATGGTGCATGCTCGGCTGCTCGCTCTACTTCCTTGCTTCAGCTCATCACTGTCTATCCTACTGTTAGAGCCCTTTGTCTTTCTCTTCAGGGTGCTGGCAGATCTCATTTGGATGCTGTTTATGTTTGTTTTTTATAGCCATATTTGATGATCATCTCTTAAACCATGTAGGAATGCCAAATGTATTAGATCCGAGGGCATAAGATCACTCCCTGACACATATCAGTCCTTCTGTCCTACCTGTGCTGCTGAATCCACTTGTACAAAAGTCTTCTACTTCTGCTATCACATCCCTACTGCCAGTGGTGGTGGTGGTTGGTTTGATAGACAGTGGATGTCAGATCAAATCTTGTGTTGTCGGTGATGCAGTATCTTCTTTATCTGACTGTACCATTTCTATTTTCTTTCAGGCTAGTTTAAGTCCATTTGATAAGCCGTAAACCTCCTTGAATCAGGTGTTCATATCATATCTTTCTTGAAGGGATTGATAGCTTTTCCAGGCATTATTGGATCATACATGTTTAGTCTTTATTTGCTTATTTTACGTCTCTCTCTCTGCGTGCCACCTGCACACTTCCAGTCCCTACTCCCGCTGTTGTTTTTTTTTCTTTTCCAAAAAGGGAAGCCCCAGCCTCTGCATCGATCGATGCATATGGCCACTGTACGTGTTGGTTGAATTGAGAGATAGTGGAGGACCAATCAAATCATGTGATTAGTATCTTTTGTATCTGACTGTCTATCATTTCTATTTTGTTTCATGCTTGTTCAGGTTCATTTGATGATACGTAAGTGTCCTAATAAGAATCTTCTAGAAAGCTGGGTGTTTATATCACATCTTTCTCAAATGGAAAAACTTCCTTTTCTGGTAAGATGCAACATGCTGGGCATTTTCTGATCAGACCATGTTTGAGTCCTTTGTTTTCATACACCCTCCGTGACTTTTATAAGGCATTCTAACTCTTTTTGAAAATACACGTATCTAGATATATTTAGCTTGTAGGTTCACTCATTTTGATCTGTATCTAGTCCATATTGAAATATACTGCCTTATAAAAGTGAACGGAGGGAGTATTTTACATCTTTGTTTGTGAATGATCTTATTTATGTAAGTATGGAGCAACGGCTTCACCTAAATTTCTATTTCACCGGATCACTATTTATGATTTCTTCCTGGTTGGTTGTTGTTACTTCCTGGTTGGTTGTTGTTACGATTGCACTTTTGTTTTTTAAAATGTATAATGCCCAATGATGAAACTCAATAGGCACAGATGGCAACCACCCCCAAATGTTCAGACACCCGAAACGGATGATGTCCAGACAATATATGGGGGTTGCCGGTGGAGATGCTATTACCCTGATCCATGGTGGAGATGCTTGTCAGTCACATCCACACTTTGGTGCCTGTGCAGGCGGCTCTGCAACAGCACCACTTGTACTGCAGTATCGTTAATAATATCCTCATGTGCCATCCTTGAATGCTATAGCCATGAGATCTGAGGGCACGGAATTTTGTTTAAATTTTCGAGGGCATTTAGACATAGTGGTTTTCAGAATATTTCAGTCTACATATACTGTTAACATAAGTCTCTAGATATGCTTTCCAGTTATAAATTCTATGATTTGATAAATTATCAAATTTATTTCATATCATATGCAGCTTAATATATTTTACTTTTGAATTGGCTCATTGTATTTTCTTTTTGTTCTCCTTTTAGTTGTTGCTTTAATTTTGTTAATGTGTTAATTTGCTTTACTGAGTACATGCGGTGCAGTTTCAGTTCCAGTAGGCACGAGGAGGAAGAGGTTAGTCTTGATGGACAGGTGGTACCTGAGAAAGACACCTTCCGATATTTGGGGTCTATGCTACAAAAGGATGGTGATATCGATGAAGATGTGACGCATCGAATCAAAACTGGTTGGATTAAGTGGCACCAAGCTTCTGGCGTCCTCTGTGATAGGAGAGTGCCACAGAAGGTAAAAGGAAAATTCTATAGGACGGCGATTCGACCTGCGATGTTGTATGACGCAGAATGTTGGCCGACCAAGAGACGACATATCCAACAGTTAGGTGTAGCGGAGATGCGCATGTTGAGATGGATGTGTGGCCACACAAGAAAGGACCGGGTTAGGAATGATGATATACGTGAGAGAGTTGGGATAGCACCGATTGAAGAGAAGGTTGTCCAACACCGTTTAAGATGGTTTGGTCATATAGAACGTAGGCCTCCGGAAGCGCCTTTGCATACCGGACGGATAAAGCGGGATGAGAATGTTAAGAGGGGTCGTGGTAGGCCAAACTTGACATGGGAGGAGTCGGTTAAAAGAGACCTGAAGGATTGGAATATCACCAAAGAATTAGCCATGGATAGGGCTGCGTGGAAGTTAGCTATCCATGTGCCAGAACCATGACTTGGTTTCGAGATCTTATGGGTTTCACTTCTAGCCTACCCCAACTTGTTTGGGAATAAAAAGATTTGTTGTTGTTGTTGTTTGTTAATTTGGTCAAAACCGCTTCTAAACCTGGCGCATTCGTGGCCAGGTTATCGTTTTTCAGTGATTGGTACGAACTATTATTGATTGGATGGGAGCTACCTTTCATAATACATGTCATTTTAGTTGTGGTCGCGAGGGACGAGAACCCTTCTCACAAAGCTACTGCCAGTGTGAAGTTTCCAATTCTTGGTATGGTGAGGTTGCACTTTTGTTCACCTTGTCCGCTGCAGTCGATCGTTATGGTTGTCTGTACTGATGATGATACTAGGAATCCTCCTGGAGATATAGCTGGCCTTTCTGAGGTAGTTAAGCAATACCGGAATCTTTCTGTCATAGTTATCGCATCCACCTTGTGATTGCTGTTAAACATCTCTGTCGTTCTGTTTGAACCTTTCTTCATGTTTTGGAGTATTACTTGTCAAGTTTTCTTCATAATTGGTGCAAATAGTAGGTTATGTTTTTTTACTGCATTGAAGCTTGGATGATAAGATTTAAGATTACTTTCTTACTGCTGTGGATTCTTTTGTGTTTTAACTTTTCTATATAAAGATGTCTGGGGCCTTTTTTCTTCAGTATGTATGTTCGCTCCTTGTTTCTCTCTTTTTTTATGTTGAAATTGAACTCATCTATTATGATTTGTATAGTGGGCTTAGTACCATTTGTATCTCTTGATTAACGTGGTTATAGAGGTGCATCTGAGTATCTATGAGATAAGACATCTTAGCAGAACATAATTTTGCATATCAGAAAATCTATATGAATTTTACGGTGAAAACTATCGAATTTGCATTGTAGGTTCTGGCCAGAATAGTAAAACATCTTTAATCAATCAGATGGTGTAGAACAATAATATATAACCCTTTGTATCATTATCCTTCTATGTATTTCTGGGCTATTGATGTTAAATTTTGATTAAATTTCATCCATTTACATTTGCTCCAGTTGGCCACCAGCCCCAGGTATGATGTTCCGTCAAATGTCAATGGGAAGTTGGATTACTAAAGAGTGAAGAAGACAGCTAAGGAAGTTCCAAATAAATTGCGAAGTCCAGAGTATTGAACCACCCATTTCACATCGAAGTGCCACCGTCGTCACAGCTATTTGACATAGCACTTTCCATTAAGGATGTGAAACACATGTACAAATATTGTATAAGTGGGATCCCACTTACATATCCCTACTTTTCATTTTACTGCTAAAAATAGTGATGTAAAGATGTTTTGAATCTCAGCAAAATTCAAGCATTTTATATTAGGTAAACATGCTAAGCTTGTGGTTCAAAAATTATGGCCCATTGTTCAATGTAAAGTACGAAGTCTGAGGTTATTTCTTATTTCGCTGACGTTCCTACTTCCTAGTAAGGCGCCTTGTTTCACCGATCTTCCTGGTGCCTTGTTTAGCTGCTTCCATCCTTGATTGCTTGTGACCTTTTTTCATTTTGAACTTCAGGCAACTTTAGAACCTGGCAAGATCATCAACTAGTGAGGATCAACAAACCTAAATTCTCCAGTGCCTTGACTAGCAACGTGCTAGCAAGCGTGCGTGCAGCTCTCGTGGCTTCTGGTGGACAGTGTTGAATAAGTTGCCATGCCAACTAGTGAGGATCAACAAACCTAAATTCTCCATTGCCTTGACTAGCAACGTGCTAGCAAGCGTGCGTGCAGCTCTCGTGGCTTCTGGTGGACAGTGTTGAATAAGTTGCCATGCCAACTAGTGAGGATCAACAAACCTAAATTCTCCATTGCCTTGACTAGCAACGTGCTAGCAAGCGTGCGTGCAGCTCTCGTGGCTTCTGGTGGACAGTGTTGAATAAGTTGCCATGCCTTGCGAAGCTAGTAGCTGTCGACAGCCGTCGTCCTCTGTACTCGAGGGATGTATAGCTTCTAACGCTTCCATAGAATCAGACTCCGCAATTAGGGATTGGCATCTGCCTGGTCTACCATTTGCAGTCCGGCGAGCAAGGAATTTTGAATCACAGCACGCGCCAACAAAATTGCCTCCAGAATCTGGGAGAATGGCACCGTAGGATCCATTCCTAGACTAACAAGAGGCATCAACATTCAGTTTCAATACCGCAACGGCGAACAAGTGGAAAGAGGCTGCAAATTTGCAAGGATATCTTTAATATTTGTAACAGTTTTTTCCGTGAAGGCACTGGTTTGTTTTTAATCTGCATCAGCAACCAAGCTAAATTGACCCGGGTTGGCCGAACAGAGTAGTTCCTCCAGGATCACTGACCCGGCTGTGCCCAATGCAGTAGCTGATTTGACAGTCAATTAAACCCAGACCTTCATATCGTTTTCAAAATAATAATTTTGCGCTGTCAGCAGTTGGTGTGTCCTCCCTTCTGGATCGCTATCATTGATCTGTTATGGAATGGCGGTGTGACATACCGTTTGACAATTGGCATCCACACATCCCAACGAAGTAGCCAACATGATACATTACTCATTTCATAGGTCAAAAATCTGCACACTGATGATTGACAGGTTGAACACGTCAAACTGAAACTGCATGAGAGGCTGCACACTGAACAGAAACAAACAGCTTTGGCTCAAATCTCTACAAATGTCTTTGTAACAAGGAAGCCCTAGTCTACGTTTTATGCAAACATATGCTTATTTTGGTTTGTACATACATATGAGCCACAATGACAGAAAAATTAAAATTGCTGATCACACTCCAATTCTGAATGGCGTGACTTTTCGGATCACGCACAGAATCTTGTCTACATCCCTTCTTTCTCTTTTTGGGCTAGAGACCTTCAACCTAACAAGTCTTACTGCTTCTACATCACAGCCACCACCGACGACTGGGGTAACCAAAAGCGAAAGAAGAAACTCTGTAACTGTAAGACAGTAACAACAGGGCTTAGGGGGTTACGTCTACCATTCCATCGAGTTGGTCCTTCTAAGATCTTGCGACGGTTTTTTCCTTATGACAACTTGGAATGCCTGTTCCTTGAGCTGCATAAACACAGAATACATTTAAGATATGATGTGAAAAAATATGTTACATGTTTGAATAACGAGCAATTAATAAGCTATTGTAACAAAAAAAAGATAATAATACGCGATAATGGAGACATGGAGAATAAAAAATATGATTAATTCATGTTGGAGTCAGTTAAGCAAAGGCCTTAGTGCACAGGGATTTCAAGAGTAGAGGATGTAATACAAATGTTGTTATTGTTATCTGCCTGACCATTTTTCCTTACTGTATTTTTTTTTGTCGGACCAGAGACTAGGTTTTAATAAGGTATACGCTTCTACATATCTTGATGCCATATGGAGAATATCAAAGGTATGGAATAAATGATCCGAAACAACTTGACATATATCGGTGTGACAAACAGTCAAGTTACCGTAACCACTCCAATATTAATAAGCGAACACATGTTAGGTAACCTAAGAGAATTAAGCCCTCTTTCAGTTAACCTAGGAACATGGAATTTTGAACAGAACATCAATACCCACTTTCTTTTCAAGCAGCTTAAACTGCTCTGCGATTTATACTTTCCATTTATGGAAGAAAGAACTACTGTGCATGTTAAAGAACTGTTGCTTCTCATTATAATCAAGGGGAACCATATTGCGAGTTCACGTATAGAGAATATACATGACTTAAATATCTCAAGTAGAATCAGATTTACAAAATATATAGTTATGACACCATGCTCCATATATTCAAGCAACTTAATAAGTCCGAAGATATTTGTAAGCAATCCTGTTTTGAGAACAGAACCTACCTCGTTAAGCCTCTTCTCATTTTGCTCCTCCTGCAACAGAATATAATGAAAACAGTTGAGTGAACACTAATATAACCAGAAGTTAGGTAGGCACATAAGAGACAGCAAGGTGCATGCAAGAAGCAATTCTGTTTGTTCAATAACATCGTTAGGCACATGACAGATGAGCGAAGATATGGGGTTGCAAATAACTCGTGGCACTACAAAAGAAGTAGATTACAAAGTGCCAGATCCAGCAGATGACACAACCAAGAAATACAGTAAACTGCCAGACCCAGTTCCCGGATGGACACATGTTATAATTTCATAACTCTTAATGCTACAAAAAGAAACGAAACTACATAAGGTCCATGATGCAATGGTGAAAAAAGACCAACCGCCCTTTTAAGGTATGTCTCAGTTACTACCATTAATATTTATCAAAAACTCTAGGAAAACAAATTAGCTCATTCTACTTGTGTGAAAACAACATATTTGGTATCCGAGTAATTGATTATAAATACATGCATATAGAATGATCATAGACATGTCGATTTGGCATTGCCCCAGTTGCGCTGGCTCAATACTGTGCTCCCATGCTCCCTCTAAACATGCAATGGAGCCACTATTTAACTGATGGCTCCAGCATCTAACTATGGAAATTAATCATAGGCTGTCATGGCATATTGGCAAGCATACACAATCGCCACAATCAACACTTCAGCCAAAACTAAGGCAGAAGACGCAGAACCAAGAGCATACCTGTTCTCTCAGCAGTTCGGCATGTTCCTCCTCGAGCTGTGAGACCTGTGCCTCCAGCTCTGCGATGTAAGCCTACATCCGAAACCATACGAAAGCGTCAATTTTTCACACTCAACTGTGCAATTTCTCCAAATTCCAAAATTTTCACACCAAATCGAGACATTTCACCCAACCTGTTTCCTCTCCCTGGACCTGGCCGCAGACTCGCGGTTCTTAATCATCCGCTTCTGCCGCTGCGTGGTGGCGCGGTCCATGGGATCCATGAGCGCCCTCTTCCGCCCCCTCCCGCCGGCAGCACCGCCCCCTCGCCGCCGCCCACCCACGACGGCCTCCGCCGCGGCATCGGGGTCGGGGAACCCCACCGCCATGTTACTCCCCTCCACGGCCGTAACCCTAGCCTCCTCCTCCCGGGCCAGGAAGTCCTCCAGGGTCATGACGGCCGCCCCGCCCCCGCCGTCTCCGCCGGCGGGGGCGGGGACGGGCGCGGAGAGGCCCCCGGTGGCGGAGATCTCCTTCCACACCTCCTCGGCCGTGCGGCGGGCGGCGGCCTCGGGCGCGGCCGCGGGGGCGGGGTCGCCTCCGGCGCCCGCGGGCGGCGCCTCGCCGTATATGTTGCGCAGGATGTCGTCCATGTTCATGGATCCGATGCCGCTGGCGCTCCTGAAGCGCGCGAGATCGGCGGCGGAGGCGGAGGCGGGCGGCGGCGGCGGTTGCGACGAGGCCGACATGACCCGCGACGATGCCATGCGCTGGCGGCACGCGCGGGCTGTGGTGACGACACGGCGGCCGGCGCCGCGGGCTGTCCCTGTCTCCCTGGCGTTCGCGCTGGTGGGTTGATTTTTTTCTAGGGAGTCGAAGGTTTCGGGGCAAGGGGAGAGGTGGAGAGCTCTGGAGGCGACTGGCGAGACGTGGGGAAACGATCGGAGCTCTCGGGTTCTGTGAGACTGCGACTGGCTGCCTGTGCTGTGGAGGATGGCTCCGTGCTTTTCTTGCCAGTGTGTGTGCGCTGCGCAGCGTGGTGCCGCTTTCTTTCTTTACGCGTGACTAGCTCGATGATGGATGAGTTTTTTTAGTGGGTGATTCAAAAGCGCACAACCCGGGGGCACGTCACACCGGTGAAAACAAACTTTTTCATAAAAGAAGAATCGGCAATCATACCCATTATCCTGTTCAATAGTTAAGTCATTCGCGAATCTGTGAGTTTTTCCCTTGACAAACAAGTCTGTTATTGTGTATTTCCTCTGTTCAAAAACCAAGTTTGTGTGTAAAAATTGCTTGTTCAGAGCGTGGTACGAAAAAGGTTCCTCCTTTTGTGGAAAGTCACTGTCATATAGAAGAAGATTCGAATATCTTTATAGTTTTCAATTCGGCATATTCCCTCGGGAGGATGTGTTCCTTCTTTTTTATTTTAGGGAAGGATGGTGTGTTCTTGCAAGCCATTTCTTTACGCCGAGTTTTGTGATTGCTCTTTTTCTATTTTTTTGCAAGTTAAGGCCATATAGTAAACATATCAAACGCTTACAAGAGCATCCCTAGAAAAATTGAAAATGACACGCGTTCTTGGTAATCGACTTTGTCTCCTCCTACAATTGCCGGCGACGACCAGTGAGCAAAACTCCATGTCGCCTCCGGATATCCGAAACACCCTCGGAGCAAGGATAATGTTGTACACGCAGTGGCCAGGAAGTTGTTGGTCGAAGCCCTAAGATGCCACCTACAATGATTCGAAAATAATATCACGACCCTAGAGAAGAATGTGATGAAGATGGCTCGACAACCACACCAAGTCCGCCCATGTTTTGGCGAACGAAGAAGAAGGCAAAAGAAAAAAACACAAAACACAGTCGAACGACACCGTCGAGACGACCTACAAGGTACGGAGACAAATACGATACCCTCGATCGGGCCATGACCAAATATCCACACGCTCTTCAGCGACACCAAGCAACACCTCGGGAATGAGGACCGCACGAAACCTTATTCCACACCCGACGATGAGGCCATGCTTCGTCACCGCAGGTGTGACAACTAAACTGAGCCCCGACCAAAGCTAGAGAAGCCAACACTACGTGGCTATCCATCCCGACCAAAGGCGAAGACACATCATCCGGGGTAAAATAATGTTTATCCAAATAATAGTTCAAATCATTTATGTGTCTATATTTTTTTATGTCATATGCTATAAAGCCAAGTCCAGTGTTTAAATAGACAAAAAAAGGTTCCTCTTCTCACGAAAATTCACTGTATCCTCCTCATGTGGGCTGAGAGGAGATGGTCAGTTTGAAACCTTTTAGACAACCCAAACTGATGCAAGAGCCTTGTCGAATGATGATTTTTTTGGTCCTACCACAATCTCACCTCCTGTGATCGGAAAATATTTTGTTTGTTCGGCAAGTGTCACAGTCAACATGAGAGTATCAAGATGAAGTTCCCCATACTTTATTCTTCACAAAAGACTTACAAGATGGATCTCGTCGATCTTGTAGGGGCACCCGACGAGAGTATATGAATATAGGGTTTTAGGTTGTGGATACTACGAAGGCTAGGGCTTCGACTTGGGCGTAGATGAACTTGTCACTAGTAGGAATATGCCTATAGCCACCACGCTACCGCTGGCGGACGGATTACAGTGCCCGCCACTGGTACCTGGTCTACCGCTGGCGGGCGGAAAATAGTGTACACCAGCGGTAGTGTCACGCAGGCGCTAGCAGGCGGGGCTAACTAGCGCTGGCGGACGGCTGCAGTGTTCGCCAGCGGTAATTTGCTCGTTACTTGGCGGGCACGTACCGCTGGCGAACTGTCCCGAGTGTACGCCAGCGGTAATATATGTACAGCTGAGCCCGTTGGCAGCGGTAAGTTAGCCCCGCCCGCACCGTGTCGCATGCCCTCTCTCTCTCCTCCTTATCCTCTCGCGCGCACCCTCTCCCTCCTTGACTCCTCCTAGGCCTCGATCTCCTTTCTCTCTCCACACCCATCCTGCTGCCCAGCCACCACCGCCGACGCTGCCACACCGAACCTCGCGCGTCTTCCCCAACCACCAGCAAGCGCGCAGAAGGCCGAAGCGGAGAGCTACTCTGCCGCACCCCATCTCACGCGCGAGCGCCGCCGCCATTCCTCTGCTCCCCTCCCGCACAACGTCCCTCTGCTCCCAGCTCACGGCCTCTTCCCCACCTGTTGCCGCCATCTGCGTCGGGCACAAGGGGAGCAAGTCCAGCTGCAAGGACGCCTGATACGTCTCAAACGTATCTATAATTTTTGATGTTCCATGCTGTTATTATACCAATTGCTATATGTTTTATTTACACTTCATAGCATTTTTATGCATTTTCTGGGACTAACCTATTAACAAGATGCCGAAGTGCCAGTTCCTGTTTTCTGCTGTTTTTCTCTTTCAGAAAAGCTAGTCGCAAAATATTCTCGGAATTGGACGAAAATCAACGTGTGCAAATATCTCATCGGAAGACTCCAGAAGCCAGAAGGGGAGACGGAGTGAGGCCACGAGGCAGCCACGCCACCCTAGGGCGCGGCAGGGGGTGGGCCCGCGCCCTGCCCTGGCGTGGCCGCCTCGGTTGCCTCCCGACGCCGCCTATATATTCCCGATGTCCCGAAAATCCTAAAAACACCGATCATATTCCACGAAAAGTTCCGTCGCCGCCGCCGTCGTCAACCCTAGATCGGGAGGGTTCTGAAGCTCTTCCCGGCTCCCTGCCGGAGGGGAGATCCTCACCGGAGGTCTCTACACCGCCATGCCTGCCTCCGGAGTGATGCGTGAGTAGTTCATCATTGGACTACGGGTCCATAGCAGTAGCTAGATGGTTGTCTCTCCACCTTATACCTCCATGATTAGATCTTGTGAGCTACCTAACATGATCAAGATCATCTTATTGTAATGCTACATGTTGTGTTTGCTGGGATCCGATGAATATTGATATTATGAGCAAATTGTTTATCAATCTATCTATTTATGTTGTTTATGATCTTGCATGCTCTCCGTTGCTAGTAGATGCTTTGGCCAAGTAGATGCTTGTAACTCCAAGAGGGAGTATTTATGCTAGATTGTGGGTTCATGCCTCCAGTAATCTAGGCTCGAGATGACAGAAACGACTAAGGTTGTGGATGTGCTGTTGCCACTAGGGATAAAACAATGATGCATTGTCTACGTGTCATTTGAATTGTTTACATTACACACTTTACTTCATGCAATAATCTGTTGTTTGCAACTCAATACCGGAAGGGGTGCGGATGCTAACCGGAAGGTGGATTATTTAGGCATAGATGCGTTGGATAGCAAGTCTATGTATTTTGTTGTAATGCCCAATTAAATCTCATAATAATCATCTTGACATATATTGCATTGTCATGCGCTCATTATTTGTCAATTGCCCAGCTGTAATTTATTTACCCAACATGTTAGTTATCTTTTATGGAGAGACACCACTAGTGAACTGTGGACCCCGGTCCATTTCCTCATGCTGATAAAACCACCAACTGCAATCATTTGTTCTCTGTTACTTTCTACACTCATTACTGTTTTTCACACAATACGTTTAATCCTTTGTTTTCAGCAAGCCAGAGAGATTGACAACCTCTCTGTTTCGTTGGGGCAAAGTAGTTTGCTTGTGTTGTGTGCAGATTCCACGTCAGTTGCGCCGCTGACAACCTTCTGAAGAACCTCCGTGTCCTCCTGGTTCGATAAACCTTGGTCATATTTCAAGGGAAAACTGCTGCTGCACTACATCATACCTTCCACTTGGGGTCTCCCAACGAACGTGTGTTGTCACGGTTAACAAGCAGATCTTTTGGTGCTGTTGCTGGGAGGTAATAAAACACTCTCCCATTAACACGCCATCAAGACATTTTTCTGGCGCCGTTGCCGGGGATACTGGAATCTCCAGATAGGGGAGTCTCACACTTCCAATCTCATTACTTTGTTTTTGTCTTGCTTAGTTTATTTTATTTTATTTTATTTTATTTTGTTTACTGTTAAAATTCAAAAACACAAAAAAAAATCCGGCATCTATTTTATTTTCAGTTTTGTTTCCTGTTTTGTTATCATGTCTAGCTCTGCTCCTTTTACTGTTGTCCCCTTTAGGAGAAATCATTATGTTTGAACAAAAAAGTGGGGAAAGTTTTAAAAAGGCTTGGGGAAGAATGTTAGAACTGCATAGGAAGATGCAACCTAAGTTGGATTTGGGAGTTCTTATAAAATGTTTCTACTTTGGCTTGTTCTCTTTATACCAGAATGCCCTAGATGTTATGATAGGAGAAACTTTCTCTGAATATGATGCAGCAAAAGCTTATAAAATTTTGAATGGATTAGCAATTTTTCCCATTATAGATGAAACTGGGGTGTTTACTAGGCTAGACAAAATAGAAAAGTCACTTAATGATTTAAATTTGAGCCATAACCATAAAGAGCAACCCCCTAGTTGAGTTAAAGAACGATTGGGAACCCTTCATTGAGATAAGTATTGGTAGTGAGAAATTTCGTGCCTACTGCGATCTTGGTTCTACAATGTCTATCATGCCTAAAATGGTTTATGATTTATTAAATTTTGATAGTATGGTTGATTATCCTGTTTTTCATTTTCACGTTGATGGGACTATCATAAAGAGTATGGGGATTATTAATAATGTTGAAGTTACTATTCAAAGTAAGACTATTCCTGTGAATTTTATGATTCTTGTGAAATCCCCTAACAATATAGTCCTGGGGAGGTCCTTCTTAAAAAGTAATGGGGGATTTATCAATGCAAGGTATGGGTTCATGAAATTTAATGCTCCTATCAATCGAAGGTTTTTCTTCCCAATTAAGAAAGATGATTCCACTGAAAGGTTGGGAGATTTCAATGTCTTTGGTAATACTTGATTCATGTTTCATGCCTAGCTAAAATGCATTAAAGAAAAGCGCTTATGGGAGGCAACCCATTGTTTTTACTTACTGTTATTTTTCTTTATTGAGTCAAGGAGCATGTTTACTTCTGTAAAAACTCCTTTGTATCTTTTATTTGCTGTTTTGTTGTGCCAAGAAAAGTCTCTTATGACAAGATGGTACCTATATTTGGATTACTGCACAGGAACAGATTTCTGGAACGTCACCGTTTCTCGCCGTAGAAAATCAATTTTTTTTAAAAGATCTGCCAATTTTTGTGCGTGTTCCTGAGATATGTACGCAACTTTCGTAAGACTAAAGTTTTTCTATTTGACTGACGTAAGTGTCCCGAAATAAATCATCTTTACGGACTGTTCTGGTTTTGACAGATTCTGTCTTTGTTTTGCATTCTCTCTTTACAAGTGTTGAGTGGTTTCTTTTAAGGTGAAAGAGCATCACTTAAGCCTAGCAACAATAGCTAATATTTGAAAATGATTGCTTATGAATTTGTGTCCTTACAGAACCGAGTGAGATTATTTGTTTTGATGCACTAACCCGCTAATGAGAAAAATATTGAGTTTTGGTGTGAAGTAAGTTTTCAAGTGTTAAGAGAGGAGGATGATATTATAAGATCAAGAAGAGTGAAAAGCTTAAATTTGGGGAAGCTCCCATGGATCTCCCCAATATATTCAAGAAGACTCAGGCGTCTAAGCTTGGGGATGCCCAAGGCATCCCCTTCTTCATCAACAAACTGTCAGGTCATCTCTAGTGAGACTATATTTTTATTTCTTCACATTATATGTACTTTTCTTGGAGCATCAGTGTGCTTTTGTTTTCAGTTTGTTTTTGTTTTGTTTGCTGCTCTATACTTGTTGGATCCTAGCACTCTTGTTTGGGAGAGAGACACGCTCCGCTTTTTTTCATTGGAATACTCTTGTTCTTCACTTATATTTGTTGAGTATTCTTGTCTAGCTACTGCTAAAGCTTCTACCTCTCTGTTTTCATATATCTCTTGTCAGAGCTATTAGTTTCTTTTGAATAAAGTACTCTCTTGCTTCACTTATATTTGTTTGGAGAGTTGTTCAAATAAGTTGATTGGTGTTTGGTTGGAACAGAAAATGCTATGCATGTGGTAGTGGTATAAAATGCTTACATAAGTCTTGTAGATCACTGTCTTGAGTAATTTGATACTTGTCAATTGTTTTGAGTTACCAAGTAAGTAATGTTTAGACTTGTGCATCATGTAAGTAAAGACTATTAGTGAAGAACTACTGTAAAGCTTGTTGATATTTGATTTGTATCATTGGTAGTTCCAAAGTCTAGATATTTTCTAGTGAAAAGTTTTGGTTAACAAGGAAGACAATGTGGAGTCTTGTAATTTTTCAAGCATGTTTTTTTATATGAGTTCTTGCTGTACCGGTTGACAGTCTGTGTTTACTTAAATAACATTGCTAGACTAAACTCTGTACTAAGCGGGAATGCTGCTTGTGCATCCAAAACCCTTGAGCCAAAATCCATGCCATCAGTGTCCACCATAACTACCTATTATGCGGTATTTTCCTACCATTTCAAGTAAATTTTTCATGTGCTACCTTTAAAATATTCAAAACTGTTACTACTCCTTTTTGCGTCACTGTTTACACGCTCATGAGGATGTGGTAGATGGTCTTTATTTCACTTGTTGATCAGACTTTACACCTGGACTAGTGGCATATACATTCGTTTATCCAATAATTTTGCTAAATGAGCTGGCAACGGGGTGCCCAGTCCCAATTAATTACAACTTTAACCATTAATTCTCTTCACATCTTTTTGCCCCTGAGAAATCAGTCAAGCAATGTTCATAAGTATGTAAACAAAAGAGAACGAGGGATGATATACCCGCTGGTAGAAATAACGTCCTTCATGGGAGCTGCTCTTGCAAGGTTTGGTTAACCTGTGACTTAAAGTATTGTCTATTTACTGATTCGTTTACCACTAACACACACCTCTCAAAATATATTTTTATACTCTCTATATGCTTTCAAAAACTTAAAAAGCTCTAGCACATGATTTAATCCCTACTTCCCTCTGTGAAGGGCCTTTCTTTTACTTTATTGTTGAGTCAGTTTTCCTACTTCTTTCTATCTCCACAAGCAAACACTAGTGCCAACTTTGGTACTACCTCCGATCCATATTAGTAGGCACAACTTTGTCTAGATACACATGTATCTAGTCTAAATACTTAACTAGATACATATGAATTTAGACAAAGATATGCCCACTAATATGGATCGGAGGGAGTACAACAGTTGTTATATAATGATATGTTTGACTTATTGCATTAGTTTGCATTAACAATATCCATGAGATAAATATGTTAAAGTTAAAGACAGTGCTGAAACTAAATCTTCCTTTGTGTTAGTCAAACACTTTCATTTAGAATCTATTGCTTTGTGAGCTAACTTTTATACAAACTCTTATAGCTCCATTGTCTCCAAAGTATTATTCATGAAAGTTTGCACTTGTATGATTCATTTTGTTTACTCCTTGTTTACTTGTTCGCAAACTATAGACCATTGACTTGGATCACTTAATTCAGTTCATGTGTTTTGCATTACTATTTGATCAAGATTATGTTGGTAGCATGCCACTTCAAAAATTATGTTGTTTTTATCGTTTACCTACTCGAGGACGAGCAGGAACTAAGGTTGGGGATGCTTGATACGTCTCAAACGTATCTATAATTTTTGATGTTCCATGCTGTTATTATACCAATTGCTACATGTTTTATTTACACTTCATAGCATTTTTATGCATTTTATGAGACTAACCTATTAACAAGATGCCGAAGTGCCACTTCCTATTTTCTGCTGTTTTTCTCTTTCAGAAAAGCTAGTCGCAAAATATTCTCGGAATTGGACGAAAATCAACGTGTGCAAATATCTCATCGGAAGACTCCAGAAGTCAGAAGAGGAGACGGAGTGGGGCCACAAGGCAGCCACGCCACCCTAGGGCGCGGCAGGGGTGGGCCCGCGCCCTGCCCTGGCGTGGCCGCCTCGGTTGCCTCCCGACGCCCCCTTTCACCTATATATTCTCGATGTCCCGAAAATCCTAAAAACACCGATCATATTCCACGAAAAGTTCCGTCGCCGCCGTCGTCGTCAACCCTAGATCGGGAGGGTTCTGAAGCTCTTCCCGGCACCCTGCCGGAGGGAGATCCTCACCGGAGGCCTCTACACCGCCATGCCTGCCTCCGGAGTGATGCATGAGTAGTTCATCCTTGGACTATGGGTCCATAACAGTAGCTAGATGGTTGTCTCTCCACCTTGTACCTCCATGTTTAGATCTTGTGAGATGCCTAACATGATCAAGATCATCTTATTGTAATGCTACATGTTGTATTTGGTGGGATCCGATGAATATTGATACTATGAGAAAGTTGTTTATCAATCTATCTATTTATGTTATTTATGATCTTGCATGCTCTCCGTTGCTAGTAGATGCTTTGGCCAAGTAAATGCTTGTAACTCGAAGAGGGAGTATTTATGCTAGATAGTGGGTTCATGCCTCCAGTAATCTGGGCTCGAGATGACAGAAACGACTAAGATTGTGGATGTGCTGTTGCCACTAGGGATGAAACAATGATGCGTTGTCTACGTGTCATTTGAATTGTTTACATTACACACTTTACTTCATGCAATAATCTGTTGTTTGCAACTCAATACCGGAAGGGGTGCGGATGCTAACTGGAAGATGGATTATTTAGGCATAGATGCGTTGGATAGCAAGTCTATGTACTTTATTGTAATGCCCAATTAAATCTCATAATAATCATCTTGTCATATATTGCATTGTCATGCGCTCATTATTTGTCAATTGCCCAGCCATAATTTGTTTACCCAACATGTTAGTTATCTTTGATGGAGAGACACCACTAGTGAACTGTGGACCCCGGTCCGTTTTCTCATACTGATAAACCCACCAACTGCAATCATTTGTTCTCTGTTACTTTCTGCACTCATTACTGTTTTCCACACAATACGTTTAATCCTTTGTTTTCAGCAAGCCAGAGAGATTGACAACCTCTCTGTTTCGTTGGGGCAAAATAGTTTGCTTGTGTTGTGTGCATGTTCCACGTCAGTTGCGCCGCTGACAACCTTCTGAAGAACCTCCGTGTCCTCCTGGTTCAATAAACCTTGGTCATATTTTAAGGGAAAACTGCTGTTGCACTACATCATACCTTCCTCTTGGAGTCTCCCAACGAACATGTGTTGTCACGGTCAACCAGCAGATCTTCTGGTGCTGTTGCTGGGAAGTAATAAAACACTCTACCATAAACATGCCATCAACGCCGCCGTCGACCCCCGCCACGACTGGTAAATCCATCGCCACGACCAAGGACGGCGACGGAGGAGGCGGTGTACAAGGTGGTGCTGCGGTTGGCGGCGCTGGTGCAGGAGCTGCAGGGGGCAGGCCAAGGAGGCCGGCAGGCCGCGGTGGTTGCAGGGGAGGCGCTACTCCCCGCGGCGGTGCGGCCGCTCGTGTTGTAGATCGGCGGCGGCGCGGCCGGGCCTGCTCGCCGGCGCCGGAAGCCACGAGATCCTTCCCCGCGTCGGCGTGAGCCACGAAGGGCTGCATCATAGGTCGTCGTCCCCCAAGTGTTGCTCGTGGTCGCTGGCATGGTTGCCGGCCTGCGGCCTGTCGTCGTCGCTCGTGCTGCTGCTCGACGCGCTCGGCCTCGTCCTCGCCCAAACATCATCGCGCTACACGTCTCCATCAGGGTAACACTTGAGCATATCAATGATTTACGTGTTGCCAAATATTCTGATCCAGAAATCATGGATGTTTTGAACCTGTCTTTTATCCCGCCCACAAATGTGTTGTTTGAATTACTGGGTCGTTGCTCTCGTTGTGGCCTTACTGATCACCTTAGGCCCAACTGCAAAGGGGTATGTAGAGAATGTGTTACTTTGGGCCAAGTCTGCTCTGACTGCTCTAAAAAAACAATTAAGATGCGAGCCTCACGCTGTTGGACCTGTAATGGGCTGGGCCATAAATGGGCTAACTGCACTGCGAGGAAACAATGGAGGCCCAAGCAGGCAGAGCCGCCGCCGGCCAAATCCTCTCCTAGCAGAAAAATCTAGGTTCCTAAACGGAAAGCTACAACAGAAAAGGAAAATGCAGATTTTCCCCTTGTTTTTAGCGATCCTATACTTGCCGATTCATCTCCCTCGTCTTCCACGTCTATTCCCCAAGCTACAGTGAAACCCTCGGTGGCGGAAGCAGAGGAGGCGGAGACATCGGCGGAGCCAATGGCGAACTTTCTGGTGAATCCCCTGGCGTTCATCCCCGACGGCATGACCATCGACCACGGCCCGGCTGATAGGAAGGTGCACACGATGATGGTGGTTCCCCCATTGCCGCCCCTGCACCATGACCATGTGGTAATTGTCGAAACCAATCGCTTTATTCCAATCCAGTTGCGCGAGTCGATGAGGCAGGCTGTTAAGGGACTTCTTGATGAGGCTGGTTATGATTCTTTCGATTGGGATGACCATCCGTTTGGGCTAGGGGTGTTCAAGCTTATTGATTCTCTGGCTGCGGATACTACCATTGGGCTGACGTTCGAGGTAGATGAAATCACTACTGTCACTTTTGTTAGGCACGACCAGGCCAAGAACAGACACCTAGCTGCGTTTGGTAGAGAGACTTGGATTCTTTTCTTGGGTTTCCATTGGATTATCAGACTACTTTTTATGTGAACCGTGTTGTGGAGGATTTTGGCCTGCTCTCTGATGTCTACGCACGCTTCTATTCCTGTAGACAATGTTGGGCCTCCAAGAGCAGAGGTTTGTAGAACAGCAGCAAGTTTCCCTTAAGTGAATCACCCAAGGTTTATCGAACTCAGGGAGGTAGAGGTCAAAGATATCCCTCTCAAGCAACCCTGCAATTAAGATACAAGAAGTCTCTTGTGTCCCCAACACACCCAATACACTTGTCAGATGTATAGGTGCACTAGTTCGGCGAAGAGATAGTGAAATACAAGTAATATGGATGATTATAAGTAGTAACTGCAATCTGAAATAAAGATGGCAGCAAGCAAACATGTAGCAGAACTTGATGTAAACGGTGTTTCAATGCTTAGAAACAAGGCCTAGGGATCATACTTTCACTAGTGGACACTCTCAACAATGATCTCATAACTGAATAAATAAAAGCTACTCTTAAACACTCTCTTGTTGGATAACAAACACCATTCATTGTGTAGGGCTACAAAAGCACACCTCAAGCCGGAGTAAACAAGCGCCACAACGTCATAAAGGAGTCACACACGGTGCACACACTGTCACCTTTACACCGTGGAGAGTACCGGAGTTCATATTAAAGTAACCTCTAGAGTGCATAATAGATAAAGAGTAACATCTACATATTCAACTAGATTAGCACAACTGAACACAAGTAAATACTACTCGGGATTATTCTCCTTCTTGATGAAGCAAGAGTACTATGCGTAGGGCTGCAAGAGCACACCTCAAAGTCTGAGTAAACAAACACCACAATTCCCAAGAATAAGCCATGATAAATGTCTAAATTATTCATAGAGTCACACAAGTACCCACACTGTCACCTTGATACCGTGTTGTCACAATGACTCCAGAAACTAGACAAAATCACTTGAGTAGCATAAACATTATTAATGTATTCAGCGATACTAGCAATACACACGATCACATAAAGATCACACCATGGGAGAGAGAGATGAACCACATAGCTACCGGTAGAGCCCTCAGCCTCGGGGAGAACTACTCCCTCCTCATCATGGGAGTCAGCAGCGGCGATGAAGATGGCGGTGGAGTTGATGGAGATGACTCCGGGGGCAATTCCCCGTCCCGGCGGCGTGCCGGAACAGAGACTTCTGTCCCCCGAAACTTGTCGTCGATGGCGGCGGCGCTGCGGAACTCTTCGTGGAATATGGCTTCGTTTTAGGGTTTTCGCGTCTGAGGCAATATATAGGCGAAGGGCGATGTCGGCGGAGGTCCTGGGCTCCCTCCTCACCTCCCGCGGCCTGTGGGCCCAGCCGCGCGAGCAGGTGGTTTGGAGGCCGTGGGCCTCCCCCTGGCTTGCCCTTCTGGCTCCGTGTGTCCCTCGGAAAAATAGGAGGTTTGGCTTTTGTTTCGTCGAATTCCGAGAATATTGCCCGAACAGCTTTTCTGGAACCAAAAACAGCAGAAAACAGGAACTGGCACTTGGCATCTTGTTAATAGGTTAGTCCCAGAAAATGCATAAAAGTGATATGAAGTGTATATAAAACATGTAGCAATGGTATAATATAAGCATGGAACATCAGAAATTATGGATACGTTGGAGACGTATCAAGCATCCCCAAGCTTAGTTCTACTCGTCCTCGAGTAGGTAAAACGATAACAACAAATAATTTCTGAGGAGACATGCTTTCACACAATCTTGATCAATATATTGCAAGGCTCATGTCATGAATGAAGTGACTCAAAGCAATGGTCTATAGTTTGCTAACAAATAGATAAAGAGTAAACAATGAATCATATAAGCAAAAACTTTTCATGAATAGTACTTTCAAGACAAGCATCAAAAAGTTTTGCATAAGAGGTAACTCATAAAGCAATAGATTCAAAGTAAAAGGCATTGAAGCAACACAAAGGATGATTAAGTTTCAGCATTTGCTTTCAACTTGTAACATGTATATCTCATGGATAGTTGTCAACATAAAGCAATATAACAAGTGCAATAAGTAAACATGTAAGAATCAATGCACACAAAGTTGACACAAGTGTTTGCTTCTAAGATAGAAAGGAGTAGGTAAACTGACTCAACATAAAGTAAAAGATAGGCCCTTCGCAGAGGGAAGCAGGGATTAAATCATGTGCTAGAGCTTTTTAAGTTTTCGAAAGCATATAGAGAGCACAAAATAAGTATTTGAGAGGTGTTTGTTGTTGTCAACGAATGGTAGTGGGCACTCTAACCCCCTTGTCAACCAGACTTTCAAGAGCGGCTCCCATGAAGGACGTTATCTCTACCAGCAAGGTAGATCATCCCTCTTCTCTTTTGTTTACACATGTATTTTAGTTTCTTTATAGATGACACTCCTCCCAACCTTTTGCTTACACAAGCCATGGCTAACCGAATCCTCGGGTGCCTTCCAACATTCACATACCATGGAGGAGTGTCTATTTGCAAATTAAGTTGCTTACTGATAAATCAGGGCAAAACATGTGAAGAGAATTATTAATGAAAGTTGTAATTAATTGGGGCTGGGCACCCCGTTGCCAGCTCTTTTTGCAAATTATTGGATAAGCGGATGTATATGCCACTAGTCCATTGGTGAAAGTCTGTCAGAAGTAAATGACAAGATTGAAAGATAAAACACCACATACTTCCTCATGAGCTATAAAACATTGACACAAATAAGGAGTAATAAAGTTTTGAATAGTTTAAAGGTAGCACATGAAATATTTACTTGGAATGGCAGGAAATACCACATAGTAGGTAGGTATGGTGGACACAAATGGCATGGGTTTTGGCTCAAGTTTTGGATGCACGAGAAGCATTCCCTCTCAGTACAGAGTTTAGGCTAGCAAGGTTGTTTGAAGCAAACACAAGTATAAACCGGTACAGCAAGAATCACATAAAAACATATTGCAAGTATTACTCTACACTGTCTTCCTTGTTGCTCAAACATTTTACCAGAAAATATCTAGACCTTAGAGAGAACAAATATGCATCCCAAGTCTCAACAAGCTCTACGGTAGTTCTCCACTACTAGGCTTTAACTACATGATGCAAGAGCTTAAACATGATCTACTTGAGAGCTCAAAACAATTGCAAAGCATCAAATCGAAACAAGACAATGATCTACAAGAATGCATATGTCTTTTCCAATACCAACTACTACATGTAGCATTTTCTTTCTTCCAAACAAACACCAATCAATTTAAACATAAACTCTCCAAATGATAATATAATGCAGCAAGAGAGTATTTATAAACAAGTGCTAACAGCTCGAAGAGATGCATGAAAAACAGGAGCTAAAAGCACTGCAGTAGCTAGTTAAGAATACTCAACAAATATAAGTGAAGAACATGAGTATTCACATGAAAAAGCGGAGCGTGTCTCTCTCCCACACAAGGATTGCTAGGATCCGAATTTATTCAAACAAAAACAAAAATAAAAGCACACAGACGCTCCAAGTAAAGCGCATAAGATGTGAAAGAATTAAAATATAGTTTCACTAGAGATGACCTGATAAGTTGTTGATGAAGAAGGGGATGCCTTGGGCATCCCCAAGCTTAGACGCTTGAGTCTCTCTGAATATGGTTGGGATGAACCACGGGGGCATCCCCAAGCTTAGGCTTTTCACTCTTCTTGATCACATAATATCACCCTTCTCGCTTGATCCTTGAAAACTTCCTTCACACCAAACTCAAGACAGTTCTCATTAGAGGGTTAGTGCATAATCAAAAATTCTCATATTCTGTAATGATACAATCATTCCCAAAGCTTCTGGACATTAGCTACAGCCACCAATGCTTTGTGGAGCAAAGAAATCCACACAAACATCGTAAAAGAGCGAATGCAAAACAAAAGGCAGAATCTGTCAAAAACAGAACAGTCTGTGAAGACGAATTTTTTCGAGGCACTTAAGTTGCTCAGATGGAACTGGTCCAATAATGAAAGTTGCGTACATATCTGGAAGATGCGTGATTTTTTACAGAATTTTTGAATTTTCTACAGGAGATAAGCTCAAATCGTGACAGCTAAAAATCTGTCTCTGCGCAGAAATCCAAATCTTGCATCAACTTTCAATAAAACTTTACTTGGCACAACAATGCAATAAAATAAAGATACAAAGGAGTTGCTACAGAAGTAACAAGCACCTTGACTCAAAAAAAAAAAAAAAAATAACAGAAAATAAAAAATGGGTTGTCTCCCATAAGCGCTTTTCTTTAAAGCCTTTTAGCTAGGCATAGTGATTTTTATGATGCCCACATAAAGATGAGAGTTGAAACATAAAAGAGCATCAAGAAGCATATATAAAACATGTTTAAATCTAACACTCTTTCTATGCATAGGAGTCTTGTAAGAAAACAAGTCAATGAAGAACAAAGTGACTAGCATAGAAATGCAAAACAAGTGTAACTTCAAAAATTTCAACATAAAGAGAGAAGACTTAATATTATTGTGATATATGAAATCGTGTCTCCCTCTCTCATAAGGACCAGTAGGTCTTAAAGTACCCAGCAAATAAAAGCAAATCAAGAGAAAGCTCAAAACATTCATCATAAAGAGAAGAAATTTAGTAACATGAAGATTTCTATAACCATACTTTCCTCTCTCAAAATAATTTTCAGCGGCATCATGAATAAACTCAACAATATAGCTATCACATAGAGCATTCTTATCATGATCCACATGCATAAAGTATCATTACTCTCCACATAAGCATGAACATTATCATTAGTAATAGTGAGAGTAAAAGTATCACATCCATCATTGTAATCATCATAAATAGGAGGCATAGAATAATCAAATGATTTTATCCTCAATAGTAGATGGACTGAGAATATCATATTCATCATTGTAAACATCATATATAGGAGGCATATCATAATCAACATAAACTATATCCTCAATAGTAGGTGGACTGAAAATATCACAATGATTATAATCATCATATATTGGAGGCAAAGTATCATCAAAGCAAATTTCCTCCTTAAAGCTTGGGGGACTAAAAATATCATATTCATCACAACTAGCTTCCCCAAGCTTAGACTTTTCCATAGCATTAGCAATAATGGTGTTCAAAGAATTTATAGTAATACCATTGCTACCATCATGCAAACAAGCCTCCATAGGTTTTTTAATTTTCTCTTCAAAAGCATCATGTCCTAATTCAATATAAAGTTCATAAAGATCTCTAATTTTTTTGTTGTTTTCCATTAAGCCTAACTAGTGAAAATAAAAACAAGAAACAAAAAGAAATAATTGCAGAATCTAAAGGAGATACCTTCCAACGCTTACCTCCCCGGCAACGGCGCCAGAAAATAGCTTGATGTCTACGCACGCTTCTATTCTTGTAGACAGTGTTGGGCCTCCAAGAGCAGAGGTTTGTAGAACAGCAGCAAGTTTCCCTTAAGTGAATCACCCAAGGTTTATCGAACTCAGGGAGGTAGAGGTCAAAGATATCCCTCTCAAGCAACCCTGCAATTAAGATACAAGAAGTCTCTTGTGTCCCCAACACACCCAATACACTTGTCAGATGTATAGGTGCACTAGTTCGGCGAAGAGATAGTGAAATACAAGTAATATGGATGATTATAAGTAGTAACTGCAATCTGAAATAAAGATGGCAGCAAGCAAACATGTAGCAGAACTTGATGTAAACGGTGTTTCAATGCTTAGAAACAAGGCCTAGGGATCATACTTTCACTAGTGGACACTCTCAACAATGATCTCATAACTGAATAAGTAAAAGCTACTCTTAAACACTCTCTTGTTGGATAACAAACACCATTCATTGTGTAGGGCTACAAAAGCACACCTCAAGCCGGAGTAAACAAGCGCCACAACGTCATAAAGGAATCACACACGGTGCACACACTGTCACCTTTACACCGTGGAGAGTACCGGAGTTCATATTAAAGTAACCTATAGAGTGCATAATAGATAAAGAGTAACATCTACATATTCAACTAGATTAGCACAACTGAACACAAGTAAATACTACTCGGGATTATTCTCCTTCTTGATGAAGCAAGAGTACTATGCGTAGGGCTGCAAGAACACACCTCAAAGTCTGAGTAAACAAACACCACAATTCCCAAGAATAAGCCATGATAAATGTCTAAATTATTCATAGAGTCACACAAGTACCCACACTGTCACCTTGATACCGTGTTGTCACAATGACTCCAGAAACTAGACAAAATCACTTGAGTAGCATAAACATTATTAATGTATTCAGCGATACTAGCAATACACATGATCACATAAAGATCACACCATGGGAGAGAGAGATGAACCACATAGCTACCGGTAGAGCCCTCAGCCTCGGGGGAGAACTACTCCCTCCTCATCATGGGAGTCAGCAGCGGCGATGAAGATGGCGGTGGAGTTGATGGAGATGACTCCGGGGGCAATTCCCCGTCCCGGCGGCGTGCCGGAACAGAGACTTCTATCCCCCGAAACTTGATGTCGATGGCGGCGGCGCTGCGGAACTCTTCGTGGAATATGGCTTCGTTTTAGGGTTTTCGCATCTGAGGCAATATATAGGCGAAGGGGCGATGTCGGCGGAGGTCCTGGGCTCCCTCCTCACCTCCCGGCGCGCCTGTGGGCCCAGCCACGCGAGCAGGTGGTTTGGAGGCCGTGGGCCTCCTCCTGGCTTGCCCTTCTGGCTCCGTGTGTCCCTCGGAAAAATAGGAGGTTTGGCTTTTGTTTCGTCGAATTCCGAGAATATTGCCCGAACAGCTTTTCTGGAACCAAAAACAGCAGAAAACAGGAAACTGGCACTTCGGCATCTTGTTAATAGGTTAGTCCCAGAAAATGCATAAAAGTGATATGAAGTGTATATAAAACATGTAGCAAATGGTATAATATAAGCATGGAACAGCAGAAATTATGGATACGTTGGAGACGTATCACTCTCCGTCTGGCACCACCCCAGGGGAAACCTCAAATATGTGCTTGCTAAAGTTTGGCTTGTTCATCCGAAATTTGTGCCGAGGAGCATTGTTGTTACACAGTTGGGAGGTGCTAGAAACAGCTGGACTGTTCCTGTTTACATGCTCAGGAGTGCTGACTGGAATGCTCACTTGCATGATGTACCACCACCTCCTGAGGATCCAGAGCCAGAGGATGGGAACCCACATCCCCAATATGGGGTTGATCTCACTGCTGAGCAGATTTACCAGAACCAGCTGGCCAACTGGCTGCAACTGAACCAAGCACACAATGCACAGTTCAATAACCATGGACATGGTCACCAGCACATTCAGAATATCCCAATGCAGCATGCAGAGGTCCATGCTCCAGTACAGAACATGAACATACAGGAACAACACTTGGAGGAGCCAGTTGCTGAACTAATGATGGTGGATCCACCTTTGGTCAATTTCCAGGCCATCTTGGGGGAGCAAGCTGTGGCTCTTCATGTTGGCTTTCCACCTGCCTCCAATCTGGTCGACAGCCCCATGCAGGCATGGACTGAATCCATTAGCAGCCCAGAAACTGAAGAAGCAGAGGAGATTGTTATCCAGTCTGTGGTTGTGAGTGAAGGGGCTCTGGCCCATGCTAACACCATGGCCCTGTCAGATTTTGCCACACTGAAGCTGTTCAATAAGTCTCTGTCTGCTGCTCAAGTTGATAGCCTGCACTTTGCTCAATCTTTGGCAATGGGCCTGATTCCCTTCGAACAAGACACTGTCACCCAGTTGTCACTGATAGACAAATGGGTTAAAAAGGCCTTCTGTCCCAGCCCACTACTGTTGAAGATGGCCCATGTTCAGAACTTCTCTTTTGTTTCAGTTGGGACTGGGAAACGAGCTCATGGTTTTCTGAATTTATCTGCACTGCCACCTAAAAAAACTGCTCGTCTGTTAGAACTCACTGATGAGGGATCACTGCAACATGGTTCTGGACTGGATTTAGCTCTGCTGGAAGCTGACCAAGCTCTACTGAACACTGATGCCCCTGCTGTTCCCATTGTCACCTCCCAGGTCAGAAGGAGTCCAAGGGCAAATAAATATGCTGGATTTAGGGTGCATCTAATTTCTGATGCTAAAGTCAAGAAATCCAAGGTGAAAAACAGAGTTACTCCCAGGATTGTGGATGTTACCTCCAACTCTGATGAACAGGACCGGCTATCAGTGCATATACTTCTGATCAGGTTCCTCCTCCTACACCAATCCCTCTCCTGCAGCAAATTGGTGTCCAGATGTGTGGTGTTCCACCTGAAGAGATGTCTACCCAGAAGCTGTTGGCTAGCCCACAGGAGGAAGATATCCAGGAGGCCTAGGCCTTTTATTATTATTATTGTAATGAATTACTTAAGGAAGTGGTTTATTTTGTGCTGGAACATTAGGGGGCTTAATGCCAAATCTAAACAGTTGGCTCTACTCAATGCTATCAAACTAAGTGGTTGTGATGTGGTTTGCTTGCAAGAGACCAAGAAATCGCATTTTGATATGAGCTTTATTAAATCCTGTTGCCCTAGCTCTTTGATGAATTTGTTTACGTTCCATCCAATGGTGCTTCAGGGGGTCTAATTATTATTTGGAAAAGCTGTGTGTTCACTGGATTAGTCATGCACTGCCAGCCCTTTGCGTTGTCAATTCATTTCACCTCTAAACTGGATTCTTTTTCCTGGACATTAATGAACATCTATGGGCCTTGTGATGGGATTTAAGAGATGCCTTTGTTGATTGGTTGTATGAGCTAAATATTCCTGATGGTGAAGACTGGCTCATTGTGGGTGATTTTAATTTCATTAGATCCCCTTCTAACAGAAACAAACCAGGAGGAAATATTGATGATATGTTATTATTCAATGATATAATTCGATCCCAGAATCTTACAGAATTACCCATTAAAGGCAGAAGCTTTACATGGAGTAATATGCAACAAGATCCCCTCCTCGAACAGCTAGACTGGTTCTTTACCTCCCTGCATTGGACACAATCCTATCCTGCTACGGTTGTTAATCCACAAGGGAAACCGACATCTGATCACACGCCTTGTGTGGTGTCGATTCAGACAAACATCCCAGGCAGCAAACTGTTTCGTTTTGAAAATTTCTGGACAGCACACAGTGGGTTTTTACAGACAGTAGCTGAAAGCTGGGCTAAACCAACTCATAAGAAAAACAGTGCTGCCAATCTGAATGCCAAACTGAAACGTCTCAGATATGATCTTAAATTCTGGAGCAAAGGAATCTCAAAATTATCCATATGCATTGATAACTGTAACAGAGCTTTATTGGAATTAGATAATCTGGAGGATAAAAGGGGACTTTCTGTTCCAGAGGCAAATTTCAGAAAAATTATTAGAGCTCATTTACTCAAATTACTGGATTATCAGAGGCAATACTGGAAGAAACGATGTACTATCAGATGGACTAAATTTGGGGATGAAAACACCAAATTCTTCCACTCTATTGCCACTGAAAGATACAGAAGGAATTCCATTGCTCAGCTCACTCTGCCAGATGGCTCTCAGGTTACTTCTCATGTGGATAAGGAAAAATTAATTTTTGACACTTATAAATGTCGGCTTGGAACAGCTAGCCATCCACCTATGGGATTTGATCTTGCTTCTCTCATCACACCTCGAGATGATCTTGCCTGCCTCTCAACTCCCTTCACTCATGAGGAAATTGATGATGTAGTTAACACATGCCAAATGATAAAGCTCCAGGACCTGATGGATTTAATGGACAATTTCTGAAAACTTGCTGGCACATTATTAAGGGAGATATTTATGCTCTTTGTGATGAGTTCCATGCTGGTAATCTCAATATGGAAAGCATTAATACTGGGTTCATTACCCTTGTCCCCAAAATTGGTTCCCCAGAAACAGTCAATGATTACAGACCAATCACCTTGCTGAACTGTTGTCTAAAGCTAATTACAAAAATTCTAGCCAACAGACTGCAAAAAGTGGTGCTGAAAACTGTACACAAAAATCAATATGGCTTCTTAAAGGGGAGGACAATTCAGGACTGCATTGCCTGGGCTTTTGAGTTCATTCATCAATGCCAGGCTTCTAAACAGGAAATTATATTGCTAAAATTAGATTTTGCAAAAGCCTTTGATACCATTGACCATAAAGCTATGATTAATATCATGAGACAGATGGGTTTTGATGCCAAATGGCTGCAGTGGATTGAAATGATATTCAGCTCAGGAATGTCTTCTGTCCTTCTGAATGGAGTCCCAGGAAGACAGTTTCATTGTAAACGAGGTGTCAGACAGGGTGATCCCCTATCACCTCTCATATTTGTCCTAGCTGCAGATTTGCTGCAATCAGCAATAAACAAGGCTTTCAGAGATGGGCTTCTCCAAGCACCCTTCTCTCCTGATTTTGGGATGGATTACCCAGTGGTGCAATATGCTGATGATACCCTCATAATCATGCCAGCTTGCCTGACTCAAGTGACCAAAATGAAAGAAATTCTTGATACATATGCAAACTCAACTGGTCTGCAAATTAATTACCACAAGTCAGTGATGATCCCAATTAATGTGAGTGCTCAGAGAGCTGCTGGAATTGCAGGTATGCTTGGATGTGACATTGGTGCTATGCCATTCACTTATCTTGGACTTCCACTTGGCACTACCAAACCTACTGTGCAGGATCTAATGCCTCTTGTGGACAGAATTGAGAGAGCAATGACTGCTAATTTTATGATGATGTCCTATAGTGGGAGAGTGTCTGTTATCAATACTCTGCTCACTTCTATTGCTACCTTTTCCATGTGTGCCCTTAAAATGCATCCTAAAATTCTTGAGCATGTGGATAAAATCAGAAGACATTGCCTGTGGAATAAAAAGACAGAAGATGGGGAGCACTGCAATTCTTTAATTGCCTGGGAGAAAGTCTGTAGACCTAAAGATAAAGGAGGAATGGGCATCCTCAACTTAAAGGTACAGAATGAGGCACTACTTTTAAAATATTTACACAAGTTCTATAATAAGGTGGACACTCCTTGGGTTACACTGATCTGGCAAGCATACTATACCAACTCAGTTCCGCATGCAACTGATAGCTGTGGCTCATTCTGGTGGAAGGATGTCTGTAAATTATCACCTATCTATAGAGGTATTTCCCATTGCACTATTGGAACAGGGGATTCCATTCTGTTTTGGAAAGACCCCTGGGGAGAGGGCATTGCATCAGAAAATTACCCGAGAGCCTTTTCATTTGCCCTAAATGAGGATGTTTCTGCTAAATTATTCCTCACAGCCACCTCTCTGTCAGAAAACTTTGCCCTGCCTATCTCTCCCCAAGCTCTGATGGAACTCAGACAGGCTCAGATAGCCACCAATCAGATATCTCTAACGTCAGGGGAGCGTGACCAATGGACTTATGTTTGGGGCTCTGATACTTACTCAGCAAATAAATACTACAAATTCTGCTTTCGAGATATTGTTCCACATATCTCCTTCAACTGGTTATGGAAAACAAAGTGTATACCGAAAATAAAATTCTTCTGCTGGCTCTTGCTCTCTGACAGATTGAATACCAGGAATATGCTGAGAAGGAGACACTACAACATTGGGAATAATTTTGACTGCTCCATGTGCAACGTTAATGTAGAAGAGACCGTGGAACATCTCTTCTTCAAATGTGCTTAAGCTGCAGATTGCTGGGAGGCCTTGGGCTTCACGATCCCTGCTGATGATACTCTGGACAGACTACAACTAATTGCTTATGCCAGAGACCACTGGAACAGGGCCATGTTCATGGACATTTTTGCAGTGGCTACTTGGAGCCTATGGAAGGAGAGGAATGCCTTTTACTTCAATGGGATCACCCCTGACATTTGCTCCTGGAAAGCAAGATTCAAAACTGACTTCTCCCTTTTGGTTCATAGGACTAAGGAGAACAAGCATTCCTTTATATACTCTTTTTCTGCTGATTTATAAGTAGCTAGAGATCCTCCTTGTGTAAATTCATAATCTGTCCATGTAATTACTCCTGGCCCTCCTGAGGGGTGTTTTAATATAGAGGCAGTAGGAGCCTTTCCTACTGTCATAAAAGTTTCAAAAAAAAAGGGTACCCTCATGTGTGTTGCTGTGCGTTTGATCTGCTGACTGGTTGCCTGCTCTCTGAATTGCGGCAAGGTCCCATACTACTATAGATAAAAGCTGGTAAGAATCACCCCAGCAATCGACTCTCCACGTCGCCCCCTTTTCTCGGCCGTTCAATCGGCGTGATCCAACGGTCCACAGCCATCCACGTCTCTTCACCGCGCGTTACTGTAGACATCTACAGTAGAATCAAATTTCTACCAATCAAAATCCTCCGCGTCGCCCGGTCACCGGCCGGTTGCGCCGGTGATCAGCCGGTCACCCCCACGGCATGACTTTTGGCGCAAACATTTTGCAGGAACCCCCTCCCGAAGGACCTAACTACAATTACCAAAAAACTCAGGGGCTTATGTGCAAAAGCATCCACGATCCCCCTTTTCCTCTCTATCTCTCTGGCGACCGCGCCGTCGCCGGCGCCGCCGACGCGCGCCGTCGCCACTCCGACGCTCCTTCCTCAGATCCAAGCACGCAGCGACCTTCGCCGGTTCGACCTCTCTGTCCTCGTCGGAAATCATGTGCTCGGTCGCTGCGTTCGAGGCGGAATCGTCGCCGGCGTCGCTTCTTCCATCCACCACGCCTGCTCGCTGCCGGCGCCGTTCCGGCAGCCTAACTGGAGCGGCGCCACCGTTTCCGGCCGGCGCGCATGCGTGTTCAACGGCCGCGTCGCCGGCGTGTTCCAAATGTGAACATTTTCAAATTTGAATTTTACCACACATGTATGCCATATACATTTAAATATTCTAAAAAAATTAGCTGGCTTTCAAATCTACCCATTTTGCAAATGCAAAAATAATTAAAATCTAAACAACTTCCCAGCTCGATTAAATTCCAAAAAATGAACAATTTCTAAACGTAAACTTTCTTCGTATTTCAACAAATCTTAAACCTTCACAACTTTTACATAACAACACTTTCAAATTTAAATTTCACCAAACGGGCGCGGCATTGCCGCGCTAAGATATATAGTTAATTACAACATTCAGAACTTCTCTTGTTAATTAGATGCGTATCTTGTCAATTTATAAAACGTATAATCTTGATGAGATGAAATGTTGGTAGAGGAATACTAGTGCTGCTAGTTCGTTTCCTGTCTGAGTCCATCTTACCATGGTCTGCGTTTACTAGTTTAGATGGATGTGAGGCAAGGTTCGTACGTGCTGCTGCTCCTTCGTCCAAGGTTCGTACGTGTTTCAGAGTGTGACGTTATGATCTTAGGGAAGCTCTCTGTTGCTGCTGTTCAAACCTTACTTTTGTCTGATTATTAACATGATTGTGGTTCATAACTGTTTGGTTGCTCGAAGTGCTTTTAACTAATAATTTTGTACTGTTGGATTGAGAATTACAACATGTTCTCTGCCCTTTAGTAATATATCAAAAATTTAAATGGAACGGTAATTTATCAAAGGTTAAAATGGAACAGTAAGTGATGTTTCTAATTAGACTTGAACTGAACTGCTATGGCACATGCCTCCTTCAAGTGTGCCTCATTTTACTTGAACGGAATGACCAGTAGCATTCCTAGTTGATTGCCTTAAAGTTAGAGTAAATGCTTGCTTTTCATTTAGTGTATCAGCTAGAATTGTTTTGTTTGTCACCTCTTACATGCTTGAAAGAAACCTAGTACAGAAGTAGGGGTTAACTAGTAATGTCTGTACCAAAAGCAGGCTGGTTTTGTTCTGTTGTGCAGCATACTTGCCATTGCTTTGGTCTTGCATAAATACTTAGTGAAGCAAATGTAACCGTTCCCTTGCTTCTGTTTTCTTGTTCTGTTGTAAATTTTGATAGTTGTCAATGTAAATGTATTCCATTATCTGCTTGACAATATAGTCAAGATTATTGGAAAAGATTATGTTAAACATTTGGGCTGAAAACACTCAAGCACCGCACTGGCTTCAACGAGCTACAGCTAGCGTAAATCCTTTACTCCTTTATCTGTTCTTATTCACTTGGATGTGTATGACTGCTTGCATGAATAACTTGCTTGAACTGAATATCTGAAACTCATATTTGCTTGTATATGCTGATTTACCGATGAGTGGTAGTACCTTCCAACCTTAAACTGAATTATCCTGATAATGTCTCTCTTATTATTCCTATAGTGCACTTATATATTCTTATGTCAAATTGAAGGGTTGTTGTTTTGATTTTCATTTTACTGTAGCCATCTTCCTATAGTGTTTAATCATGGACTAGTATTTTAGCTAATTTACACGTGATGCAGTTTCGTATTTGTTAATTGACCTAGTGTAGCAGCAATTGGTCTAGAAGTTTTAGTGCTACTCTAGCTGAAGCTTGTTCACCAAGCAATTGGGAACTAATGCTGTGATAATGTCAGTATCAGAATTTATCATTAAATAGGAGAGGTTCATTAGGTTTTTGGTAGCTTCTAGTTTCTAGATCGATTTAGTTTCCTTGATATTCTCTACAAGAATGAAATTGCAGTTTCCTAGTGCTATTTGTCAAATCTGTTATTCGTGATGTTTTGCTATTGGCGATATTATTTGTCAAGTAGATAATCTCCTATGTCTGACTATACTTCTAGTTTCTAGATCGATTTAGTTTCCTTGATATTCTCTACAAGAATGAAATTGCAGTTTCCTAGTGCTATTTGTCAAATCTGTTGTTCGTGTTGTTTTGCTATTTGCGATATTATTTGTCAAGTAGATAATCTCCTATGTCTGACTATTATTTGGAATATTTGATTTACTTATTAGCTTTAGTTGGTGCCAGTTTAGCTTTTTTTGTATGCAGATTGTCTTATTCTCTCATGTTAGAGATGGATTATGAAAGTAGATGGTAATGCTCCTATGCTTAAGTTCCTAGACGTACTTGACCCCATTTTGTTTGCTGCTTATGCACAGGCAGTGCTGCTGCCGTTGAGGTCTCTCCTCCTCCATTTATTCTTGCAACATTTGTTCCCTTTTTTGACCAGTTTTATGTGTTGCAAAAAATCTCTCTTGTGCATACACAGTGGGTGTAAATAAAAATGGAACTGCTTGATTTTCTTGCTGCTGCTTATGAAATATACTTGTCGAATTTTCAGGTTCGAAGCATATTGGAGGAGGATGGTCTCAACGGCGCGAAGCGGCGACGGTAACCGGGAGGACCTGAACGTCATCGGCGACATTGACATGAGGCTGCGGCAGCGACGACATCGACACGAGTCGGTGGCGGCGAGGTTCGGTGGCGGAGAGGACGATCAGATTTGTATGTTTTTCCATGATGAACATTGACAATCGAGACATTTGTATGTTTTTCCATGTAATTTTGTGAGTCTGTGCAAACATATTGTTTGGTGAAGATAAGTGTTCTGTACTACTGGATTTTTGCATTGCGGCGAGTTTCATTTTTGCATTCGTGTATTCTGTTCAAAAATAGATGTATTAAATAATTTGTTTTTTTAATTCCTAATTATGTACTACTGGCGGATATATAGACAACCTGCCAGCGGTAGCCCTCCCACAGCTAGTGGCGGGCATATTCAACTGCACGCCAGCGGTAAGTTTGATACCGCTGGCAGACACACCGTTTGCCAGCGGTAACAACTACCACTGGCATATGCATCGCTGGCGGGTGGCTGTTCGTCAGCGCTAGCACAAAACCGTCCGCCAGCGGTAGGCGTTTTTCTACTAGTGTGTCTTTCTTGATGGATGTCTTCAGATACTTATAGGAGTTGGCAGCGTCTCCATCTTGTATGCTAGGGTTTCTCGACATCTTATTAATTTGATATTGTAATGTTTCTTCAATTAATGTACGTCTGGTTTAGGAAATTTGTGAGAGCCTTCGTGTAGCACGTCAGGTCAGGTTGGTGGAGCTTCTGGATGAGGGCCGCCTGATCGTGAGAGTCTTTGTACGTCGTGGACTAGACGTGGCCCAGGTCTATATACCGTAAGATTATAATCTAAACCCACTTATATCCGACAAACACCTGATCACTGCCTTCACTAAGGCGTCTGACGTTCTTAATATGTCGATGAAGTTGCCTTGCTCCTGGATTAAGCTTTTCTGATGGGTTTGATGACTTTTTTGTACCCGAATGATAGGTCTATGGGCAATGGCGACCTGGATGGGAGATCTTGCTTGACTTGTGGTTGTCGTAGAACAAAAAAAAACATCATTCGACAAGCGTGCATTGCTCCCCGGTCTATAGACGCGCAACGACTGTCTCGCCTAGGGCCGGTCTCAAGGCGTGACAATAAACACATCTACCACAGATTATTGTGAACCGTGGTAGATAGATCTACCATGTTTCTTCAACCACTGTTTATGTTTGTAAAAACAGCTTGGCGACGAGAAAATGAACTTCTACCATGAAAACTGGCTGTGGTATACGGTGAGTTTTCTTGCAATGGCACCGGCCATGGTTGTGCCGCCACACCGCCCGAAGAGGAATGACACACAGCCGGACGAAGCAACCAACGCGGATTGGAACCGAGCACGAGGGAGAGCCATGTGAGAAGATCGGCCCTAGCCAACGGCGACGCCAATAGAGCGCACGGCGGCGAGATCCGCGTGAGCCAGGAAAAGATGGGTAGAGGACGGGCGCGGGTGCTCGCCGCCAGCAACTACCGCAAGGGATTTACCCTGGCGTTTCCCGCCGGCGGCGGCGGAGAAGAGAGGGAGCACAGTTGAGTCTTGCGCGGGGCGGCGGCGTCGCCACCCTAGCCGCATGCGAGGGACAACAGACTAGATAAGGTTGGAGTGGTTTTCTCCTCCCGCTCTCCAGGAAGCTTAAACTTTGTTATAGACAAATTTTGATTTACCTAGTTTCAATTCTTTTTCTTGCTGATCCTTGTGGCTAGAAGCCTAGAACTCGTTTTGGGCTAGTCAAAATTTGTCTTGCCACAGCCGAAAGTACCAAATAAGTACAAGGAGCGAAAAATACAACAAGCCAAACTTGGCATCGTACGTATCAAACGGAGCACACCATTTCCCGTTAAAAAAAAAATGTTGCGATTCGCCAACACTTCGTCGGCGAGTTGGCGAGTCGCCATTTCGGCAGCCGGTTCTTCCGTCCGACCCCGTCGTCGCGTGCTTCTTCTTCTTCCTCCCCTCGTTCGCCTCCGGCCTCCCTCCTCCCGCTGACTGATCCACACCCCTCCGCGCGATCTCGCACCCATGCCGGGAGCGCTAACCCGCGACGCCGCGATGTCGCACTCCCACCCTAACCAGGGCGACATCATCCCGCTCCACCCCTCGTCGGCGAAGTCCGACATGGACGAGATCGAGAGCCTCACGCACGCCACGCCCTTCATCGCCGCCGTCCTCCCCGAGCGTCCCTCGTCCCCATCTCGCGCGTCAATCCCCATCTCCAACTCCCCTGCCGTCCATCCTACGGCCAGCTCTAGGCCCCAGCCGGTCCCATCGTTTTCCTCCTTCTCTACGCCGCTCCCCTCCGCCTCCGTCTCCATTCCGATCGCTTCCGAAGGGTTCGGGGCCCCGACCAACACGCTCACCGAGCCCGTCTGGGACACCGTCCAGCGCGACCTCTCCCGCATCGTCAGCAACCTCAAGCTCGTCGTCTTCCCCAACCCCTTCCGCGAGGACCCCGGCAAGGCGCTCCGCGATTGGGATCTCTGGGGCCCGTTCTTCTTCATCGTCTTCCTCGGTCTCACACTCTCCTGGTCGGCCTCGGTCAAGAAGGTAGCTGCTGCATTTGGTTCGTCTATGTATCAGCAATATTCAATTATTTCAGATGCATATTTAAAATACTTACTTAGAATACAATAATACAAACCTTCCAAGGATTATAGTCATCAGGCCCCAGATTGATCAGATGAAAATACAGTGACTAAACAATGCATGTTCCATGAAGACGAATGACCAACCGACATTAGTTTGGAGGAGAAGGACTATATTACCTTATCATATTTAATATCTATACAATTTCATCATGTATTATTTTATCTCAAATATAAAATGTTACCGGAAGACTAGATTACCTAATCATTGCCTGTGTATGTATTGTAGTTGTCGCAATGTAGCTGCAGCAGTGCATGGTACCAGTTAGTGATAATAAGCTAGATTGGTCATTCACAAATTAGAAGCCCCAGATTGCTCAAATGAAGTTTGTCGCAATGAAGCCAAATTCCTTTTTGTAGCATGATCCTTTCAAACTTCATTTACAAATTTCAAGTGGATGTGCATTTGTATAAAGAATATAAGAGAATAGAGAGTACATGGAAATTTCTTAACTGCCCACTATTAGCACTTGTCATGCTCATGCTTTATTGCTACTGCCTTCATGGAGTCAGACTCGCAATATTAGCAGTCTCTTGTTCTTCTTGGCAGACTGAACCACTCAAGATGCCATGTGATATATATTTTTCGTTAGTAAAACAAAGTTTTGGGCAGAATGCTGTTAAAGTTTGGATGTTAGTGTATTCTTAGAAGGGGGACTATGTTTTAACGCGTGACATTCAAACCTTGATAGGTGAGCATGGGCATTCCAATGATTTTTGTATGCGTCTCTGCTTGGGATCATACGTGCCATCTTCTAGTGATTCATGAGTTCTCATAAAAGACTAGTGTTGATGAAAAATATTTACGGTGGGGGGCTCTGTTGAAATGGTAAATGCTGTACCGAAATCATTTCTGAAACTTGAGCATTTGATGTTCTTCTAAAGTTCCCACCATCAACAAACAGAAGTCAATCACACCAAGAACGAAGTAGTTTCATTTCAGTAGAAAAAAAACTAGATGTTCATTTCAGTAGAAAAAAACTAGATGTTCATTTCAGTAGATTTTTAATATGTATGCCAGTATCCTGTGAGATTCCATGATTTCTATGAACACTTCTTCAGCAGTTGTGCTTCTTTAATTCTTTCATATATGCATCACAAATTCACAATACACTGATTTTGATGACATGCTTTTGTTTTGTAGTCTGAAGTGTTTGCTGTTGCTTTTGCTGTACTGGCTGCTGGTGCTATAATCCTCACGCTGAATGTGCTGCTTCTGGTACTTACTCGTTTGCCTGTGTACAAATGCATACACGCACCAGATGCTACCTTCTGAGGGCAATAACCGCATTGTTTCGTTTGCAGGGTGGCCACATCATCTTCTTCCAGAGCCTCAGCCTTCTTGGATACTGCCTGTTCCCTTTGGATGTTGGTGCTCTGATTTGTTTGCTGAAGGACAACGATGTACTGAAGATTGTTGTAGTTGCAGTAGCATTAGCGTGGAGCTCATGGGCAGCGTATCCATTGATGAGCGCTGCCGTCAACCCAAGGAGAAAGGCCCTGGCGCTTTATCCTGTCTTCCTCATGTACGTTTCTATTAGCTTCCTCATAATCGCAATAAACTAAAGGCTACCACAAGGTGAGAAAACTGAAGATTTCCCCGGCGAACCATCAGAGTGCATGTAGTTTTGATTTGACTGGTTTCTTCAATTTTTGCTGACTACTCTTGATATTTTCTTCTTCTTTACAATAATCAAAGGCCATAGGGCTATAGAATTGAGTAGAAAATTATACTTGCTGTAAAAAGGTACTCTTTGTTTTCCACGCATCTAGAATAATTTGTAGGCTCCTGATGGGGTTGGCATGATGGGTTCTAGCTCTAGCATCTCTTCAGTGCTACCAGGATATTGTATGCAGGTGAGCAGCCTGCCTGATTTAATATTTACTTGATCAAGAGTGCTTGCTGGAATTTCTCACGGATGCATCCGGTAACTGGCGTACTCACTACCGGAATAGGGTCGTATGCTGAAGACAATTTATCGGGGTGCTTGGCATACAACGATGTAAGCCTAGTGTCCCCCAGAAGACGCTCGTCAACAAATCCCACTCGGCATTTATAGTCTTATGCCGAGCGTCTTCTAGACACGACCCTTGGCAAACATGCCTTGTATGCCAGTGCTTGGCATACTATTCCGCCACGTGTCGGCGCAGGCAGTTGTTGACGGAGAAATGACGATGCAGGGCCATATGCCGAGCGTCACGTCAAAGTGTTAACAATCTCATACAAAGTAACTCAACTTGAGACACGACCCTTGGCAAACATGCCTTGTATGCCAAGCGCAGTGCTTGGCATACTATTCCGCCACGTGTCTGCGCAGGCAGTTGTTGACGGAGAAATGACGATGCAGGGCCATATGCCGAGCGTCACGTCAAAGTGTTAACAATCTCATACAAAGTAACTCAACTTGAGGCTCAAAGTTTAAAGTAAACTTTCCCATAATGAATAATTAGATTTTATTTAATGAATTAAATGGAGATGAAAGAAATAAACTTTCATTCTTTCAATTGTGATCTCGAGGTCATTCTTGGCTCACCGACCACACGTACACGAAAACAAAATATATTGGGACACCGTCACACCTCCCGTGCAACACCCTTGACAGAAGTTTCTTCTATAGTAACCCAAGAAAACAATTAAACAACTACTCCATCCGTTCCTAAATAATAAGACTTTATCTATATTCACATATATATGCAATTGTATCTAGACACGTTTTATGTGTATGTTCACTCATTTTAGTATGCATCTAGACAATCTAAACAAAATGTGAAACACCTAAAACATCTTATATTTAGGTACGAAAGGGTTATGTATAATCATGACCACATACGAAATAAAAATTGTATCTTTTGAATCATCTTCCATGTACGACAAGCATCGCAAATGCTGCTTAACTAATAATCTGATAATAGGCCTACAGATTCAATCTTATACTTACCATTCTATGGCAGATGAACCATAGTAAAAGGTAATGAGGATTACCCGTGTAGAATTGCCAGCTGTGTCCACAACTAATCGATTGTAGTTGTGTGTTGATCAAAACTACGTATATATACTTTAAAGCACATAGCAAAACATAGAAAAGGAGATTAACACGATGAGATTGCACATATTTGTCATCTCAACAAGAAGACTATATGCAAGTCAAAGAGAAAAACCTTCCAGGATCATCAATCTTTAAGGGATGGGAACGTGGGAGGCCAGATCATCATATATGGAAAGATATCACCCAAACTTCTATCCTCTTTTCTCAGCTCATACACTTTACGTACTGCATTGCGCTTCACATCCCAATATAGTAGGCATCGACCCATCTCTAAGAACACGAACTCGGCATTTTCCCCCACATATTTTAATTGGAGAGAAGCACTGTAATCTAACATACTCAAATTAGCACACATCTCATGCAAACAAATGGTGTCCACCATCAACCAGCCATCCCTATCGTGGAGCCAAACACTAAGCTGAAGCTCCTTGACATGCACGAGATATACACCAGCACCATCACCGGCCGATGACAACATGGCCTTTCTGGGGCCATACTCCACCCCTTGTGGTAGCCGAACTGTGGCGAAACTCGAGGCCGTTACTCAAATCCAACACAATCATGTCCCTCTGAACGGCTGGCATATAGATTTTATTACCGATGAGCACGCTATTTCGCACTGACCATGGATGAGGGATCTGGTCTATGCTCAAGTTATTCTTGCACCAGACACCATCTTGTAACGTATACGCCAGTGCCATATATTTCCTCTCTGCGGTTAAGCGCATCAACACGTACAAGTAGGACAGGCTGCCGCCTTCTTCTTCCTTGGAGTGGATTTGATGGTAAACGATGAAACTACCATCCGGGGGTGGGGGCGTGGGATGGGATGGCCATGGCTCTCTCAGGAGTTGTTAGCATAAAACCGCGACTTTGAAGGCGAAATTCCGAAAAACCGCGACAATGACGGGAAATCACAGAAAACCGCAAATTTGGTGGTAATCCGTCGCAATGTACACAGATCGTTGTCTAAATGCGAATTGACACCGAATCTGACGAGTGGGGCCCACCCGTCAGTGTTGACATGGCAATAATTTGGTCAATTTGCTGACTTGGACATGGTCCCACTTGTCAGGCCAATTAAAAAATATCTAAATTTCTAAAAAAAACAGAAAGAAAGCACGGCCCGTGTCGCCGTCGACAGGCAGCCTAGCCGAGTCGAGCTCCCCCGCCCATGCCTCCCCGCACCCCTGCCACCTGAGCTGATATGCTGCGCCCCGGCCGGCGTCCCGGCTTCGACGGGAGGAGGAAGAACGGGAGGACGGCGGCGCGGTGCGCGGCCGGACGAGGCGGCCGTGCGGCGGTCCAGCACCCCACCGCCTGCTGCTAGTGCTCCGCCGGCTCCCGCTCGCGCGCCGCGACGGCTGGACCGCGCACTTCATGAAGCCGTCGGTCCGGGGAAGGACGGGAAGGAGCCGCCGTTGGGGCCGGAGGGCGAGCTCCCCGTCGACGCCGTGCTCGACGCGCTCGTCCGCCGCGAGGGCAGGACGTCCGCGACGCCTTCGAGGTCCAAGCTCCTAGCCGACGAGGTCGACGACGTCCGCGACGCCTTTGTCCGCCGCGAGGGCGAGCTCCGCGTCGACGACGTGCTCGACGGCTTCGTCCGCCGCGACGGCGACAACGTCTGCGACGCCTTCGTGCGCCGCGAGGGCAGGATTCCGGTCGACAAGGTGCGCGGCGACAAGCTCCTCGTCGACGAGGTCGACGACGCCTTCATCCGCCGTGAAGCGAAGCCACCCGTGGTCCTCGACGCGCTCGTCCGCCGCGGCGCCACGGACCCGATCGACAGAGTCCGCGAGGGCGAGGGCGAGCTCCCCGTGGACGACGTCGGCGACACGCTCGTCCGCAGCGGTACCAGCCCCAAGGACAACGCGCGCCGCGTCGACAAGCTCCCCCTGGACGACGTCGGCCACGCCAAGGTCCACATCGACGACGTCCGCCGCGGTCCCAGCCCCAAGGACGTCGTCGACCACTCCAGATGCATCAGCACCAACGCGCGCCGCGAGGACGTCGACGGCGGCGACGGCAAGCACGACGTCCGTGACAACTCTGGCTTCGACCGCGACGGCTTCGTCGGCACCAACCACAAGGACAGCTCTCGCCGCGCCCCACTGGCTTCAGTGCACGCCTGCGCCGACTCCAAGGACACCGTCCATGTCCACGGCAATGCGCGGGGCGGCATTCAGGCTTCCGGTGGCCACTTTTTCTTCCAGAAATTTTGATATATCATTTTTCTATTGGCCTGACAAGTGGGACCATGTCCAAGTCAGTAAATTGACCAAATTATTGCCATGTCAGCACTGACGGGTGGGTCCCACACATCAGATTCGGTGTCAATTCGCGTTTAGACAACGATCTGTGTACATTGCGACGGATTACCACCAAACTTGCGGTTTTCTGTGATCTCCCGTCATTGTCGCGGTTTTTCGGAATTTCGCCTACAAAGTCGCGGTTTTATGCTAACAACTCCTCTCTCAGGGTTCAATGGGGTGTGCACTCCAAGCGTGTACCCTGCCCTTGTAGGCTTGTACTGGTTGATGAGGATGTTGCCATTCCGGCAGTCGTTTATGTAGGTCCACATGTTGTCGTTTCGGTCGGTGTCGAAGCCAGAGTTTGCAGGATGGAGGACGGCGACCAGCTCTGGGGGCTGAGGCAGCATAGGAACGAACCGTGGTTCGGTCCCTCTTGCCCCGAGGTCGGGGTTGATGTAGAACCCGAGGAGACGCGGAGGGTGAAGCTCACGGAAACGACGCAGGAAGACATGGTCGGATGCGTGTGGGCGGCGCGGATGAGGGTGGTGGGGAAGCCGACGCGGAGCAGGATCTCTATGAGGAGATCGTCCGTGTCAAGCACCTTGTCCACCGCCGCTGAAATCGACCTTGGGGAACACCGCCGCGTCTCTCCATCCATGCGTGGTTTCTTTGATTCTTTCTAGGATCAACCCTGGAAATCAGAAACCTTCAGTGACGTTCCAACGCAAACGGGCACGGATAATTTCTGTCTGTAATCAATTGCCAGACTTGAAAACAACCGTCACATCAATCCATCCATGCATCCAGCAGAACATGCTGAAATAAAATCAAACCGCAGCGTTGTAAGATTCTTGCAGAGGCTAGGAGACTCTATCTTACCGTCGGATAATAATCTCCGCAGAAGGATCCATCAGCTCGCTGTCGCAACAAACACCTACACAGGGTTTCCGGGAGAGAAGAGACGGAATGGGTTTGGGAGAGAACCGGTAGAGAAGAGCTCACGTCGATCGAATCGAGAGAGAAGAAGAAGCGTTGTTTGCCGCCGGGAACAGGCGAGATCAGGAAGCGTCGGTTTGAGTTGGGTAAGGATAGGATCATACGATGATGGGCCTTGGCATAGAAGTATAGAACAACACGATTCTTTTTTTTTTTGCGGGAAAGAACAACACGATTCGGACTTGGACTGGACTCGTTGTACTCCGTACTAGCCTACGTGCGTACGTGCTTTACGCGAAAGTGGCAGGCCTTCCTCAGTTTTTTTTACGTTTCCAACCTGTTGGCTAAAGGCCTTAGGCTCCAGCCGTTGGAGACCCCAAGAGTATCACCGAAGCAAAAAAAGTTGGTGTCTTAAGAGGAAAATGCTTCATCCGGCTGAAATAGGAGTGCATGGGGAGGGCACCTTCCCATCCACACCCCACTCCAAGTCTCCAACCAAAAGTTTGCGATGGAAATGATTGAGTGGGCCAAGAAAATGGACACGTGGGAGACATGATTCGCCAAAACTTCCGCCGGCGCCCCCAAGAGCCCCCTAGCGTGTCGGGTTTCGCCTGGGTTTGTCATCACTATTTTGACGTCCTGGGGGGTGCTGGACCATGTTTCGGCGAAAAAACATCACCGAGCCTAAAACCAAACCTAAAACGTTGTCCTAGGGGCATCTTGGGGGACTGAACGATCACAAGTTTAAAGGAGTAAAAATATTAAAAGTTGCCCTAAAAAAGGAGCTCAACTCTTTCAAATATACTCAACCAACGACTCTTGACTTCTTGAGATAATAAAATTTTGCCTGCTCGAGCCGCCAGCCCTTCCCGACACCATCGTCCAATCTCGCGGCCGCCGCCCCCGATGCCCTTGTATCCGGCCGAAATGGAACCTGAAAACTCTTCCGCAACTCCGTCGGGCACTGCCGCCGGCGCGACGCCACCGAAATCAACAACAGCTCGCCCTCCCCTTGCTTCGTCAGGCGGCAAGTCGACGGTGGCCACGAATCCGCTGACAAGCCGATGGAAGCCATGATGGCGCTCGTCGAGGAGGAGGAGAAAAAGAAGAAGGTGGCATCGACACCACCGACTTGTCCGTCGTAGCCGCCGCCGAGGACCATGGGCGTCAAATGCTCCATGAAATGGCTGTTTTGGATGAAACTATATGCATGTTTAAGTTTGAATTGTTCGATTGGATGAATTGTTTATTTGTTGCGTATGTTGAATTCTAATCATTCGAGTGATTGGTGAAATATCTATTGTTTAGAATGTATGCGGAAAGTGGTAAAAGGATTGGGCAAAAAAAAATTATATGGAGTTAAATATTGGGGTTCAGTTAGGAACGACCACCTTTAACTTTTCAAATTATAAAGAGTTAGCATGATGGGTTCTAGTTCTGCCATCTCTCTGCGGTGCTACCAGGGTCTTGTATGCAGGTGAGCATTTTGCCTGGTTTAATAATATTATTACTTGATCAAGAGTGCTTGCTGGAAATTCTCACTGATGAATCATCTGGTGACTGCGTGCTGGATCAGAGGCACGCTATATTTAACACAACTGCTAAAGTGCAATTGGAGTTGTGAGTTGATTGCTCACATGAGTTGCTCCATTGTTTCTAGTCTACTGGCAACTATTGACCTCGTAGGTCTCGTCGTGTGTACTCTCATACTCTGCAACATGACCTATATTGACTCTGAAGTCGTCCTTGAATTCTTATGGCAAAAGGACGAGATGGATGAAGATTCACTGGTGGTCCTTCCGCCTTAACTTGTGTACGCGTCAAGAAAAACGAATTTGGTAAATAATTCATTGTCCTCTGCTGCACTCGACGCGGTCCGCAAGCTAAATCTGTTATGGAATTTCTTCGGTACGCCGACATATCAACATCAGGATGCCAGGAATAGATAACTGGACGGAGTCAAGTCTGGAAGATGTTGCATCGCATTGCAGCCAGCACAAGAGTCCTTGTAAACTTGGCCAAAACAAATACGAAGAGTCCAAGCAACGCGACACCGAAACCAACCCCAACTCCTTCCTGCCACCTTCCGTGTATTTCCCTGGCACCTCCTCCTCCTTTCTTCGCGCGTCCACGCGCTCGGTCCGGTCGTCGCTCCGATATTTAAGGATCCGCGCTCGCGCCTTCCGCGGCCACCCCGGCGATCCGTGACCTCTCGCGCTCTGTATTTGTTGGCGTCGGAGGAGGGCTCTAATGGGAGACCAGGTGGAGGCATCGTCGACGACGATGGAGGCCGCGGAGCAGCTCATCGAGCTGAGCGGCGGCGGGGACGAGGAGTCGGAGAGCAGGAGCGCCGACAGCGTCAAGGGTGATGGTAAGGAGGGGGTGCCGGCCGTGGTGGAGAGAAGCGGTGCCAGGAAGAGGTGCGAGATCAAGGGCGGCGGCGGCGAAGACGACGTCATGGGCGGAGTCCAGAGGCGGCGGCCGAGGTTCCGGTCGCTGACGGAGATTTACAGGGTGACCAAAAGGGTCGACCTCGTGCCCTGCCACGACGAGGCGGAGGAGGAGGATGGGAGCAGTAAGGGGAAGAAGAAGAAGGGGACGGCGGGTGGAGCGGCCGACGGCGAGGCGATCGCCCCGGCGGCGCCGTCCAAGGGGAGAAGAGGAGTACGCATGCAGAAGAAGTAGCACCGTTCGTTAGTCGTCGTAGGTTACAGCTCGCATGGATGCATGGCTAGATAGATACTGTAGTAGTGTCGCGATGCTTGGGTGTAAGATTGTAATCAAAGATGGATGTAGCACCTAGGAGTAGCTATCAGTTTTCTTTATCTGAACAAGAATAGCCAAACTTCGCCACGGAATTGGTGTGTTCTCTTGCTAATTTTTGGCGTTTTGCGTACCACGATTGCCGGGTAGATCATGCATCGAGCGCTCTGGTAATTTTCTTTTGAAATAATGGAAGGCTCTTGACCTCCTTTTCAACAAATCATTCCAGAGGATATATCGAGAGGTTACGACAAAGGGAAAATAACTAAATAAGGGACGAAGGTATTCAGGACGAAACACTGCCTAGTTTGCATAACACTCAAATGAAGAGCATAGAGAAGTGCCACCGGTACCATTGAAGGGTACAACGTACGCTAAGAGAGACGTTCCAAATAGCCATAACATACTCTATTTTAATATGACCTACAATTGCATAATGTTGGTTGAAACATATTTTCGGGTTTCCCAGTTGATTATTGATCAGAACACTAAGGCAAAGGTTTTGTTGTTTCATGTTCTAGTCGCACTTTTTTTCTAACAAAGGGCGCTTTTTATTAACTCGAATGTTTACATCTAGGTCTGACTTTGATACCCCGTCAAATTTTATGCACAAGCCAGCACAATTAAAAGCCCAAACCAATGGAAAGGGCTAGAAAATTCACCTATACACAACAATAAATTGTATTCCATGTGAAGGCCAAAGGCTAGTACAAGTACATATATGGCAAATATGCAGGAGACCTCTCATACAACAGGAAAAACATATAGACTGTACGTACATTGAACATAATATGACTCCAACAATAACAATATCAAATGCGCAATCATTATGACACGGTAAATTTATTTGAAAAATGAAAAATGAGGAAGTGTCACGCCTAATCCTTAAAATGAGTGCTCTCTTACACGTACTTTTTCCCCCGATGGCTTCACTATATGCACATGGAAGATGATGATGGCATAGATAACTCACATTAACTAATGGCACCATTGTACAAAGTACATCCTTTTTTTCCTACCGATGACAACATTATATGAAGTACAAATAAGTATAATAATTTGTATTCGAAGTTATTACTAACTAAAGATTTTCCCACTATTAAAATGCTAATACTGCGCATACCGGATAGTTATTTCCTGCAGCCGATTGAGTCAACTAAAGATCCCAATATTCCATGTAGTTTCTCTCATATAGATGATGAAACCACATAGAACGAATACATTGAAACTCAAAATATATTGAATTTAGATAGATGTTCAGAAGAACGAATACATTGAAAACTCAAAATATATTAAATGTAAATAGATGTTCAACATGGCTCCAATAGTCACGCATAAAATAATTCAGATACAATTGAGAAGGTTGGATAATTGATATCGTAGGAATATTTCAAACAGAGCGCTAATTCTAAACCAATAATTTTTTTAACTCAATCTTAACAAATATTGATTGTTACCCTCTTGACGAAATCTCTTCCATTGGAATATGTATAAAAAGTGTTCTTTGTGATCATATTTGGTGTCTGTCGAACAATGACCTCCTTTCCTATGCTATCATTGACCCGGACCGGCCCAATCTTTCACATTTAAAGGGGAGAACAAAACATTTCAATGATCTCAGATACGGACAAATGTAACCTTGACCTTTACTCTTGAAACCTACAGAATTATTAACCAGGCTTATGCCCAATACATCACATATGATTGAAATGAGGATTATGCCCAATTTATCACATATGGTTGAAACGACTAGCTCAGTCACAACTGAATTGAAAGTTTTATTCCAACGCGAATTATCACTACTCCCCAATGGCTGGGCCACGAGTAACCGAGCTTGATGCTTCTACAACCTTCTCGTAAAGAATGAAACAAATGAAAAGAAAAGAAAATGTGGCCTTTATATCTCCTAAGCCTTTTAGGATTTGTTTGTATTCGTCCCGCCTCCCTTTTCCCGACCCAGCCTCGTCCTCCTCTTCCATGGTTTTGCCGACTATGTTATTGATTTTGGTCTTCTTTAACCTGTCATTGGTTCCATATCCACAATCGTTTTGAGAGCTCCCGGTTTAATCTTTTTGCCGCTTTTGCCCACCCTGGCCTGATCCTCCTTCTTCAAGGCATCCAACAATCTAGCACTGATCGTACTCATCCATGTCGTGGCATCTACCCCATGGGTTGATGCCCTCGCGACAGAGTCTGATCAGGGCAAATTAATTTTATACTAGACTCATATACTTCTTTTACACTTATTCTTATCATGTTATTATGTTAATTAGTATAATTTTTTATTGCTCACTCCATCCCAAAATATAAGGCTCTCTTTATTTTCGCTGCTCAACAACTTAGAACCTTTGACTATGATTTATGCAATATGTTAAAAATTAGTATAAAGATGTATATAAATGCAACAATGTCACTTATACATTTTGAATCCATATAATTTCATAATATTTGGAGTCAATGTCGTGCATCAAAGATCGCGGAAAAAAGTGGGCCTTATAGTTGGGGACGGAGTGAGTAGTTATATTGCATAGTTAATAAAATAACAGTTTTGGTATTATTAGTTTAGTTTATTTATTGAACTATTGTAATGTATATAATAAAAAATTATTGTATGCAATAATAAAATTTCTACTTGAACTATTTTTATACTATTAATTGCATATAGTGTGTGTATATAAATGTATGTGTATGTTAGTGTATATATTTCAATATCCTTAAATACCATGATAAATGACTTTAAAACATACATTCGAGCAAATATCTGAGTAGCAGTGGACCCAGAAATTTCCAGAAGCCTCGGCAAACAAGTTTAAGTAGTCTATTTTCTGGGAAAAATCGCTATAGAAGGTAATAAAGGGAAAGGGTTGTGCCGTTGGTAAGCCCGGGGTGCTAGGGTTGCCCCTGAATATAGGTGTATATTGGTTGTTTAATAACATATTAATATTATATTGTGGAATGGAGGTTGTTTTCTCTTTATGCATACATTACATATGGTACACAAGATAAGGAGAGGCCACTACGAATCAACGAGACCTTTTGTCTTTGATGACATATGGTGTAAACGAAACCACCTGAAACTACCAAAATACCTCAAAAGTGAGGAAGGAGACCCCTATTTTATTGCACAATCGACCGCTTGAAAGAAAAAGAAAAAACATGGTAAATAGCTTCTAGGTCATCCACCGAGGGAGCATCAACCTAGGGTGTCGATGGCTCTGTATCGGACAACTATGTTCAACCTCATAGTCCGCTGCAAAAAAAAAGATCAAGATATGCGTGGTATTAACTCAAATCATACGGCAAACACTTTATGGAATAATTTAAGTAAAATGTGCACGACCTATATATTGTGCACCCGGCTATTGCGACACCGCCCAACATATATGTGCAACAACTAGGTGTTCATGGATGCACGTGACAACTGCAGCTCTTCGCCATGGTTGAGTCTGTAAATGCTAGGAAACATATCCCATCCCCCTTCGAGAAAGCATTTTGCTCCATTTCATCCTTCTGTACGAGTTTGAAGTACGAAAGGATGGAGCAAATATTATCTGGTAGGTGAATGGGAGATGTTTGCTAGCATTTACCGAACGAGGTGCTCCCCGCGCACCGCAAACGGCAACACCGGCGAGAACAACAAGCAGGGTGGAGATCGTGTCCGGCATGGTGGTGAAACACCATGTTACTAACAGAGAGGGAGACAGTTGTGAGGTAGAGACACCAGTCGAGAGATTTGAAGTGGTGTTCACGGCTATATGGTATGAATATATGCTGTGGCCAGTGGCCACCACTCGTTTCACACGAGAGACTTGGTCTAAAGAAAATGGCAGTTGCATGCAGGATCATGATTCATGGCGAATGCATGGCAGTTACATATATAACATATGTTTCTAGGAGAAATTATGTACCTTTTGTTTCTGATCTAGAAGACCCTGTGTGCTCGTCTGCATCTCCTCGGTAGGCTTTACACCTGTGCAACGATGCGATACATGCTCTCTGGTTTTTATTCTTCGTCTCAGAACGGTGGCTAAGTTTGGGCAAGCGTAGGGTCAGGGCATGAGGAAATGACAGTACCTCTCCTGCAAGCTGCAACGTCAGAGGCACAAATCGTCGAAGGTATCTCGGAACGAGAGCGACTGTAGCAAAAACGAATCGATGGTTCGAGATTTCTAGAATTTTTAGCAAGAAGAATGCGCTGTCAAGAGAAGGACATAACTCTCGTAAAGTCGTAAGGCACAGAAACAAAAGGCTGACATAATCTCCTAGAACATGTATGCATGGAATTACATATACTCCCTCCGTTCTAAATTAGATAACTTATATTTGTCCAAATATAGATGTATCTAGACATGTTACAAGTATAGATACATTCACACTTGGACAAATGAAAGTCATCTAATTTGGAACGGAGGGAGTATAACATAAGTTTCTTTCATTTCCACTCAGAATTTCAGCGAGAATGTGCGTATCTCCATGGGTCCCAGCTCAACAACAAGGGCTCGACTGTCAACCGGGCCACCGGTAACTGGGGCAGGACCAGTTTCAGTGCCTCCGACTACCCTCCAGTTCAGCCTCCTCATCTCTGACTTCTTCTGATTGGCGGACAGGTTGGTTTCGGTCAATTCCTTGATCTGCACAATGGGACAGCGCTAAGCATTTCGGAATAGGTCTCCTTCCGAAAGAAACAATATTCACCAGAGTATATTTGTTATAATAATATCTTGGGATATTATGAGACAGAGGTAGTAATACTTTGCGACAACTTCTGGTCATGCAAAAAAAGATGAACTACGATAAATCACTTACAGTTCTATTTCCAAACAGTTTTTTCAGTTCAACTTTTGCCATCACCGAACTCTGCGGGTCCTCTGCAGCCTGCAGCTCCGGCGAAACCAATTCACCAAACCAGATAGAAATATACATATCTGATATGAAGCAGTTATATAGACTAGAGATATACCTCAAACAAATGTGCCAAGCGGAGGAGTGTGGTGCCATCATCGATATTCTGAAATATTAAGCCATATTCCGTCAGCGACTAACACAACGCTATTCGATATCCAGATATATAGGGTCTGAGACAAAATTACGAACCTGCAAGGTGATGATTGCGACGTTATCAGGAAGACTATAATTTGCACCCATCATGCTCCCTTTCACAATACTGTAGGATTTCCAACTGCTCTCGTCCTGTAAGAACAGTATTACTAACTGTAGAAGCAATAAAATGAAAATGCTTAAAGAAACAGCCTGAGAGAGTATACAAATGTACCTCATGAGCGAAACCAAGAAGAAAGGGTGAATAAACTTCTTGTCCAGTTTTTCGTCTCCACTGGGCTCCATGTCCAAGCTTGTTGACATTGACATAATAAGTACCCTTAGCCTGTAAGAGTTTGCATGAGGCAGATTATGACAGAGATGGTCAATATGATTTCAGGCTAGTGCTTTAGAGAATTAAAATGGATACAATACTGCGAATGAATGTATACCGTGAGTCCATCACATTGATTGTCGACACAAACAACTTCGTCGAGTGGCTCCCCTACACCTCTGCCATCATCATGAAGTATACGCCTGAGATTCAAAATATCAATGATCAGAGGTTGAGCGTACAAGGGATGATCTGAAATTGAGTATCTGTGGTTGACTTCAAGAGGTTGAAGACATGTGGTACTTCAATGCAAATTAGTCCCGTATTAGATCTGTATAATGAGCCCAGAATAGTCAAGTTAATACCTGTGGAGCATAATTTCTATTTGACCATCCTGAATACTTGATGCTCCAACAGCACGATCAACAAGGACAGATAGTTCATATTTCCCATCTGCAACATACATTCCCAGATTGACCTGTAAAGTTAACATGAGAGAAACATCTTTAATCTTCTTTGGGAAGTTATAAAAAACTAAAACAGATTAAATAAAAGTAGCAGCCACCCAAGCATATGATGGCATAGTAAATTTCTTTCGAAAACCAAAAAAATGAGTAAGTATCACGCGTAGTCCTGAAAATGAGTGCTCTTACACTTCCTTCTTACCCTGGTGGCTTCGCTCTGTGCACGTGCAAGATTATGACAGCATAGAAAATTACATTAACTAATGACACCATTGTACATAATGCATCCTTTTTTCCTACTAATGATAGAATTTATACAATGGAGTAAATATAAGTAGAATAATCTGTATTCGAAGTACTAATATAACTAACCAAAGATTATCTCACTATTAAGATGTTAATATTGTGCGTACCGGATAGTAATTTCCTGCAACCGGTTGAGTCACTTGAAGATCCCAATCTTCCCTGTAGTTTCTCACCTATAGATGAAATCAAAAAAACTTGATGGTAAGAGGAGAGTACAAATACATTCAAAACTCAAACGTATTAAATTTAGATAGATGTTTAGTAGGGCTCCAACGGCCACGCATAAAATAATTCAGGTACAAATGAGAAGGTTGGCTATTGATATATTACATAATATTCCAAACAGAGCGATAATTTTAGACCAAGAAAAATATAAACTAACTCAATCGTAACAAATATTGATAGTTACCCTCTTGAGGAAATCTCTTCCATTAGAATCTGTATAAAAAGTGCTGTTTGTGACCATATTTGCTGTCAGTCGCGTTATGATCTCCTTTCCTATGCCATCATTGACCGGGATTGGCCCAATCTTTCACATATGAAAGGGAGAACAAAAAAATTCAATGCCTAATGGAACATCATCTATAATGTTGACCTTTACTCTCGAAAGTCGAGGAAATTACTAACCGTGTATTCTACTTCAGCATGCTCCTTATCCTTGTAGAGTCTTGTAACCTACACAAACAATATTTTAGTGGATACTCGGTGAGATTTATATGATAATTAATGCATTACACCTATAAAGAAATGGTGTTTGCATGAATGAGGAAGGGATTGACAAATAATAACCAATAAACTGTACTAGAAAATAACTATACTAAAAACTACAGCAAAATATAGCTAATGTACTGTGTACTGGTAAAACAAAACATTACACCATAAGTCAGAGAGAAAATGACCACCATTTTTTGTTCCCTAAGAAAAAAATAAAATGACATCCATGTAATGCTATTACTATAGGTTCAATAATTAAATTTACCCTCATGATGGTATGTAAATTCGAGTAAATTTTAAATCTGACCTGAGAAATCCATGAGCTGAACTGCTGGTAGACTTCATCAACCAAAGGTCCACGGATAATTTTCAGTGGTACCTGAAAAAAAACATAAATCAATCAATCATATGGTAAACTTATTTACAATTTTAAATAATCAACAATGCAGGGGTAAATTTATTTAAGTAGCATCAATAGATAAAACAAGGGCCCAAGTACTATCTCCTCTATAATAGCAACTTACGAGACAAATTGGATTTTTTGTCTGTTCACTATGCTTTTAGATCTATATCTTTTCAAGTCTTGTGATAAAAAAAGGAGCAACAATAGATACCATGCCAATAGGTAATCTGTTTTTCCTTGTAAAAAAAAAACAATAGATACCATGCCTTCATCTATTCTAGTTTGGAGAACATATTGTCAAGCTTTCATGCATTAGTCAACGCAATCAGAAGTTCAAACTGATGGAAATGGCTAGGCAATCCACATATGCACTTCAACACCCCTCTCACGTGTGAGTCGGGGAGGCCAACATGAAAAATCTCAGAGAGGGAACTCGAGACCTACGGTTTCTGAGACCATGTCCCAAGTTCCACCGCGCTGCACACCTCGCCGTGCTCGTTGACGCTTGGCGATTTCCTGGCCGCGGCCACCAAGCCTCTCTGTCCGGTGCTCCCCACGCCTGGACGCAAGCAACGCCGGCCGCTGAACTTCGCAACCCCACGTCGTGGCCGCTCTGCCACCCCGTGTGCCAAGGCTGCTGCTCGGCCAACAGCGGAGCGCCGCGCGCAAGTCCAGCTCCTCCGCACCATTGGCATTATCGGAGTGGACCAGGCGATCACCGCTGAAGCCATGAAGGCCTACGATGGTGTGTTTGCCACACCCATCTCGCTCCCGGTCCTGCAGGCGATAGCCAAGCTGATCGGTCGCGGGCTACCCGCCGATCCCACCTTAGCGCCGATCACCACGGTGATCGCAGGCAGCCTCATCGAGGCTTAGCAGCGCTGCTCCGTTGTACCTGTCGATCTTGTTCTTTATGGATCACGGACTCAAGATTATTATTTGGAATGTGCGCGGCCACAATTCCCGTGCAAGACGCATCGCGATCAGATCGCTGATCCTCACCACTGACGCATCCATTGTGTGTTTCCAAGAAACGAAGATGGAATCGATCTACCTGTCAACCGTCCTCGAAGCTCTAGGCTCGGACTTTGACGACTACGTGTACCTGCCCGCGATCGGCACCCGCGGCGGCATCCTGCTCGCCTGGAAGAGCAATTCGGTCACGATCAGCAACCAGACCTTCACCGTGAACACCTTGTCTGCCCAGGTCTCGACTCCCTCCAGCGCCGCCAATCCATGTGGCTAACTGTGGTCTATGGACCGCAGCAGGACAGCGACAAGATCGCGTTCTTGCAGGAAATTCGCGATGTCCGCGCCAACTGCGCGGGCCCCTGGATGCTATGCGGCGATTTCAATTTGATCTATCGCGATGAAGACAAAAACAACGGGAACCTCAATAGAAGGATGATGGGACGTTTCCGTCGAGTCATCAACGACCTGCTCCTCAAAGAGGTCTATCTCAACGGACGGCGTTACACTTGGTCCAACGAGCAGAACCCGCCGACCTTGGTTCACCTTGATCGCGTCCTCTGTACCGCGGACTGGGAAGAGCATCACGGTGAGTGCCACCTGCACTGCCTGGCCTCGGTCGTCTCTGATCACAGCCCCCTCATCCTGGACTGCTCGCCAATTCCCCAAGCCCAGCGACGTTTCCACTTTGAGGAGTACTGGACACGCATCGATGGCTATCAGGAGGTGGTCGCGGCGGCCTGGAACTCCGTGGACGACACAGACCCGTTCCGCCGTATCATGCGGCGTATGTAGATCACGGCCCGCAAGCTCATGAGCTGGACCGCGCGATCGGTGGGAAAGATCAGAGATCAGCTCGCGATGTCACGCGAGCTCCTGCTACATTTCGATTCCGCACAGGAGTCACGGCTGCTGACACCTCACGAGGACTGGCTTCGTAGGCAAATCAAGATGTCCTACCTCGGTCCAGCATCGCTCGAGCGCACCTTGGCGCGCCAGCGCACGCGCATCGCGTTCCTCAAGGACGGTGACGCGAACACGTCCTTCTTCCACCGTCAATGCACCTACCGCAAGCAGAAAAACCGGATCCACAATCTCACCGTCGATGGTGCCGTGCTCACTGACCCTGGCGACATGGCTGCGGCTGCATTCGCGCACTTTGATTCCTTGCTCGGAACCGATCTCACACGCGATTGCGCCATTGACCTCCAACACCTCATCGAGCCGGCAGATCTTGAGGAACTTGATGCTCCCTTTGGCGAAGATGAAATCTGGCAAGCAGTAAAACGCCTGCCGGCTCGCAAAGCGCCCGGCCCCGACGGCTTCACCGCCGAATTCCTGCGCTCCTGCTGGCCTGTCGTCAACAAAGACTTCGTCGCCGCTTTCCAGCAGCTGTACGAGCTTCGCGGTCGCGGCTTCTGTCACCTGAATCAGGCGTTACTCACCCTGCTGCCAAAACGCGCCGACGCGGCCAGCCTGTCCGACTACAGGCCCATAAGCCTCATTCACCTCGTGGCCAAGCTCTTCGCTAAGATGCTCTCCCTCCGCCTCGCGCCGAAGCTGAACAACCTCGTCAGCCCAGTGCAGAACGCCTTCATCCCGGGTCGCAGCCTACACGACAATTTCGTGCTCGTTCGGCAATCGGCGCGTCTGCTGCACCAACTGGGCGCCCCGCGCGTCCTCCTGAAGCTGGACCTAGCCAAGGCCTTCGACTCCGTGTCTTGGCCATTCCTCATCGAGGTCTTGCGGCGCTACGGATTCAGCGAATGGTTCCTCGGGTGGCTCGCCATTCTCTTGTCCTCGGCAAGCACCAAGGTCCTCCTGAACGGCGTGCCCGGGCCGCCGATTTGGCACCGCCGCGGCCTGCGCCAAGGTGATCCCCTGTCGCCGCAGCTCTTCGTGCTTGCCGTCGACACGTTAGGTCACCTATTCCGCCGTGCGACCGAGCTCAACGTCCTGCAGCAGCTACACCCTCGCCGCGCAATCCCCGTGATCTCGCTATACGCTGACGACGTCATCCTCTTCTGTCATCCTACGCCAGCTGACACGCTCGCGGTCAAAGAAATTCTACACCTCTTCGGCCACGCGTCAGGTTTGGGAGTCAATTTCCAGAAGAGCACGGCGACTCTGATCAGATGCGAAGCCGACGCGGCCGCGCCTGTCATCGCGACGCTGGGATGCCCAATTGTGGATCTTCCCATCACTTACCTGGGCATCCCGCTCACAATTCGGCGCCCCATGGCCGCCTAGCTGCAGCCCGTCGTCGACAGAACCGCTGGGAAGTTGCCTACATGGAAAGCGCACCTCATGGACAAGGCTGGCCGCCTCGCCTTTGTCAAAGCCGTCCTGAGCGCGATCCCCATCCATCAACTTCTCGTGCTCGTGCCGCCCAAGAGGATCCTAAAGCTGCTGGAGAAGATCCAAAGAGGATTTCTCTGGGCCGCCCGCGCCGACGCTAATGGCGGCAACTGCCACGTGAATTGGCGGCGGGTATGCCGCCCCATTCACCTTGGCAGTCTTGGCGTGCGTGACCTTGCGCGCACTGGCCTGGCCTTGCGTACCCGCTGGCTCTGGTTCAGCAACATGGACGACAACAGAGCCTGGAGCGGTCTTGACCTCCAGTTTACACGTGAGGAACATGCCTTCTTCTTCGCGTCCACCTTCATGGTCCTGGGCAATGGCCAACGTGCACGGTTCTGGGAGGATCGCTGGCTCAACGGAAGATCAATTTCCGAAGTCGCGCCGCAATTGTATGCTGTGATCCCCAAGCGGCGTCGCAAGACTAGAACCGCGGCGGATGGTTTGCTGGAACACCAATGGGCAACCGACATCCAAGGTAACCTAGGCATTCAGGAGATCGGACAATACTTGCTGCTGTGGCGGGCGCTCGAGCAGATCACGCTCTCCGCCGAGCCTGACCGTCGGCACTGGTTATGGACCGCGACGGGCACCTACACGGCACAGTCCGCCTACCTCGCCACCTTCCAAGGCTCGACCACATGCCCGGCATGGAAGCTAACTTGGAAGAACTGGGCGCCGCCGCGTGTGAAACTCTTCCATTGGCTTGCTAATCTTGGACGCTGCTGGATAGCGGACCGCTTGGCTCGCCGCGGCCTGTCGTACCCGCCACGCTGCCCGCTCTGTGACCAAGCTCCCGAGACGATCCAGCACCTGCTCCTGGAATGCCCCTTCTCCAAGCAGATATGGTACGAGGTTCTATCCTGGCTGCGCCTAACCTGTCGCGTCCCTGACGGCGAAGGGACCCTGGTGGAGTGGTGGTGTGCCGCGCGTCAGAGCACGCCGAAGCCGATGCATAAGGGACTCGCCTCGACAACGTTGTTGATCCCTTGGATGACCTGGAAACACCGCAACGACTGCGTGTTCAACGCTGCAACCCCTTCGTGCGACACCCTGGTTGCCAAGATCAAAGACGAAGCCTCGCTTTGGGCAAGAGCCGGCGCCAAGGGCCTGCGCGCCATTCTCCCACAGACTTGGGATGTTCACTGAGTCGCGCCTTTTTTTGTTTCGTGATGTAACCTCTTAGGAGGATGTAACAAACTCTCTCTTTCCAAAATAATGAAACGCAAAGGTTCTTTGCGTTTTCTCTAAAAAACCATGTCAAGCTTCATGCACTAGCCAACGCAACCAGAAGTCCAAACTAATGGAAAGGTCTAGGTAATCCACATATACACTTCAACAAATATATGAGTAAAAAGAGTCTCAATATAGACTGTTATATGTTTACTAAGGCCTGTTATCATTATCAACTCTATTTTGATGAACAGACAATTTTTTTTTGAGGGAACAGCAGTGTTCTGCTGGTATTTTTATTGCTTTTTATAATGTATGTACAAAAGAAACAGAAAGCAAAAGCTAATCTAAGCTATGCTACCGAACAAAACTAAGGAGCTCAAAAGTTCGGAATCCAGGCCTTAAACCCTGCTAGCTTGGCACTGTTAGCTCTATCAAATGATGTAGCAAAATATAGGAAGCATGATTAATGTGGGAGTTACTGTTAATAGCTTATCCTCTCTATCAAAGGGTGCATACATGAACAGATAGAAACAATAAACAAACTGAAAGAAGACACAGTTAGTATTACCGATCTTGAAACAGCAGTCGGTGTAGCCCCATCTGGTCTAAAAATATAAGCTCCAGATGCCTGGAATAAAAACATATTCAGGGGAAAAAATCAAACATGTGAATCAGATAAGTAGAGAAAATAATAGCTCCATAATAAAACCTGTGAATCCATGGCATCACCGGTGCTTGAACCATACCAAAGAAAGCTCTGTTGAATTGGTAAATCCACCTAAAATAGACCGTGCAATGCATATTATGATTAATAAACACGTGGTAAAATTCTGAGAACTCGATTTCTTTAGCTCTGCATACAAAAGGAGTTCAGAAAAGCAATGTTGATCAACTAAAATAATTATCTTGTGGTATAATTTTCAGTTTCACTGAATAATTATGCACGGCATATTCCTTAGCTTGCAAAGACGCCTAATATTTTTATGTATTAAACTTAATATATTATCATATTAGAAATCAATTAAATATGTTTGCGAAAATTATTATGTTACTGCATTGCCAAGATAAATCATGTTACTAAGAAGTTAATCAATTGATTATCGTTTTTAGCAGAGCCAAGTATGTGTTAGGAGTTAGGACTCACTCCTGAGATAGAACTGAACATCCGTGTCAGTTGTCCAGATGCTGACGAAAATGTCATCTTTAGAGGCCCTGGTCCAACTTCAACTGTATCATTGTTTGGAGAAATGATGGCTGAGACATACCCCATTTTACTGGATCCTGGAGAAGTTAATGGCAAATAATGTAAAATAAACCCAATGAATACAGAGATAAACTTAAGATTTTTCATATGGACCAAGCATAGAAGGTAATGACTAATCATATTTGTAGTTCATTGCATTTTCAAGAACAATATATTTTTGTTTGGTGGTTAAAGTTGATGCTAGTGAAAATAATGGAAACAAGCATACATTGCATGCCATATTGGCAGCACAAAAGAAGAAAAAACATGTAATTTTTTTTTTGAAATTTTTTTTGTAAAATTTTGGTCTCTTGTAATACCCTGTTATCCAGTTCACTGCCCTCATTCAGAATATATTATATCATAATTTATTATTATCCAAAAGAAAAGTTTATTTTCTCTAAGAATAATAAATCAAACAGTCCTTTCTACTGGCATGCAACTTTCACCTGTCCCCGTGGGGGTCGAAACAAAGTAAGTATTCCATCCCATTGGTGGCACAGTAGCTTCAAATACTAGCCAATACTTTGGAGGTTTGTCCGTATTGATTCCAAGATAAGCCTTCACATACAACTTCCTTAAATTGCCTGTCATAGTATCAACCTCAACTAGTTGTGAATCGACAAAACTTCCGTCAGAGCTTTTTACAACTAGATGCATATCATTGACCTGAAAAAAAGGTGAAGTAAGTATGGATCTGTACAAGTAATTAGCTCAAGAATCTAGGATTTTGTAAAAATAAGTGCAAGCCTTAGCAACGTATTCCTTTCCATATGTTTACAAACTACAAAAGAGTTTTGAACCAATTGAGGGTTATTTATCTCCAGTTGCCCATCGATATGCATTTATCTATATTGTTCGTTTACAGAGGATCAGAAGTTATTGGATAAAAATGCACCATAAATGTTTAGACACATACCGGAACACGTATGTAGTCACTATGTTCCCATCCAAGAGGATTGTAAGCAACTATAACCTGCAGAAGATAATGTCAGTATGTACAAAATCATAGCTGATAAACATTGCATTAACAGATTACGTACTAAGCTCTTTCCTCCTGAAACTTGCTCCTCAGTTGAAGGGCAGTAGCTTATATTGAGAAGTTGGCACTAAACAATTGATTCAAAACATGAAACTGTTAGATCATATAAACATGTTCTGTGAACAAACCATGCTGTTTGAATATATTTGCAGAGAGCTTAAAGAAGTGCTATCCCAAAAACACAGCCAAGAATGAATGTTGAAGAAGATCCTTTCACGTGTTCCATTTTGAGACGAAGAATGGTGATGTGCATTGGTAATTACAAAAGACATATTTGTACAAACAGAAATGTGATAAACCCTATTACAGAAAATCAAGTTTATGCTACCTCACCTGACTAAACTTTACTGCCGGAGACCTACATGTTCCTTTAGAGCTTGTCAAACAATCCAAAGCAGTATTTACACTTTTCTCGACCTACAAGACATGAATAGCTACTCCATTACTTTTGTTTGACAAACTGAAAGAGTGCTGTCACTAAATCATTCCTACAAGAGAAATTATGTACCTTGGATGCTCCGAGAGCAAGGCGTTTCGAGTAATCATCAGTTGTGTGTTGTTTTGCCGTTCCTGAGACTGCATCATGATGTTGGGCGATTCCCATTGCGTCTTCCAAGCTTGATGTAAACAATCCTCCCACCCAAAATTCTATTTGGCGTGCAGCCTGTTAGGAAAGGTAATTTTCCTAAATTTGTTCACAAAAAATCTCAAACACACGCCAGTGCACGTGCTTCATTAGAAGACATACACCAAGACGGCACAAGTACAACTAAGACGAAAAAATAACAAGACAGACAACATTAAGAGAAAAGGAAGAAGCAACAGCACTAAGCTATGATAAACTAAAATACCAAAAACAGAGACAAAGAGTGGTCGAGGAAAACTCGCTCCCTCGCTCAATGCTAGATTTAGTCAATTCCAAACTTAAATATAATATTTTGTGAACATCACAATCTTGTGGTTGTAGGATGGTACTGAAAAAAATTATACCAGGTAATATCCACTAAGCATTCGAACATATCGCTTGAAAGTCGGGCGGCTTGTAAAATACCCAGTCCAGTAAGCATTTGTTGAGTCAGCATATCTGCAATTTGCAATAGCATAAGAGCATAAAGAATGAAGTCTTATCATTTTAGTAAGTTTGATAACTTACGGGAAATAATCATCGTGTTTGAGAGGCCAAGATTCATTTGATGCATGTTTTGCATCTGTGTAAATGGATGGAGTAGAATATAGCGCATGCACCCGGCCATCCTGCGGTGTTCCGGGCATAATTTATTATCTTGAATACTTTCAGGACATTAGTTAACTATGCATATATGATTGAACCGCATAGACAGTTCACTTGACTAATGCCTTACGTAGATAATAAGTTTTTTTGTACAGGTGGAATGTGAAGTTAGTGTATGTTCTTGCATCACTCAGAGCTTACAAATATGCTACATATCCTTATAATATATGCGGTTTACCTCTCGTGAAACAAAGAAATATTTCTAGTATGGGAGTTAGTAGAATGCAAAGAAAACGAGAACAGAACATTATACATCAAACGTAAAAGCCTCAACTAGTCAACTGACAGTCTATATCTATTAATCATCAATCAGCAATACCTTGTTCACGTAATGGATAAGTTTATCCATATTCCGGAACCAAGATTCAGCATACTGGTAATTAAAATCATCGCCCATGGTCCACATTATGTGGTTTGTACGCGTAACATTTGCCTGATTAATGAAATATAAGTCAGATCCAGGTTTCAGTTCAAAACCTACTCTCAAATTTGGACCAAAAGCTCCTGGAACAAATGAAAGTTTACCTGTGCTAGGCTGCAGAAACAAAATCATTGACACGTTGTTCAACATTATAGTCAAACAGCATCAGGTCGTCCTACCAATGGTTGTCAATGAATTAAAATTGGTCAGAGGTTCTACCAAGAACTGGAGATCACTGAACTGCTTGCCTACAGCCATATACCTGAACAGGCGTGATGTCATCCAAAACTTCAAAACCGAAGCCACTGGGAGGACTATAATGGACAGGAAATGCATTTGTGAAGATCTGCAATTCAGTTATACATTTAAATGAACAGAATACGTGATAGTATTTTAGTCTAATCATATATGCTAATCAATAGATTGCACATAATTATTTGTGGAAGAATAATAATGATAACCTGAGAAGATGAACCAAAAGTTCTTGAGCCCTGCCATATAACTTCCAGGCCTTTATCTTCTTTACGCACTGCCCTATCTTGGTAATCAATTCTTGCAAAGTGCACAGAATCGAAACCAAGCTACAGTGACAAAAAAACATAAAATATCCACATAATAGAAATGTTTCAGAAAGAGATATTCGATCACCAATAAAATTCTGGAACACAATTAAGGTTTTTCAATCAAGCAACATATGCCAACATAAAACTGTGCAGTCAACTTTACCAGCACAAGCAGTAGTACCTGTCATTTTAGACCAGTAATCCCCGACTAGCTAGTGCTGGTCTAATTATAAAGGGATACCATGATGCTACCAAGTTGATGGACCACTAATCAAGTTTAATCAGTGCTAAGTCAGGTGGGCTTGTCTGCCACCAGTATCCACCAGCTGACTCGCTCCTCCCAAAATTTAGAAACTACCCTGCCATGCCCCTGTGGTGACGGAAAATTCTTTAACCCAGCTACTCAATCTTGATCCATTTTATCATGACTCTGTTTAACAGTTCTGTTTTAGCTATTAACCAAACCATAAAAATATTAGGGACTAAACGAGGGACTAAGTGACTAACAAAAATATGTCCCGGAAGGAATCTCAACCACGACATACCACCAGGAAAAAAACTGGAATATTCCAAATCCTGTTGGATCCACTCTTGTTTTGCAAAAATACATTGATGTTGCTAGATCAAATTAGAATGAATTAAGAGTTTTAAAAATCAATCCAACTATATAATATAAAGACATTCCTCCTATACTGAATTCATATTATCCTTCTTAGAGCAGAGGGCGGGTGGGTGGCTATACTTAGTTCTGACATTCCGGGGAACAGTCATCTTTTGTTAAGAAGGACTGGATTCTCAAAAATCTAACTATGACTTCAATCATATTAAGGAAAGAAAAAAAATCAGTGAAACCAAGTGCATTGCCAAACTATACTTCTACTTATATTCATCTTATGCATACAGGGCAAATGTCATATCTGCCTAATACCAAAATAGAGCATCTTGATTTCAACAAAATCTTAAGGAAAAATGCACTCGACTACTTTTGAATCAATACATGACAATACAATGCAGGGTCCCAAATAGTTCTATCTTCTACTTGGTCCATGTGTTAATTTATACTAGTACTTCAATGCTTTTGGGACAATCAGCAAATGTGGTACTCCCTCCGGTCCTATATAAGTGTCGTAGAAATAGCACTACGTGCGTACAAATTCGTACAGATCTCACGACACTAATTACGGATCCGAGAGAGTTTTAACTTTACCTCTGCTCCAAGCAAATAAGATTGAACTGCAGAATGACCAAAAGGATCGATTTGCCAGCCAGCTCTTGGAGTCTTGTTAAATTGTTGTTTAATCATCCGGTGACCAAGTGTGGTCTGATCAATCATGTCAATATAATGGGTAGCAGCTTCGTCATGCATACACCAACCACCATTTCTGAAACATAAGATCCAAAGTTCATCAAAATTCTGTATATGTATAAGATCCAAGGGAATAATGAAATCACATTACATACATGAACTCGAGCTGACCAGAATCAACTAGCTTGTGGACTATGGCCTGGATTTTTGGGCTTTTCTCTACCCACCACCTTTGGAAGAAAGCCTAAACGCAAAATACATAAATCATATTGAAAGTTACAATGATTCAAATTACTTATCAAGTGACATAAAGAGGATAAAATCTTATCGTCAAACAGTGGACTAGATTTCAACCATTTAGAGTTCGAAAGCATCTCATGTAGGAATTTGTGTCTTGCAACATTTTAGATATCTACTACATTATCCGGAATTAAATTTCAGAAATAACAGGGAATTAATGATATGGAATTGTATTTAAGGGTATACTGGAACACAATGTATATGAATATGCTGGAACTATACCCGGTAACAGCATAGTGAAAAATCATGTTGTCCATAGGATTGGCTCTATGGATTGTTAAATCGTGCGAGTTTGATTTTGTATTCAAACTCAACGCATGACTCACACATCCATGGTTAGGACCTAATTGTTTAACAGTAATAGGGCTCGATAACTAGTTGTTAATTGTTGTGTTTGGGTTAACATGTCACTAGTCATATCTGGAAACAGATTGACATATCAGGAATTCGGAGTCTATATAAAGGTCTCACCCTCTAGTCTCAATATGCATTATGGGGCACCACCGATAAGGTAGAGGAATAGAGCATATACTGATTAGCTCCAAACCCTAATTTATTACGTCTTAGAGCCCCTAGTTCGAGCCTGGCCTGTGCCAAAGTTTAAGAGTTTTCATCTCATCATGGAGGATGTTGGTGACATCGGTGTGGCCGTCTTTTGTTCGCCGATCCTTCGAGCCACCGGGAGCACCAGCTTTTCGGTGAGGCGACGGATTAGCGGATAAATGGTCCTGATGTGTGGCAGATTGTGGCCGGTTGGTCCGGACATTGTAGTGCTTAGTGTCTATGAAGACGTCTTCAACGACAGATCTAGCTTATCTGATACTGTTCAGCTTGCCTCGATTTTGACCATTTGCTTTGCATGGGGTCGAGTATGATTATTCACAACACGACTTCGTTCGTGTCGCAAGGTCCATGTCAACAACAATGTGCGTGGTGACTGTGAGTCTGATGATCAGAGCATTGCAGCACTGGTTCAGTATGTGTGGGCCAGGATGGGGTGACTTTGTTTTTGGTGGCACTCTTCAAGCAGTGGCGGAGCTGCACCTAGTATATGATGGCAAGTGACATCACAAAAATTTGGAGAGCACCATTAAGCTAGCTATGAATACACAATTTTGACCCCACAAATACTAGATAATGACCTCACTAGCCCAATTTATCCCTCATTTTGAGTTTTGACATCACAGGTTGCCAATCCTAGATGTGCCACTGTCTTCGAGTACCGAGTCTCAGTTTCCGGGGGAGGGGGCTTCATTGGCCATGTCTGGCAATGGTTGACTTCTTATTGAAGGCATTGTCTAGAGATTACTCACACTTTTCCGGGGGTGAAAACCCAAGATCATACTTAGGTAGATAGATCGGGCGATGCTCCTTGAGGCGTCGCTACTAGAGAATATCTTTCGTGGTCTGGTTTTGCCAATGCCGGTGGTTGTTTCTGCTAGTGCGTGCACTGTTTGTTTTGGTGAGGCGATGTTCTTTCTTCTTTCTTCTTTTTCTTTTTCTTTTTTGGCTGTGTGCACCTTTGATGTTTCGACTAGTTATTGACATTATGTTGTTCTAGATTCGTACATAGGATCATTTTGATATTAATATATTCCATTTATCGGAAAAAAAATCGCCTCAACTTATAGAAAGTGCTAATGAGACCTACCTTCTACCAACCATGACTCCCTAACACATTATTAAGAAGGTAATGTCATAAACTGTTTTGCTCGGCCGAGATTTATTCAAGAGGGGTCGAACCCATGTCTGCAAGTAGACACCACCGCACTCCCGCACCATTGGTCCCCCGGTTCTCAAGAACAAATAGAAAAGTTCAAAACATAAAATGGACATGAGTCCTAAATTAAGGAGAGAAGAGGATTTCTTTTACCGCTACCGCTAGAAACTAGTTCAATAAGGCATGAATGTGGATTATCTGAGAAAAGATTTTCCTTATTTGTATCAATTTCATATGTTCACAGGAGACATTCAATGTATGGCACCCAACAGCGCCTCTGATTCATAAGGCTAATCATTAGAAGCCAACTGATGGATGAACAATCAGATCGAGCACAGCATAGTATGGTCATAATAATAGCCTCTTTGGGATAAGGTGGGCACGTGAGAGGTCCGGCCCAACAACTGCAATTAACTAGAATAGGGGTGCAGTGAAACAATGGACAGTGCTTTTACTCTTTCAAAACGAGACCACACATCCATCACACAAGCAAGCAAGCTTGCAAAAATGAATGTCCAATCATGGCTAGGTAGGTACGAGAAGATAAAGACTATTTTCGTTTGGCAGAGAAAGGGAAGAAATGTCAAACCCTGCATTGGCCGCCAGATGGCAGAGCAAAGTGAGAAACAAATGGAGGAGGAGAATTCGGTGGAGAATTTGGGCGAGCGCGTCACCTGCTCTGCGACGACGAACTTGCGGCCGGGGTCCCTGGCCAGCGCGTCCACCACGGAGTCCAGCGTGTTCATCACGCACGCGCCCTGCAATTACAGACATGGAAGAAGAAATCACGAACCACGGCCAGCCATGGAAGAAGGCGAGAGCAGAGCGGGAAGGGAGGCGTCTGCGCGGCGCGCGAACCTGGATGGAGTTGTTGGATCCGACGAAGTACTGGTCGACGGTCTTGAGCCAGCCGACGTCGTCGTGGGAGTGCGGCACCAGGTGCACGTTCAGCAGCCCGGCCACCGTCCCCGCGCTCGTGTTGTACGCCACGTACCCGTCGGCCTCCCTCGCCGCCGCCGCAGCGAGCAGAAGCAGCGCCAGCACCGTCGCGGCCGCCATGGCTTCGACCTCGGTTCCGCCTCCTCCTGCCTCGGTGCTGCCGCGCGCGCCGAGCAAGTGAAACGGTCGTGGAATGGTCAGCCTCGCTTCACTTCGTTCGGGAGTGGGGCGACGGAGTGGCCTAGATAAACGACGGATGCTGGCTGGCTGGCTCCGCTGGCGTTTGTGGAATGTCGATTTGTTTTCACGTCGGAGGCGCCGGCCGTCACGGGAAGGCAGCTGCGAGCGACTGATAACAGGTCCAACGTGTACGGCCCACGCTAAAGCCACTACATGACCCGTTGCCCCGGTTTGAAATAGTACTGCGAAATCTCTAATTGGTCTGCAATTGTATCTGAAAAGGATCTACCAAAGCGTGTCACCTGTAGACTGTAGTGTAAACCTGGAGAAAAGTTCATTGTAATCCTTTGATTTAGTCACTGACGTATTGATTGAGTAAATTTTATTTTTGATGAAAAGGTAGGAGAAATACAAATAATCCACTAATAGCGGAAAATCATGCAAAGTGCACTTTGATTAAAAGGACAACTACGCAAAATCACGACAAATAGACAAATCACCTAGCTAAAACTTGGCTAGAGGCGCAATTCAACAAAACAACGACAACTGCAAAGCACATATGCCCTCCAAAAACCAATAACATCAACGTCGACCCAACCTAACCCCTACAACTACAAGACATTCCGATCACCTAGAGTGATCAGTGATGTGTAATAAGTTCTTTAGAAATGCCACCACCGGAGAAAAATGACACACGTGGGCACCATCGTCGATGGCATCGACCACGTTGAAGACTTAAGCTTCCTCCCACAAGTGCACACAAATCACCCCACTAAACCTCGCCTTACATTTGTTTTTTATTGAAATAGAAAACAAATTAGAAAATCCAAAAATTGCAACGACATACAATTCCACCGCCACCATGCAATTTGTCCGCGATTCTGCATCCTAGTGTGGCCGCCCCTACACAGTCTCACCGCCGCCTCCACCTCGAGAGTCGTTGTTGTCGCCTCGGGATCCAGCTCTGACGCCCACCATTGAAGATTCATCGAGAGAGGTTTGGGGGGAGATCTGTAATGGTAGTTGTAGGGAGTACGGTTGCGGGAGTTGTGGAGTGCGAGGTATAAATGGTTAGCTCAGTGACAAGGGTATACATCTCGGGTACCCTACTGTGAGGGTACCTGGTGCACGTGACGACTAAGCCCCAATAGCGAAGAGCCTATTCGAAGCCCAAGACCAAGGCTCAAGAAGATGGAGTACCCTCCAAGATTAGTCATAGGCATAGTCGGTTTAGCCTTTCCTTACATGTAAACTAGGTCGGTTATGAACTCCCGAGACCCAGCCTATTTAAAGGCTGGGAGGGGTGCCGATCTAGGGCCAAGTTATACTCAAACCACCAAAGCTCTAGCGAGATCGACATCTCGCCGGAGGCTCCTTGTAACCGCATAATCTCACACGATCAATAACAGACAAGCAGGAAGTAGGGTCTTTACCTCCACCCGAGGTGACTGAACCTGGGTAAATCTTTGCCTCTGCTTGTCAGCCGACGAAACTATCAGTACTACCACGCTTGTCTTTGCGCACCAGCTTGGGTGCCTCATCCTCGGACATGGAAACTGCCCCATCATCATCTTCCTTCTTTGTCTTCTCGGCCTTTTTGCTCTTTTTTGACTTCCACCCAACCTCGGGGTCCTTCTTGAAGTCCTCCATGAACCGGCATTCCCCTAATGTGTGGTTAACTTTGCCTAAGGACGCGTGGATAGGGCAGGGCAAGGCTTTTGCTTGATCGTATGTCAGGCGTTGCTTGCTGGAGCCGCCATCTTTACCCTTTCCTTTCCACTTGCGGTTGCCGCATTTGCCTTCAAAGGCGGCGGCGACCTCGTTTGACGATCCGGCTTTGTCGTCCTGGGGAGCCTTGCGTTTGTGACTTGCTCGCCTGTTTGGCGTCATGTCATGTGCGCCATCCCCATCGCGTGCATCATCATCCGCCTATGCGTACATGGCTGCTACTTCGAGCATGACTCCGAGATCCTTGACTTGCATGCGTACGAGCTTATGTCTGAGACTTGAGCCCTTCAGGAGGCCTGTGGTGAAGGCATAGATTACTTGGTTGTCGTCTACGTTCTCGCAGCTTGCCTTCGTCTGAATCCACCTTGCCAAGAAGCTAGTAGCTGTTTCATCTGGCTTTTGCACGCAACGAACCAAATCTGTGTATGTATTGGGTCGCTTGTACGTGCCTTGGAAGTGCTGTGTGAACACCTTTTCCATGTCATGCAAACTATGAATGCTTTTCTCCGGCAAGTTTTCGATCCAGCTTCGGGCTGTCCCCTCTAGCATGAGGGGAAGGAAACGTGCGGCGACGAGGCCATTGCCTCCGGCAATTTCAACTGCCAATGCATAGTCCGACAACCATGAGTTTGGCTTGTCCGCTCCATTGTACCTTTGATGAGTTTTTGACACTGATGTCATATCGCGGGGTACTTGGACGTTGCGGATGGCTGGGCCAAAGCACTCAGGTCCTAGATAGACATTCTGCTTTCCAGCCTTGATGTCATTGAGACGATGTCTCGCGTCTTGCGGACTGAGCTGTTTGCCGGATCTGTCGGCGTTAGGCTCGTCCTGCGCTGCCCTGCTGTGCCTGGGCTCGTTGTTGTGTCCCCGGCTTCCGCCTTCGTGCCTGGGCACTGGTGGTGGGGACTGTGTGCGGTCCCTGCTTCTTCTTGGCGGCGGGGCGTTGTCGCGGTTGCCGCCACTCCTTGGCGGCTGCTTGCTGCCCCTGCTTCCACCTTCATCCCGCCTAGGCGGAGGGGGTGAGGCCTTGCGCCTGTTGCCGGTTCTGGACGCCTCGTCACGCTGCCTTTTGGGAGGTGGTGACTTGCGCGGGTCCTTGTCCTTGTCCTTCCCTTTTTCGTGGCTACTGGAGCCGGACGGATCTTCGGGATTGCCACCAGCCGCAGCTTTGCAAGCGTTGGACTTGGATTCCAACTTTCCTCCTCTTGCATCCGCCATGTCGGCGCGAGAATCGGCACGGGCCTGCTGCTCTAGAGCTTTGTGAGCAAGGATCGAAGCGTAGTAAATCTTCTCGTCCTGGTCATAGTCATCATTGTTGAGGATGTATAAGGCGGCTGCAGTGTTGAGGACAGGGGTGGCGAGGATGACGTCCCCGTTCTTTGTCCTTACGCTGCGGCGCTGTAGCCCACTCGAAACCAAGCTTTTGGGCAGGGGATTTGAAGGTGTCAGGATCCCTGCCTTTCTTGCTTTTCTTCTCTACCACATGTCCTGCCGGCTTGGGCAATGGAGTGGTGGTGAAAAGATTGCGCTTGGGGTCACACTTGGCGGTTATCTTGGCGTTTTCCTCATTGGCTTCGTCGAGGAGGCTCTGGACATCTGCTTGCTTGTTTTTAGGGTACTCAGTTTGCTCCACCAAGGTGTTTCGAAGCTTCTCCAAATCAGCCGGGTTGGTTTTGTCGGTCACCGGCGTGTGCAGAACTTCCGCCAGGGCCGCCATGTTCCCTATCTTGCTAGGCTCGCCCTTCTCTAGAATCCTCTTCTTCGGAGCCCCAGGAGGCTCTGGAAATAGTGGATCGGTTGCCGGAGTCCCCAGGTTGGCGGCGTCAGTTGCCGCCGCCTGCTCTGAGGCTGCACCGGTGACATCCGCCACAAAAACCTGCTGCATGTTGACGGAGGAGCCCTAGCCGCCTCAGAAGGCAGAGGATCAGGTGTAACGAAACACTGCTTGACCCGATGCTCAAACATGCTGGCAGAATCTTCTTCGGAGTCACAATCTACGTTGACGTGAACGGTAGATCTGGATCCGGCATCCGACATCGCATCATCCTGGAGCGCAGGAAGAATAGATTCGGGATCTTGACTGTTGGGCTGGGAGTCGGATCTCAGTCCCGTCATGCCGACAAAGTGTAGATCTGAATCTGCGGACTCCTCAGGGGAGGCAAACTCAGATCCGTCTTGATTGTAGGGCGGGTGGGATGGCGAATAAATTCGCGGCAAACCATACGCCTCAGAAGTGTAGCCGATGAACACATCGACGCTGCCAAACGACACAACACCGCATCCGACAATGTAGTCGTCTGCGGGGATGTAGGACTCGTCGCAGCTGATGTGGTGGTTGTCGCCGTAGCGAACGGCGCGGCCAACGGCAATTGTTTCGTCGATGCCACCTAGGGTTCCCGCCTTGAACGTGACGCCTGACGCCTTAGGCCCCACGGTGGGCGCCAACTGTCGTCATATCGGCATCTTGAATAGGAGACGGGGTCCTGCTAGCTGAGGGTGAACGTAGGGCAAGAAGGTGGATGTCGTCGAGGTCGGGATTGTACACGGCGGTTTACCCAGCTGCAGGCTCCACGACGGTGGCGGAGCCCTACGTGCTGCTATAATTCACTGTAAGGCAATAGCCGTGATACAGGTTACAATGAGTTGGTTGTGTATGAAAAGTATCGTGCCCTAAAGGCTTCCCGAGGTCCAGCTTATATAGGCGGCTGGACCTAGGGTTACAAGGTGATTATGTATCCGGCAAGTATACAGAGTCCTAAACCTAGCCGGCAAGTCTGCCACCTTCCGTCTTGGTCTTGGTGGCTTCATGGGCTTCGGTCTTGGACCTCCTCCTTGCCGGCATCCGCCTTCCTTGGTCGTCAGCTATCTGGGCCGCTCGGCAGGCAAAGCCTTTACCACCACTGCGGGCCACCCGGGACTAGCCGGATTGATCCATGCTGGTGATACCCCTAGTAGGTATATCCCCAACAACGTTCTCTCCCCATAATCTCAACCCTAGGTCCTTAACCATGGGATTTGATGAGTGTACCCCTCATCAATTGGCTTCGTCTGTGGGAAAGAATAGTGCTGGACTCACGGTTTCTTCGGTTCCATCGAAAAACGGCGACTCGCCGATCGGATCTACAAACGGCAACTCGCCGGCTGCATCAACAAACCAGAACTCGCCGACTCGGGCGGCACACGGCAACTCGCCGACTCACTCGACAAACGGCAGCATGCCAGCTTCACCTGCAAAAAGCACATCAGATCCTCTGATGGATTTCGAGCCACACTCGCCAGAATTCCAGGAGACCTTCTCTGATCTCGAGTCAGGTTTGGGTTTAACCGTTGGTTCGCTCAATTTTTTCGTCAACAAGCTTGGTGTGCAGGACTTGACAGATCCACGCCAACTCGCGACTTTCGCACCCGAGGCTCCATCGGTTGCGGCCCCGTCGACTGCGGATCCATCAACTGCGTCCATACCATCGTCGATCCTCCAAGCTTGCTCATCTGCAACAACCATGTCCACACGAGAGATCAACGAGCTCATTGAAGAATTCCAAGGCGAGGAGGCTGAATCAGCATACCGCACAAACGATCCCGAGCTCGATCTCCCACTCGAGGATAGTTTCGACTGCGGGATCTCCCTCAGCGACTTTGACGAGCCTGAAACTCATATCGACAACTACGTCGACTCCGAGATCTGCACCAACAACAACAACCTCGACTTCAAGATTCATAACAACTTCGCCGACGCCGAGATGAGCATAGGCGATGAAGGCATCGACAGCGAGATCCGTCCAGACGGACCACTCGATGGACATATCGACTCCGACATGAGCCTTGATGACGACGTCGAGTCCATGATGGGACTCGAAAACATATACACATACCCTCGGGTGATATCCCAGCAAGTCTACGTTGCCTTCACTGCAGAATCATCTGATGCTGCGGCCAGTCGCAGGCCTACAGAGTTCCCGTGCACGGTTACTATGCCGGACGGAGTCACAAATCTCACAATTACTGCTGAGATGGCAGCAAAAGCAGATAAAGTTATTAAGGAGTGCACAATGATGCCAGCAGACGCAACACGGAGGAGATGCTGACCTTCCAGTACTTCAACTGGCAAGAATCACTTTGACTGAAGCAGATAAAAGCAACACTCGAAGAACGCAAAAAGCAGGCTAGCTTGTCGAGTGTGCACAGAAGACAGCTCTCCCTGAGATCCACCAGGCGAGCAGACACAAGACCCAGATCAAGACTGTCACACCTCTCGCCGGATGAGAGGGCGGCACTCACCCGCAACCTAGGCAACTCTTTCATGACATACGACGAGGAGGGAGTGCCAGTACCCAAAACAGTTATGGGTGCTCTCTTTACCGCTGCAGCATACCTAGAGGCAATCAAGCCTCCAGCTGATGACCCCAATGCAAAACTACATCGCCAACAGATCAAATCGCTCGCCCTAGCGGCAAAGGCTATACGCCAAATCCCAAATACTCCAGGAGGGAGTCCAGATCGTGCCATAGTTGACACGCATCGTGAAGAGCACAATCGCAGTGGTCGTCGCCACCACTCGAAGGAAAGAAGTGGCTCGCGTAGGCGCAGGTCCATGGAGCAGATCATGCAGATCTTACAGTAGTGACTCATACTCTGATCGAGAGCCTGAGCCACACGGAGCTCTATGCTTCACTCGACGCGTCCGCGAGACACGGATGCCCAAAGGGTTCAAGCTCACATCTGAACAGCCCAAGTACACGGGTTGACAGGAACTTTCAGGGTGGCTGGAAGATTACAGGTTGGCTGTCACGTGCCAGCGAGGCACAAACATCACAGCCATGCAATACATACGACTCATGCTCGAAGGCACAGCCCGCGACTGGCTCAAGGCTTTACCTCCATCAACATACGACTCGTGGGATCACTTCCGCACTGACTTCATCAAAAACTTCGAGCCTCTATGTGAGCGCCCAAAAACGTTCGAGGAGCTGCGAGCTTGCGTTCAACGGTTAGACGAAACGTTGAGGTCATACATCAGACGATGGACTGAGATACGCAACTCAGTTGGAGTAATTTCAGAAGATATGACCATGGACGCTTTCATAATGGGCCTCGCCAGGCGGGACTTCAAAGAAGCACTTGGTCGAAAAAAGCCAACCTCTGTGGCTAACCTCTTGATAATCGCGACTGAGTGGGCAGACGAAGAAGACATGGCGCGCACCACATGCGGGTCCTCACCCCGTGACAATCATGAAGGTGGCAGTCGAAGCCGCAGAGATTCATACAGAGATGACCGAAGGCGCAAGCGTTCAAAACGTCCCTACGACGACGGCAGACACGAGTTCATGGCGGCTGGTTTCTCCACGCCCCGCAACGACCAAGACAGAAGCGACCGACGGTCAGAAGATCGACGGGACAGTCGAGATGATCGGCGGGACAGTCGAGATGACCGCCGGGACAGTCGAGACCGCGGCCAACGCAGTGATAGCTACAAGAGGAAAGACTGGCGCAAGTCACGATCCGACGCACAATCCGAGCGATCATTCGAAAAAAGATGGATGCTGATTGCAGACTCCACCTGTACAAGGGGAAAGATGGAAAATTACGCTCCAATCACTCCATGAGAAACTGCAGAGAATTCGATCAAATGGCGTCTGAATACGTCCAACTCAGAAAGGCAACAGCCGCACATGCACCCGCACCTGCACCTGTGCCTCAGCCAAACAATGTGCCTGTTCTGATGGCACCACCTCCACCACCACAGCCTGCCGCAGGCGGAAATCTCGTGGGTGCCATACAGCCCGTACCGCGGGTGGACGAACCTCAATACCCTCCGCCCCAAGGGCAGATGTACATGATACAGAGTCAAAGCATACAACATCCAGTCTATTACTTGAGTGAAGTGCTCTCCATATCAAAGCAGCGGTACCCGCACTATCAAAAGCTGGCCTACGCCGTGTTCATGTCCTCAAGGAAGCTGACGCACTACTTCGCAGAGCACCCGATCACTGCAGTTAGTACTTCAGGGATCGGGGACATCCTCACAACCCCAATGCAACTGGGCGAGTCGCAAAATGGCTCATCGAGCTAGGACCACGAGATATCAAGTATGATTACCCGAAGACCATCAAAGCACAAGTCTTACCTGACTTCCACACCGAGTGGATCGAAGCTCAGCTGCCAGGTGCGCCAGATGTGTCCAACTCATGGACTATGTACTTTGACGGCTCGAAGAAAAACGAAGGCGCGGGTGCCATCATCATATCACCAAAAGGTGACAAGCTTCGCTATATCGTGCAGATGGGATTCGAGTTCCCATCCAATAACGAAGCACAGTACGAGGCCCTGATCCACGGCATGAGGATGGCCAAATCCTTCGGGTGCACTCGACTGATGATCTACGGTGACTCGAATCTTGTGGTGCAGCAAACAATGAAGGCATGCGACGCAATCGCAGATAACATGATCGCCTACCGTGACCTGTACAACCTCATGGAGGGCAGCTTCGAAGGCTGCGAGTTGTGGCACATAGGGCGTGAGAGCAATGAAGAAGCAGATAAGCTAGCCAACATTGGAGCGACCAAAGCACTAGTTCCACCTGGTGTCTTCTTCGAGCGCATCGAGCACAGGTCCATCAAGAAAAAATGAGCATCTCCTACATCAGATGCAGCAGCCAAGAGCAAAGCACCTAGCACAGAGGACCCGCCAGTCGAGGTGCTCCTCATCGAGCCAACTTGGACTCAACCTTTCCTCGCATACATACTCCGCGGCGAGGTACCTGAAGACATAACAGAGTCACAACGTGTGACTCGACGATCTAAAGCATACACCGTCATCAACGGCCAACAATACAAGCGCAGCGTATCAGGTATGTTCCAACGTTGCATAGCATTTGAAGATGGCCAAGCCATCCTTCGTGATATTCATGTAGGTACCTGCGGGCATCATGCTAGCAGTCGATCACTCGTAGCCAAAGCCTTTCGCGCAGGCTTCTACTGGCCCACAACACTCAAAGACGCGGAGGACATAGTCAAAAGGTGCACCGGCTGTCAAAAATTCGCCACAAACAGCACGCACCCGCATAGGCGCTGAAGACGATACCATTGGCCTGGCCCTTCGCCCAATGGGGGCTCGATATGGTCGGGCCACTCAAAAAATCCTCCCATGGAGGGCATACTCACCTTCTGGTGGCGGTCGACAAGTTCACCAAGTGGATCGAAGCAGTCCCTATCACAAGTTCGACTGCCACTACAGCAGTCAATTTCATAAAATCCATCATATACCGCTTTGGTGTGCCAAGTAGCATCATCACTGATAACGGTACAAACTTCACGGCTGAAGAATTCTGATCCTTCTGCAAAGAGCAGGACATTACGCTCAATTATGCATCCGTGGAACACCCGCAGTCCAATGGCCAAGTCGAAAAAGCCAATGGGCTTGTGACGAGCGGAATCAAGAAACGCCTCCTGGTGCCACTCAAAAGGGCCGCGGGTGCTTGGGTCGAAGGTTTTTAATGAGGCGGCCTGTAGCTTAACATTCAAAAATGGAATATAATCAATGATTCCTCATATTTCTTCTTGCTTACTACTCGCAAAACTCAGTCGCACAAACTTAGCCTCACCCGAATACTCGGGGGCTGCGCTATCTCAAAACAGGAGCCTGCGCTCCTTCAAACATAATACTCCAGCCGCACTCGAATACTCGGGGGCTGGGTCATAAAAATCATACATAAACAAAAAAGTTGGTCAAAATCATGAGTAGAAGCTTCAAATGTCGCAAAAATTCACAGCCTCACTCGAACACTCGGGGCTGTGCGATTCCTGTTCCATACTAAGTGTTTTTCATAAACCCCACTCGATACACACGGGGGTTACGCACATACATAAAAATAAATATACATTAAGTATAAGTGGCAAATTTACACTCGGGGGCTGACCTATATACAGGAATACCCTAATCTTCCGGTTCGTCCTTGACTGGAAGAACAAGACCCATAAGTTGAGTGTGATAACACTCAACCAACACCCTCGCATATTCGACTGTATCGTCAAGTTGCGACTATGACAACGTCGATCCAGGCACGGGTGGACGTAGCTGCATATGTGGACGCTTACTCTGGATATACGCTATCGTTGCGTTGGCTCCATCCACAAGCTTCTGGGTGATGAAATCTCGAATAGGACCTGTACTCCGGAAAAGCCCGAGCAACACATGGATTCCTTGAGATTGCGGCCCTGTCGGGAACAGAGTCTGGTTGATTCGACTGAAGACTGACCTGCATAACTCGAGCAGCATAGTGCTCCGCCACACTCGATCCTTCAGAGTTGCGAGTATGCGCGCTCGATGCTTATCCAAGCGAAAGTGCTGACGACCAGTCGTTGGTTCGTCAGTCGCATTGTTCAACTGCTCATCTACACGAGCCTGCTCCGCTTGGAAATCTGGAACAAAACCTGCAACAACGCACGTTGAGTGAACAAAAAGGACAGACTATGAACTCTTGAGATCAAGGCAGTCATGCTTACACTCGAGTTGTCTGTTCACAATCTCCATCTCGCCAAGCACATAGTCCTCTCGCTGAGTGGGTAGAGCAGGCCTCGCCCTCATCCTATCCAGCTCGCTCAGGGCACTCTTCAACTCTTGCTCTAGTTTTACGACTCGAGCCTTCATATAACGCATTACTGCGGCATCATTTGCCACCTGAGCTCGAGATCGAGTGGGAGCACGATGCCGAGACGAGCCGGATGAAGTAGCGGCTGCCCGCTTCTGTTCCAAAAATCATAAAAATCTAAGATCAGATATCATAGACTCATCGCAAAGCTCAGGTAAGTAACAACACATAGCCTTACAGGCGGAAACACAACAAAGACCCAAATCCATACAAGTGTGGCAAAAGCATACGCATACTCGCGATAATCATAAAGGTATAATTACAGTCCAACAAAAGGGAAGATGGCCCTAAAAGTCAACGATGTAGACTCCGACCTAGCCCTACGCGCGCGACTGGCGACCTCCGCTGACCGGCGCTCCATGGTAGTCATAAAAATTTCAGCCAGCTTCGCGGATGGCACGTTCACATGCTTCAGAGATACCTGCTTCCCGCCCGGCTTTCGAGGGAAATCAGACAGAGCGGCCTCGAAGTCACCCTCTATCCCATGACCTAAAAGGAGTTTGAGGGTGGTCTCTGAGTAGCGTACCGTCAAAGTGTGAGCAAAGTTCATCATAGTCGAAGTTCCCGGGCCCAGGACGTCGGCGAAGCCATCCACAGTCGAAAGAGGTTGGCCAAACGGGAACACGCCCTTGTATACGGCGCCGAGTGTGCTCGTAGACTTGGCGAGTGCATCCTTGGCTTGGGCGGAGACGACGTCCAGGTCACCAATAGCGCGGTCGAGGGATAAATCGCCACTCGCTTGGTCTACAGGTGCCGGTGCGCCAATAGCTCCTTCAAAAATCAGAAAGAACAGAAACTCTTACACAACATTCAGTGGCAAAAGAAGTAGACAAAAAGTGGCAAATTCAACTCACCGCCTACATCTCGGGTGAGGCTAGCCAAATGCTCAGCATATTCTTTCTCGCGCAAGGCAGCGGAGTTCTTGGCATCATCCAAAGCCTTCTTCGACTCAGCGCGCTGCTTGGCGAGTGCATCTTCTAGCTCTTTCACCCGGGACTCAGCCGATGCCTTGTCATCTAAATTTGACGGCAAGAAGTAACACTCAGCTAAGCAAAGACAGTGCAAAAGGAACTTCGGGTTACAAATCAAAATACACTTACGAGTGAGTTGCTCCAAACTGATGCGCAGGCTATCCCTCTCTTGCTCCAGTTGGATAAAAGCTTTGCTCGATTCTACCAAGTTGAGGTAGTAGGGCTGCAAGCACACGAAGTCAGCATAAAGTTATACATAACCAGTCCCGAGTGCGGACTCGACAAAATGACACTTACGTGTTCAGTCCAAGGCACGGGCTTCGCGGCTGATGTCCCGACCTCCGGAGCTGCGGCACTCATAGCTTGGCCGTTTCAATAGCAGTAGTTGCGGCTGCTGATTGAACGACAGCTGGGGTCACATGAGAGGCTTCCGGGTGCTCTGGAGTCGTCATCTTCTCGGATGGGGGAGTCATCGGGCGCACAGTGTCAGCACTGCGAGTCACAGAAGAAATACAACATAAGCAAGAGTATCAACAAGCAGAAACTTGAGTACAAAAAGCTCAGACGCATACCTGTGCTCTTCTTCCTCATCAGTATCAAGGTTGTCAAAGTTTGGGTCTCCAAAAAGCAGCTCCTCACTCGACTGGGAGGAGGAGCTGAGCTCAACGGGCTCACATTCAAAGGAGCAGCTATGGCAGAAGGAGATGAGCGCGAGTCCCCGTCATCTTTCACATCTGACTCCTTCGCGGATGAACTCGTGGAGGAAGACACAACTCGAGCAACCCGACGACGCTTGCGGGTGGAAGCCTCGCTCACGTGTTCAGTCGTGACGGGATCCTTGGCATGTATTTCCTCTTCGACCTCTTCCATGGGAGATGTGGTAGCCGAAGGTAGAGGCGATTCATCTCCTCCCTTCGTTTCTACCGTTTGCACCTCCGTTTCATGAGTTGGGCCATCTTCGGGAAGTGGAGGAAGGGTTGAGGCGGTCGAGCGGCCCTGCATACAAAATACAGCAGTCGAAAGTCACAAAGATGCACAACAACAAAAACAAGAGCAGGAGATCATAAACTTGATAGTTCACTAACCTCCTCCAAAGGCCTATCAGGACCATAAGGAGTGACAGGGCAGTCGACGTTGCAGGGCTCGCTGGACTTCGTGCTGGTGATGGACCGCACATGTGACACCAGCTCGCTCTTCGACAGCTCCTCCTTGCTCATTCGGGTGGCGTCGAGCGCACCCTCGTACTCCCACATGGGGTGGGCGCGAATGCGGAGCGGCCACACCCGCATCTTCACAAAGGTGGCAATCAAATGCACACCAGTAACGCTGCTTAGCAGCTCTCCAATCTTCGACAGCAGAGGCGCCGCTTCTGCCTTTTCTTTTGCCGACGGTGGGTGGTCCCAGGCATTCGTCCTCGCCAGTATGCCAGCAGTCGAAAACGGCGGAACTCCTTCCTGGTCGACGCGCACATAGAACCACCTCTTCCTCCACCCTTGTGCCGAGTCGACTGGCTTCAGGGCGAAGTAGCGGGTGTCGCTGCGCACCTGGATCCCGAAGCCGCCAACAGGATAGGTGCGGCCGCCTCGGTTGTTGGGCCGGACCATGAAGATCGACTTCCAGAGGGCCCAGCTGGGAGAAACTCCCAAGAAGCACTCGCACAAAACCATGAAACAGGCAATGTGCATAATGCCGTTCGGGGTGAAATCATGGATTTGCACCCCGTATGCATACATCAATCCACGAACAAAGTCGTGGAAAGGAAGCGACAAGCCCCTAGGCAGAAACTCCGCAAAACAAACACGCTCGTTAGCGCGAGGCTCGGGGAGTACCTCCTTGGGCGACGGCGCGCGGACGAACAGCTGGTCCGCGGGTGGCAGCAGTCCCTCCTCGCGAAACTTGTCCAAGTGCGCCTCCTTGATGGTGGATTTCATCCAAACGCCATCGCTTTTTTGAGGTCGACGGGGACGCAGATGCGCCAGCCGCAGTCTTCTTCCCCTTCAGAGCGGCCGCGTCGGCGGCAGAGCTTTCCTCTTTGGCGCCATGGCGGTGGTGGCTAAGGAGAACAACAAAGAGCTTGGGCGCAAGAACAATGGAGGCGAGAGGAAGACGATGAGCAGGGGCGGCGCAGAGCAAATGGCAAAGTAAAAAATAATGCCAGCGCCGTTCCCCTATTTACCACAAATCAAAAGCAATCACGGCCATTCATATCTTAATCGTGCGTTACGCACGCAATCTCACCGTACACGTGGCGAACGCGGAGGGCAACCGTCGCCGGCCACTCCGCCCACTACGCACGCAAAAAGAGGAGCCATCATCACGCCTCCGTAAAAAGTGGGCCAGAGTGGTCAAATCAAGTCCAAACGGCACCGTCGTTCGGTCAGCGATGCACAATGGGCCCACCTATGTGTCACGTCCCATCCATCACAGCATAACGCACGCCACCGCGTGTCAGGAAGCGCAGTCGCCAGAAACGTCATCCCTGACATCATTGCAAGCATCTGTTCAGAAATACAATCGAGTCTGCCCAACGCATATTGGTCATTCGTCTGTTTGTTTGGTTCGGGTGTGAAAAAGCAATGTTAAATCAAAATTGGCCACTCGACCGTTTTCGACTGAGGTGTATTACTCCCATCGGGAGTGTATCGAAAATTCTTCGACTGAAGATGCTCAAGATAAAATGATTTAGAGATTATCCTCCATTACAAAAATACAGCATAATCTCGGGGGCTACTCCCATCGGGAGCACTGTCATGCACCCGATAAATTACGGCAAAAAATTTCTTCGATTAACATATGCAGGGTAAGAAGATTGAGATTATCCTTCATTGTAAGCAATAAAGCACAATCTCGGGGCTACTCCCATCGAGAGCGCTGTCGCGCACCCGATAGAATAACGTCAAAGGGTCAGTCGACAAAAGAATCGACTCAGTTCATATACAAATCATACTCGAAACATTCCCGAGTTGCGTCCGCCGCAAATATCTCGGATGCTGCATGCATAGTGCAAAGGTAAGACCCGCCGAACTTTCGAGCTGGGCTAAGGACCATTCTAGCAACGTCAATCCTTATACTTTCCGTGTCAGCAGACATGATGAAAAATCCCGACGGACGCGTTGGGTAAAATTCAAATTATACTGCAGATCGACTCAGTAAGACCTCAGCGGCCTAGTCGAGTCTGACCAGTTTGTTCCAGATTCGAGTCCGGTGACTCGAGTTTGATTGAAAGCTAGTAAGGTTTTACCCGAATGTGTAGTTAACCAGTCCCGATCCGTCGAGTGTACTGAGTCTGCTAAGCTATTATCTCTTGATCATCATAAGCAAAAACCACAGTCGATGAGATACTCGACATAACCAACATGTGCTATTCATACAGGAATTCCAATTATAAAATACAAAATACAAAGCATATGACGTGCACTTACGCATGAGTCCATGCCCGATTCTTCGAGTCAGACAAGTACTCGGGGGCTACTGACAAGGATATACATCTCGGGTACCCTACCGTGAGGGTACCTGGTGCACGTGACGACTAAGTCCCAATAGCGAAGAGCCTATTCGATGTCCAAGACCAAAGCCCAAGAAGATGGAGTACCCTCCAAGATTAGTCATAGACATAGTCGGTTTATGCTTTCCTTACGTGTAAACTAGGTCGGTTATGAACTCCCGAGACCCAGCCTATTTAAAGGCTGGGAGGGGTGCCGATCTAGGGCCAAGCCATACTCATACCACCAAAGCTCTAGCGAGATCGACATCTCGCCGGAGCCTCCTTGTAACCGCATAATCTCACACGATCAATAATAGACAAGCAGGAAGTAGGGTCTTTACCTCCACCCGAGGGGCCTGAACCTGGGTAAATCTTTGCCTCTGCTTGTCAGCCGACGAAACTACCAGTACTACCACGTTCTCTCCCCATAATCTCAACCCTAGGTCCTTAACCATGGGATTTGATGAGTGTACCCCTCGTCACTCAGCGGTGGTGGGACACACTTACCATCGTGACGAGCTTGACCAGTCAACGGGACACACTTGATCAGTTTCCGTCGTGGGACCTACTGTAAATGTACTGTCCAATCCACAACACGATAAATTATAGTTTTTTTAACCTATCGTAACATTAACAAGCGCTGATCCATCCTGCCACCTACCACAACACAATTTTGTGCCGGTGTGGAATTTAAAACAACTCAAATATATGTGGCATTCTTTATTTGGCGCCATGAAAACCGAACAACCAGGAAAAACTTTTAAGCCACTATTCTGTTGCGTTGTCCTACATATCCATCGCAATATGCCATACGTCTTGTAGTAACAGAAACAAAAATATTTATCAACTACAAAGTACTACCATAAGTAACTGAACAAGTTAACAAAACAATTAGATGATTTCAAAATACCCTTTGGTCATACGATGAAAGACCATGCTAATACATAATGATGATGATACCCAGTAACTCGTTGACTTCTATCTTCCCACAACTCGAGCACAAGAGGTTATCACTGATCCAAACTATATATTATAGATTATAATCACATAAATCCTCTATAATTAGATGATGGTGTGCCCAAGATAACTAAAACTAATACAATAGGATGTTTCAAGTTTAACAAGTTTATAATAGTTATAAAAAAGAGATTTAAGATTCTCAACCCGGGAGTGGTTAATGTTGAAGTGGTATGCTAGGGAGTTGAACAAGGATCATGACAGCCTACAACCTCAGGTCCCATTCTACACTCATGTTATTAATGCAGAAATTCTCTACATTTGTACTTCCTTCTGTGAAGGCGGGGAGGGGGGCATAGAAGAGCTTGCAGCTTCCTGCTCCACTATCTTTATGTCTACTGTATCCCCAACATTACTAATGCCTACCCCTATAGTCTTAGCTATATAAAAAACCTAGGAATATTAAGAGGAACAAAATAATTGGATGGAAGTTTATACCTTTCTATTCTGGTGCAGCTGGCTCTAAAGGTTCCTCACTTTCCTAGGCAAACTCCATCATTGTCTTGCCGTTTTCCTGGAACCTAGTACTCTGCCTGGTACCCGTGATAGGGCCCCACTTTGTGTCCTTTTTCTTAGACACAAGAGCCAAGAGGCTTGTTCTTTGATTTGAGGCGGCTCTGTTTCTAATGGCACCTTGTGACTTCAAGTTCATTTCCACCTGATCTTCCTCTTGTCCAAGAACATCCATGAATTATTCATTGTTAAGGTGAATCGCCCATATTATCCTATACACTCTATCTCTCACAAAAGTTTCTAACATTCATCCTCATTGGGATGATAAGCAATGCTCAAATAAAAAAAATCTCCAGGTTGTGTTTTAATGATTCATAAAATCTTGGTTTTAAGCATTAAGGAGGGGATTTCTCTTGTTGATCAGGACAAGCATCGTGGATTTGATCAAGAAAAGCCAACACTACTTACGTTGCTAGTGAACAAGCACTTTCTAGATTCAACTCCAACAAATATGTTCTTAATGCCAATTTTTTATCAGTTTCCCATTGTTTGATTGCATACGCTCATTGAATTTCCATCGAGATTCACATGTGTTCTGTAGTGATGTAAATCTAACTAAATATTCCTGGAATTCAAATAGTCTATCGCTGGGGATATTGGTGTGGTCTTTGCATGTGATCTTGACCCTAATCACTTCATAGAAGGGTCATAACATCCCTTTCCAATCTACTTCTTGAAGAATACCAAACACATAAGTAATTTGATCCATGATCCCATTTACACCACTTAGTATTTAGATTTCGAAGTTGCACCTAGAATTCTTCCATTTCAGCGAGACACTCTATCTCACCATCTAAGACTAGACCATTAACTGCAACTCCATCTTTTGATAGACAAAGCAATGACACCCAACTGTTATTTCTACATGAATTGTTGGAAGAAATTGACTAAATGCGACCAGTTGTCAAGGCTTCTGATTTTGCTAGTGACAATTTATGTTATAGATGGCCTCACATTCTTTAGCAAGCCCTTTCTTAGTAACTTTGTCATCTTCCATGTAACCTATGCCAACATTCTTCATAGCTCCTACGTGTTGTTCATTGACATCTAACACATCCACCTAGTAGAAACTATGAAAACTTACAATCTTGTGTGGCTTCTTCCTAACCCGACAATCTTTCACCTTATGATTGCTCATCTTGCAGATTAAGCAACTATCTAGTTTGGAGCAAGTACCCTTATGGTGTCTAGACTCTTCACAGCTGTAGCACACCACTACTAAACATGATGCTATAAGATCAACTATTACTTTCACAACAGATCCAACATATTTCTTCTTTACTTTTTGGCTGATATTGCATGTTTGTTGTTGTTGAGCTGCTCTCTGTTGTGGTGGTTATCGCATCTGGTTACATTGCCCCTGCTCCATCCCTTGCGTCCATGGCGTTTCACCTGCCAGATGCTGGTGGGAAGGGACCAGGGTACCGACCGTGAACCACCCATGGATGGGCTATCCCTTGGAAGTCAAAGTTGTACTACCGCCGACTGCTCCTACTATTACTCCCGCAAATTCGTTTGTTCTTCCCTTTTTCTCAACCCCTACTAGTCTCTTCCATGCATGTATGTGAACTAGCTCTTTAGTAGCTGACGAGATCAGGTGAGGAGCTGGAACCAAGTGAAAGATCCCACTCGAATCAACAAAATCCACTAGTGTCAAAGTAGATGATGTTTTACTGTAAGAAAAGTGCACACTGCGTTTACACAAACCTTCATACACAGCTGATCATTATTTATCTGTTTTCGATAAAGAGAATATAGACAATATCAATTACATCCGACCTTTGAACAAACATGATATTAAGACTTCATCAAGAAACTGAGGATGCACACAATCAAATTATTACAAATTTAAAAGAAATAAGATCAACGGATAATTGCAGCTCAACCAACAATGATAGCAACTTGAGGGGAAAACGTGAGGACGTGAGGTGTTTTTTTTTTGAACAAGGACGTGAGGTGTTTCAATAGCGACGTTTTTAAAAAGGGAACGCCGCACAATTTCGATGTGCTGGATCCAAGATGTGAGATCATAGTTGTCTTGCCTCTCCCAAACCATCAACATTCCTTAACCAATGTAAATGTCATGTGTAACTGAAATCCGTCGCAAATTTGAGTGTCCTCGCATATACTTTGGTCAAACATGGACTTTTGATGCAGAGGAACATATCTTATCCAGCTGAACCCAGACGCCCCATGCGGCGTGCCGCCCACGACCGTGGTCGCTCAAAACAGATTTCCGGCCGAATCCAAAACAGAACCCTCTAGCGGCTCTTCCCCCCTGCTCCCCCCTTCTTCCTCGCGCTCCTCTCGCTCTCGCCTCTCGGCAGCGACAGCCGCGGGCAAAACCCTAGATCTCCCTCCCGCTTAAACCCCCCAACAAGGTAATGTTTCTTGCCCCCAAAGACTGGAGCTTTGGCTCCGGATCTCCCGTCGACCTCGTTTTATCCGAGCCTAATGTGAGAAATTTCGTGGTGATTAGTGGTTGCTGGTTCTGCCTCAGTGCGGGAGGATGGCGGAGCCGTCCAAGGTCATCCACATCCGGAACGTCGGGCACGAGATTGCCGAGGTGAGAAGAGGGGTTAAATCTTGGACCTTTTCCTTCTTCCATTCTGTGTTCTGTCCTGGGTGATTTTCGGTTTTCTGAATTAAAAAATTCGTTTTTACTGAGCTTGCGCTTCTCCTTATCGCTGTTCGTCGCAGGGCGATCTGGTTCAGCTGGTGCAGCCGTTCGGCACGGTGTCCAAGATCGTTATGCTGCGCGCCAAGAATCAGGTGGGTTCTTTTCTTCCTTTTTGGGCGTTGTTTTTATAGAGCATTCAGGCAGACGTTGTATTCATATTGTTGTGTTGTGTGTAGGCTCTTCTCCAGATGCAAGACATTCATTCTTCCGTCAGCGCCCTGCAATACTACAGTACCGTCCAACCTAGCGTAAGGTGATGCGGTTCTTAGTTGTGATGGTTTTTGGATGCCAGGAGCTCAGTTATTACTTATGCCTTAGTTTTTTGCAATGTTAGCTGCTGATACACAGTTATGGCTCGTTCTTGATAACACATGCTTAGCGATATGGTTTGCGCTTTGTGCTGTGATTTCTTTTCGTCTCGGAAAATAGTAACTTTGTGCGCTTGCGTGTTACATTTTGTTTACCTAAACCACAACTGTACTTCTTGTTAACTTCCATATCCCATTTCGTATGTGCTTATTCCTTTTTGCACACGCGTGCACCCTTTTGTCTCATTTTAGAGGAAGGAATGTTTACATGCAATTTTCATCCCACCAAGAACTTACCACTGACCAGAGCTCTCATGGACGGAATTCTGATCAGGTATACTTGTCTAATCTGAAAGATTTTTTTATAAGCTTTCCAAGGTTATCAGAAGTTGTCTGTTTCTTTCTTGAATATAAATATGCATATGGATCATTGTATCCTAGCGGGTTCTTTTCCTTAGAGCTTCGTATTTAGCAATCAGCTGCATCATACTGGGAACTAACATTTAGCTGTGGCAGTAAATGACATACCTTTTTAAGCTATCAAACACTACTTTTGACTTTTTTGTGGCTGTAAAACATTGCATAAAGCTTGGCTTGAGTACACATTGATGAGCTATCTAGTTCCCTCAGTTGCATCAAATGGTTTGGTGCCCTGTTGTAGATATGATAGTGGTATTTACGCTAAAGCGGAATCTACAAGTTGGTGGTAGTGGGATTATTATGGTAACAACAGAAAACTTGAATTACTGCCTACCATGAAATGTTGAAATATTACATATATCAGAATTGGGAGGACGATTAGCTATATTTAATATCTTCCCGTTTTCTTTCAGATAGCTGAGTTAAATTGCATATTATATCTACTGCCTCTTATTTTTCGAACAAGATATACCTATTCCTCTCTATTTATTCTTTTCTTTCTCCCGCTTTTCTTTCTTGGTGCTCGTTTGCTGCTCGCCCTCAGGAAGCAGAACCCAACCGAATCCTTTTAGCTACTATTCACCACATGCTCTATCCTATAACGGTGGAGGTTCTACATCAAGTTTTCAAAGCATATGGATATGTGGAGAAGATCGTCACATTTCAGAAGTCAGCTGGTCAGACTCCACCTCTCTTTCTCTCTCACACCTGCACACATACGCTTCATATGAATGCTTTGATTCACTGTCCAGGTTGTGCGTGAATGTTAGTGTTGATTTATCAACAAGTATTTGTAATATGCGTATGCCTTTGATACAAAACAGCAAGTGTGTGCTAACTCTTGTATGAACAATATGTGTAGTACATATCAATTGGTTACATTAGATACAGCATTCTTTTAGCGATGCGTTTGGCAGTCTGAAACTATACGTGCTAGTAATTGTAGCAACAAAAAACTGAATTATAGTGGCATAAGTTACTACATATTTACGCCTTCTGAAAAGGTCGATGCAAGCTTGCCTTGTTGTCGCTGGATATAGCCAAATGCTTCTGTTGCAGTATTTTCTGCACTCAGTCACTCATTCGACTGGGAATAAGAAATTTGGTTCTCTTTATATCTGCAAAAGATGATTCGATGCATTTTGTTTGTTTGGTGCAGGTTTCCAAGCCCTCGTCCAGTATCAATCACGGCAAGAAGCTGTAGAAGCATTTGGGGCTTTGCATGTAATTATTTCATGGCTCCGTTAATGTCCTAGAATCTCCATGTAATTCTGTCACATCTTACTCTTACAAACCAAAATTTTCCAGGGAAGGAATATCTATGATGGTTGCTGCCAGCTAGACATCCAATATTCCAAGTATGAGCTGTGACCGATCTTTGTTCAAATTTTATTTTTCTCAATTGTTATATCTAACTTCCTTTCTTTGCATGAATATCCAGTCTCAGCGAACTGCAAGTCCATTTCAACAATGATCGGTCTAGGTAAGGTTGATTTCTCAGTTCTAATCCCCTTCAATTGATATTATTGGACAATGCAGGCGCATCTCAGTGTTCTTTAAGGAATCGCATCATCTTATACAGCTACCATGTAGCATCCGTTAACATAAAAGTCACTTGCTGTGAATTCCTTTTTTTTTTCTCCAGGGATTTCACAAATCCATCATTGCCTACAGAACAACGTCCAAGGCCCTCTCAGGTTGAGCAATTCTCTTTCTTTTGTCATGCCGCTTCTGTGTCCATCAATTTATGGTCCAAAGCTAAGTGGTTATTAATTGTAGCAGCAAGGTTTTCCAGATCCTGGCGGTCTTTATGCTTTCCAACAACCTGGAGGTACCATACTACATAATTCATTGTGTTTAACTTAATAATTTGTTGATCATTGAAAAGTATCTCATTTAGTGTCCTTTTTGGTGTACAGCTCCGTATGCACAGGTTGGTTGACGACCCTCTTTGAGTGATGTTCTCCGTCTTTGAGTGGTGTTCTCCGGTGGTGTTTTTCTCTACTCAATTTGCAGAAACTAATCAACTGGATACACATGTTTACTACTCTGTGTGCATCTCGCCTAAATATCTCTCTGAGTTCTCATACAGAAGTATTTGAATTTGGTGCATAGCAGATGGGAAGAGCCTCAATGATTGCAGCAGCATTTGGTGGATCTTTACCGCCTGGAGTGACTGGTACCAACGAACGGTGCACACTAATAGTCAGTAATTTGAACACTGAGGTAAGCTTTTACCTTTTTTGAATTGGACCTTGAAGGCCCCTTTTCTTATCTTAAAATTTTCATCATTATCACGGTTCAAAGCAGTTGGTTTAGGGTTTAGGGTTAAAGACCATCTTTTGTTCCTGAAGTTTTGCTAGAGGTTGCTTCAGTTATTCACGTTTCAAAAATGCCAAAGTGGTTCTTCATGTTTGAACTTTGGGCCAAAGGACCTAATCCATGTTGTGCTGCCAACTAGATTTGCTGGATTGGATCCTAAAATAGAACAGTTATTAAAACTGATGTCTCTTTTTAGTTTTTACCTGTTATGATCAAGCTAAACTAGAACAGGCATAGTGTGCATGTTGGCGAGGTGCTCTGTCTATCTGGTTTTACTTGGTCTATCGCCACTCATCGAAACTCCTGGGAAAGATGAACTTTTCATATGTCTTCATTTACGTGGTTGTTGGGTAGGATTGGAGTCAGCAGTGATTTTGAAGTTAAAACATCAACTCATTTCTTTGATTGTCAAGGACTGAACTGGCGCGAAATTCCAGAAAAATGTGGTCATTAACCTTCTCTCCAAATGAGTAAATTATGGTGGTGGACACCAACTTATACGGTGTTTAAACTTTTTCTCAAGATTTATATAGTCATCTCTCATCTGTTTACTTTCCTGTGCAGCAAACCAACGAGGATAAGCTCTTCAATCTCTTCTCTTTATATGGAAACATAGTTCGAATCAAGGTATTGCACAACAAACCAGATCACGCCCTTGTTGAAATGGCTGACGGGTTTCAGGCTGAGCTAGCTGTGCATTATCTGAAGGTGTGTGTCTTTTCTCTAGTATCAACCTATCAAGTTTCTCCGTTCCATTTTGTATGTAATATTACTTTGTTTGTTTGTTTTTTCACATGTATAATTGCTACCATTTCTATTAGCGATGCCACCTAAGTAAACATTGGAATGCCGCTTTGTACATTTTCTGGCCCGCAGGGAGCAGTGCTATTTGGGAACAAGCTGGAAGTTAACTACTCAAAGTACCCCACCATAACACCTGCCCCTGACGCGCATGACTACGCCAATTCAAGCCTCAACAGGTTCAATAGCAATGTGGTCAAGAACTACCGACATTGCTGTGCTCCGACCAAGATGATCCACATTTCTGCCCTCCCACAAGACATCTCTGAGGACGCGATCCTTACGTGTCTGAACACGGTTCTGTCGTCGGCACGAAGCTATTCGAGGTGAATGGCAAGAGGCAGGCCCTCGTCCTGTTTGAGAGTGAAGAGGAAGCAACCGAGGCCCTTGTATCAAAGCACGCCAGCCCACTGGAGGGGAACACCATCCGGATTTCGTTTTCTCAGATGCAGAGTTTATAGATACCCTCCAAGGGTTAGTTGGCGGCTAATTGGTTCTTGCTTCCTGGTTCTTTTAGGAAGCTGTGAACCTTAAGATGTGAATTCTGTGCTGTTGCTTTGTCTTTGCTGTACCGTCCGTGTTTCCACGTCCTCGACGGTTTTTGTTCCTTCTTTCTCTTTCTGGTTTAAGGTGACCAAAGGATTTTACTGCGTAATATGCTGGTTTTAATTATGAGTGAAGAGATCTTGGAAAAAAAAGACTTCTGATTGAGAAAGAGTGCAACAACACTGCTATGAACCGTGAGGTACAAAACATTCCAGTTAGTTCAAAGCTACTGTTGTGTTTGTGTTTCTTGTTGTTTGTAACTGTGTAGCAACTCGGGATTGAAGAACAGTTTTGGATCAGAGGATTATGGTTAGGAAAATGGTTTATATATGGTTCCTAAATGTTCTGGTCTTGATTTGTTCATGTTGTCAAAAACATTCATATATAATTTTTGTGGCTTTAGATGGTAAAGAAGAGAAAAAAGGAATGGTGAAATTCATACAGAATATTTTACATATTTCTTCATGGCCCTGATGGTTTGTTCACGAGTAACAGTTTTCTGAATGTTAGTATTGATCGGTTCTGAATCGTTCTGGACACCAAGCTTTTATTTACAAATTGCAGCTTGAAAAACATGCTTACACTACAGAATAACCGTTGATTGGGGAGTATCAAGAATACTCGTGAAAGCCAAAATAGCCTCTGGCAACATCTTTGCCTGAGTGTTACACTGCAAGGATGGCACGGCTTACACCACCAAGTGTCGTCCTTCGGGTACTTGGCTACTCAGCAAACATACCTCACCAGATGCAGCCAAGTGACACCTTGTTTGCCGAGCATCATTGTATTTACTCACTCCGTCCAAAAATAAGTGTCTCAAGTTAAGTGTCTCAAGTTTGCTCAAGAGTTGATGTATCTAGACATGTACTTGAGACACTTATTTTTGGACGGAGAGAGTAGATGCTCGGTATACATGTTGACCGAGTATTTGTTGTTTGCCGAGTATTTTTGGGTGTTACTAACATTGTGGACATGGAGTGCCCTCGTATTTACACTTGACAAATACTAAAACACTCGGCCTAGACTATTTTTCCTATAGTGTTACTGATCAACTACTCTAGACACCAAGCTTACTAATCACTACAATTTTTCTAAAATTAAATGCAGTCTCGAAAAAATATACGGAGTAGAAGACTATTGGATCTATAGATGTGGTGAACGGCAAGAAATAGAAGAAACACGAAACACGGTCTCCGTCTTAAAAAAAAGACCGAACGATTACAAATGGATGACCCGAAGTCACCGTGGCTCCGCACCTCCCGTCTCTCGCGACCGCGTCGCCCCCCGCGCGGCGACCGGTCGCCGCCGCCGCCGCCCTCCAGCGCACGCCTCCCCCTCCTCTCCTCCATGGCCGTCGTCGGCGTGCGTCGCCGACGGCGGCGTCCCCTTGCTTTCCCCCCCTCGGCGTCGTCGGTGCGTCCAGGCGACGGCAGTCCGGTTGACGGCGGAGCTCCTCCTTTGCTGCGGGTGGTATGAGTGGCGGCGCCGCCGCCGTTGGTGGCGACCGTGGCAGGGCGATTTCGGCCAGGGCCCTACAGGCCCAGATCAGGCCCAAAGGGGCCCAGATCTGGGTCAGGGCGGGTCTGATTCGTCCCTGCTACTCTGGTTTGACTGACGAACGAAGCTGTGACGAGAGTGGCGGCGACGACGCCGCGTCTGCTGCAGCGTGGCGGGCGGGAGCTTCGCGGACTCGTCTGGGTTCGGCCGGGCCTTTGGAGCCGTGAGGGTAGCAGCGGCAGTGACCTACGTGTTGCAGCGTGGCGGCGGAGACTTCACAGGCATGTCCAGGGCCCGGCCGGGCCTACCTGGCCTGGTGTGTCTCTGCTGCTACGTCCGGTCGGCACCCGCCGCTGGCGGTAGAGGATGTCCTCCAGATGGTTGTGCTGCTGCCGCCTCTGGCTCCATGGTGGCTTGGTGTGCTCTTGCCTGCCGTGTCCGGTCGGCTACCGCCTATGACGGTGGAGGCTGGCCCCTCCCGCGTGGATGTGGTATTGCTGCTTCTTGTTTACGGCGGGTTCTTCTCAGTTCGGTCGGCCTCGCTGCGAGTACCATGGTGATACGACGATGGTGACTTCAATTTCGTGGTGGCGTATGCTGGTGGGTGGCAAGATGGATGGAGCGCTGCGGATTGTCTAGAGATGTGGTTTTTTGGGGGTCGGGAGAAATCCCTGTCATCTTGACACCGACGCGGCGACGCTTGCGAGTGTCGCTGTTCCTTCCTGAAGGGTGTCAGGTGTACCTCTTCCCACTACCTGTAGCGTACCGGGGGAAACCCTAGGACCAGTCCGGGCAACGGCAGCGTCATCGTTGTTTCCTTCTTGGAGGTGTTGTTTGGTACGCTGCGATTCCGAGTGCTAGACTTGTGGTGGGAATTTGCCGGAGAGGACACAGCGGTTGCGAGTCACTTTCGTTTTCGTTGATCCGCCAATGTTGGCATTGTTTTCTATTCTTTCTTCTTTTTCTTCTTCTTTTGGGCGTGTCTGTGCTGTTTGCCCCAGCATTGGTCTCAAAATTATATCGGGTGGTTGCTATATTAATATAGCGGGGTGAAAGCCTATTTCTTCATTACAAATGGATGTAAAGTAGAATGTTTTCTGCTATGTGTAGAAGTGCTTGCACAAATTCAATGCTGATGACCAAGAGGGCCATTTTCTGTTGAATATTTTCCCACCTTCGTCTCAAATGGCTTGATCATCTCACATGTGATTTTTTTTGTTGAAATAGTACGAACCTTTTCCTGAACTGATGATCGTCTAGTTTCCACTTGAAGTGCTTGGTTACAAGAATCTAAATACTATCAAGTGGCAAAGAGATCGTCGCACCCAACACTACATATTTCTAGTGGTACACACACATATGTACTCTGTCTTACACTTCGACATGAGAAAATACATATCGCCAATTAAAACAGGGGCGATCCATTGATTTTCTAAATGGTGTATATAGATAACGACCTTCTCACCATCCTGCATGTCTGACCAATGCCCTTTAATTTCTTAGCTAATACTCCTACTACAGCTTATAAGTATGCAGTAGTAATGGATTGTGTAGAAATATATATAGTTCAATCCAAACCAGTTCATATCCATGACAGATGGATATATGAAAGCAGGCTAGGAGATGACACAGGCGTTGGGGTTCTCGTCGCTGAACATCTGCGGCGGCCGCTCCATCATGTAGCTGTTGCCGTAGTACATCGGCGCCGGAGGAGATGGCGGCGGAGGAGGCATCCATTGGTGGGGAGTCATGGCATATGGGTGGTGGTGGTGGTGGTGCGGCGGTGGAGGCGGCATGGCGTGCATGGCCATCCTCCTGGCCATCATGGCCTCCTCGGCATCGGCAGGCTGCAGCTTGTAGCTGTAGTGTGCGCCTCCGTAGGGCCAGTAGACCATCCGCTTCATCATCTCCTCGGGCGGGAAGCCGTCCACCGCCACGCCCCCCTCACCTTCTTGCCTCCCCGGCTTCTCGTCGCCGGCGGCGGCAGCTTCATTCTTATCCTCCCCGGCCGCCTGCTCTGCTTCAGCTTCTGGCTTCTTCTCGTCCTCTTCTTTCTTGCCGCCATCACCGTCGTCTGCCGGTTTCTGCTCGGCCTCAGCTGGCGGCGGGGCTTCCTCCTTGGGTGGCTCCGGAGGTGGAACGACGGTGGCGAGCTTGCCGGTGCGGCGATGGATGTAATCGACGATCGTTTCGCCCTCCACGGTTCCGGTGACCGTAAGCTTTCCGGCGGCGAGGTCGGTCTCGGCAGTCTGCACCCCTTTCATCTTCAACATCTTTTTCTGCAGCTGCAGCGCGCAGGCGTCGCAGTGCATGTTCACCGCTAGCTCCACCGTGCGAACTGGGTCCTCGGCGGGTGGTGGTGGAGGCGCGGCCGCCGCCTCGTCGGCAGGTGCCGGAGGAGGAGGAGGCAACGGCGAGATGACGGTGACATCGCGCTTGGTCTTGCTGCGGAGGCGCTGGCACAGCGCTTGCGGGTCGACGGCGTCGCCCTTGACGGTGATGTGGTTGGCGGCCATGTCGACGTGGACGGCCTCGACGCCCTTGCACCGCAGGGGGAGCGCCTCATACGCTTCGCGCAGCCGGTGCAGTGCACCTCCACGCCGAGGATCACCGGGGGTGGAGGGGATGGAGGAGTATCGGCTGGTGGCTCCTCCTCTTTCTTTTTGTCCTCCTCAGCTGGCGCAGGGGATTCTTCCTTCTTCGGCTCTGTTTCCACCTTAGGCTCCTCCTGAATTAATGAGGAGACGGGCGCTCGGTATGTTAATTAACTAGTTCATACAAGTAGCAAGTACAACTGATGAAAGAATGAAAGTAAACAGAGATTATTTACCTTGCTAACTACTTCCTCACCCATGGTGATCAGATCAATCTGTCAGACTAAATTACAAATTAATTAGCCGGTCGATATGATCATATGATGGACGTCAAGGATGGACTGAGCTTAGACAGAAGAAGAAGAAGCGGAGAGCTAGGTAGTTGGGCATGCAAATAAGTTGAGGGCAGAAGGAAGAACGAGGAGGGAAGGAGAAGGATGGAGGGAGAGATCCAACTTATAAGCTTGTGCGGCTAACTAGTGCATCCAAATTCAAAGGTAGGTTCTAGCTAGATTCCAATCGGATGACGGTGATGCATGGACGTCGGCAATTATTAATATTCCGGCCTGCATGGAGATGGAGTAGCAAACGAACAATGAGTAATATGCGGAGCACAATGCATGTAAAATAAAATAGTACGTGTTGAGGATTATTCCCATGCATGCACATGCAAGCAACTCATATCGATCATCCCTACCTTGATCGAATATGTTATGTATATACCGGATGGATGGATCGAGAGTGCCTTTTGCATTGTCGTGCTCGAGACCTAGATATATAGTACTACAATCTAGATCTCAATCTCAATGCAAGCAACTAGTACAAGCTAGATACTTGCTACGTATGTACACCACTACGTAGAGATGCAAGTGGTGGAGAAGATGGAGGCCGGTGTACATGTATTTCGAGATTGGAATGTGGCACACTTTTATTTTATATACACAGGCAGATGCATCACTCAACTTTTTGTGAAAGATCTAACAAATACTATTGGTTGTGTGTGAGGACCCCTCAGATTTACCAGTCCGAGGTGCACACGTTATGTAAACAGATCACGATCCCAATGATCAGTGCATCGCGATCACATAACCAACATGGTATCCAGAGTTACATCATCCAACTCGATTAGTACAACACTTACGTAAATGGTGGTCACACGACCAAGCCTGCAACCATCGTCACGCAGGACGGAATTAACGACGATATAGCGGAAGCTTTCGGCTAGCGTCGGCCCTCGTCACAACCGGGCGCATTCCCACAGAACAGTTGACCGGTGACACTCAGTTGACGTAGTCGTCGGCGTACTCCTCATCTTCGGCGTAGGTCTTCTCGTTGAAAACCTGGACATTGGAATATCCAGGGACACAGCCATGAGTACAATTACGTACTCGCAAGACCACCACCAGGCTTAAGTTTTCCTGGTAATGCAATAGAAGCGTTTTCGAAAACTGAGATAGCTGCTATATTACTATAGGTCTTAGTTTTCGTAAACGATGACTTCAGACATAGAGAATACGACATCTCTATATCTTTGTTAAAAAGAAACATTTAGAGATAGAATTCTCTTTTGTAGAGATCGCCGGGACTATCTCCACTTCTTTGTAAAACATTTTGTAAAACTTTTCAAGGACACTAGGATAGGGATGCCCTTTTTTTCTTTTCCGGGTTCCGACGGGTTGACTCCCCGAGACCAACCATCTTCGCCCAAATTCCGTACCTCCCAGGTACCTCCTTGATGTCTTCTTTCTCCTTTGCCGAAAACAGTTTCTTTTTAAAACATAAAAAATGCCCATACGCCTAGATCGGGGGCCTTTCCAACCGTCCACGACCGCGGACACGGCTATTCGAATAGTTTTACACTCTGAAGAGGTGGTGCACTTTCACCACACCAAACAGTCATTCCGCCGTGATCTGCCACGGTCCTCATACGACAGTATGCGGTGTTTCAGATAACATGATCAAAGCTTTCCACTAATCCACTCTAGTACAGAGAACTCCCGCTGGGTTTGTTCCCCTCGGCACCGTGTGCTCCACTAGACCCCTGGTCTCTCTTAGGACACCTCACCGCCACGGCAGGGGACCCAACGTAATCGTTCGGCGGGGTCCATCCGCATGTGTATTGCCTCGTACAGACGACAACCCGGCTTCGAGGGACTCTAACCCTTATAGAAGTATGAGACCTTCCATACTAAAATGGACAAGCTTCCGGCTAAGCCCTACCCATATCAGGTAGTGTGGTTGCACGGGTTAATTGTTCGGGCGGCCGCTAGGGCAGTACTTTGTTTTTTTCAAAACATCTCCACCTCCGACTGCTCCCAGCAGCTCGAGTTTTCACAAACTCTCCGAATGCTCCCAGCACTTCGGGTTTTCATAAACTCTCCGAATGCTCCCAGCACTTCGGGTTTTCATAAACACCTCCATTTGCTCCCAGCAACATGGGTTTTATAAAATACTTTCTCGCCGATCGCTCCCAGCGACTCGGGTTTTTCCTCTGGAAACATTTTACCAAAGACCAGGCTCCCATCCTATAGTTTTGAGATAAGGATGTAAGGATGTACTACTAGAAAATATAATTTTCTTGATAGCGCCTTCAGTAGAAGGCTTCTCAAGTGAAGACTTAATTTTTATAACACCTATCATATTCTAGTAGATAGCTTTGGCCAAACAATATTTTATAAAATAGTTTTGGGTGGCAAAGTGCCACAGAAGAAATAAAACATGCATTATTTTGTTTTGAAAACAAAACATGCTTTAATGAAATAATAGGATTTCAGTAGGGTATGGTGAGGTGGCTTGCCTTGCTTAGCAAAGTGTCCATGATCTGGTTCTGCTTCGTAGACCTGTTCAGTTTCCACGTACTGTTCCTCCTCTTGCGGATCTAATGTACGGAAAAATAAATGGAACTATCGTCACTCTAAGAAGCGGGTTGACAACAATCTAAAGTAAATAAACAAAACAACAAGCATTGCACAAAACACTAAGCTAGCTAACAAGAGCAAGCGATTCACTTAGTTATACAACCACAACCAGAAGGTCCATAAAGCTAAGACAAACAACAAGCACCCGTAAGAAGGTGTACACAACAACCCTAATAGTTAAACTCTAAAGCAAAACTCCACTTAGGGTGGTTAGGTCTCTTAACAAGGGCTGTTACCGTAGTTTAGGAAATACTTCAGACAAAAGTTAAGTTACTAATTATTTTCTATTATAAATTTTTTCCACCAAATTAAGGTAGGGATATTAATAAACTACTCATGCTAGTATTAAACTTAAGAACTACCAAGTTCAACATAATAAGGCAAACATAATAAACCACGCAAACATGCTTGGCCATTACAATACAATGTATTATTTAATTACAAATAGAGTTAAGGTGATAATTAGACAACCCCTGTGGATCCCTTTCAAAAATTGCAAAACTAAACACCACTAATAAATTTAAAACAATCAGTAGCTAAGAAGAATTTTATTAGTGAAGTTTACTTTGTTTTATTAATCACGAAATTAAGCAAACAAGCAGGATTAATTCATTTTATTTCCTTAGGCACTAATAGCATTTTATAAATAATCTTCATTTTATTTCTACTCAAGCACTAACAGTACTAACATATTAAGAACTAACAAAACAGTTCTATTATGCTAACAACAGTACCAAAACATCTAAAACACAAAGTCCTAAAAATAAACTACTTAATTTAATTAACCTAAAAGTGGCAGAAACACTAGTTTCACTAACAATTCTATTCAGAGAGTTATATTAAACAAAACATCACACAAACTTGGATCTAAACTCTAGGATACTATCAGGAACTAACACAATTGGATTTGCTCCAAAATCTAATTCCCAAAAATCACCAAAAATACACAAAGTGCCTACTGCCATGAACTATACCAGCAAACAACTTTTATTCTAAGCATCCAATTGACATGCAGTAAAATTCTAGTGAAAGCTATAACAGAAAGCTTTTCAAAACATGTGAGTTCATAAAATTTGGATTCGTTAAACTCAAGTTGTTTAAGAAATGGTGCTTCAGACCAGTGGCAGTCCTGTAATTTTCATGGTCACACGAATTAATATTTTCCAGATCTGCAAGTTGGAAATGGTTCCAGACTCACAAGGCTACCACTGTGATTTTTAGTTTGCACAAATATTAAGTTTAACATTTTCATTTCGAATTAAAGTAACAGGATAGAAATAGAAGCACACAGAAAAGAATAAAATCTCGGAGAAAAAAAATAGCCACGGGCCAGATCTGCCCAGGGTCAGCGCGGATCTGTCGGGCGGGCGAGCTGGGCCGGCCCAGCTACGCGCGCTGCGCGCGCGCGCGGGGAAAATGGTCGGGGACGACGGGATTCAACGTGGCCGTAGATCTCGCGATCTACGGTCCTCGTTTGTCTTCTTCCGCCCGACGGCGCTCCGGCGAGCCCGAGAGAGAGGGAAAAGGCACGGTGGCGGGATGCTCACCCAGGGGACGCGTGCGGCAGCGGGAGGGGTCAAGGACGGCAGAGAGGGTCGAGGGAGAGGCTCGGGCACAGACGGCGCAAGCGGAGGCGGCCGGAAACCTTGGCGGTGACGGCGGCGTGCTTCCTCGGGTTGATGACGGGCACGAGCTCCACGGGCTGCCTCTGGACAAAAAGAAGGGTGGGGGAGTTAGATCCAGGTGAGGGGAGTCCAGGGGGCCAACAATGGCGAGGAATGGGCGAGGGAAACGTCGGCTACGGCGGTTCTCTTCCGACGGCGGCCGGCGGTTTTCTTGCGTGCTCACGGGCAGCAGAGGGCTCGGGCTTGGGCAGGGTTGCTGGGGTGGAGTGGGAGGATGCGTGTGAGGGTTCTGGGAGAGAAGAGAGGGACAGGGGAGGCCGGGGTCGGGTTTTAGACAACCCTCACCCAATCTAGGATTTTCGGACAAGTAGGTTGGGGGAGAGGGCTAGGAGCTCGGGCATTGGCTCCTGTGGACGGTGGGAGAGGTGAGGACTAGGGGTCCTGGTCGGGAGGGGCGTGTCTTGGCTAGTGAGAGGAGAGGGAGTGGGCTCGGGTTGGGTAGAGAGGAAAAAGATGAGAGATGAGTGGAGGGGAGGGAGGTGAGGGGCTGACCTGCGGGTCCTAGCTGACTAGGATGCCCTCTCTGTCCAGAGGTGAGAGGGGAGTCGATGGAAAGAGAGGGGAGGGCTGGTTAGGTTAGGTTTTAGAGTTTTTGGGTAACACTAATTTAATTTACCAAAAGTACCATCAAGACTAAAAGTGACCAACAAGATGGCTAGGCCAAAGACATGTGTGTGGTGCCCAAATTGAGGTGATGCAAAAATTTCCAAGCCTAAAAGATTAAGAAAGAAAATTTAGAATCTAAACTAGTTGTGAAAAATGACCAGATGGTCATTGATTCGGGTAGGCACCAACACCTAGATGTTTAAGTGGTTAAACAAGGCGTCAAAATTTAACCAAAGGTAAGTTTTGAAATTAAATGTGACATAGATCAATGTGGATGATTTGCATGTCAAAGATGGTTCATGGGTTGCTTAATGTGGAGCCCTAGATTTGCTATGTTTTACTAAACATGAAGATCACCAAATTTAATTTGACCTTGCAAAAATTTGTATTTGAGTTACTACCAAAGGATGCCACCCTAGCTAATAAGTTCAAGCAAAGAAATGAGCTCACACCACCCAACCATAAATATATTGTTAGCTCATTAATGCACTTGCTCATTTTCAAGTCACCTAATTCAATCATAATCAAAAAGGTTCACACAAACAAAGCAAATTGAACAAATAACCAAACTTGGGGATTTAAACAAATATATACTTTGTGAGGTGGTGATCAATCCATGAAGACAAGATTTGGAAGAAAGAAGGTTAGACCATTCCCTAGTAATAGTTTCCAAAGAAATATTGAATTGGGAGTTTTTGAAATAAGAGTTGCTAAGACTAGCAACACATTAATCTCAAAAATAACTTAGGACTTATTATATGGTCCTTTATAGTGTTGCAAACATATAGCTTCTGGAAATAATTTTATTTCCTCAGATGAAAGGTCTTTGGGTAGATATTAAGATCAAAACATCAGGGTAAAAGAAGTTGGGTAAAAATAAGATAGGAGAAGATTTTATGGACTATTTTACTTGTCATTTCGTTGATCACAAGGGTCATATTTTAACTAGGCCGAACTCCAAGGTTGATAATTAGAGAGGTCATCAACACTCACACAAACCACAACAAGTCAAACAGTGCAAATATGAGTGAAACACATCCATAAACAATACAACTCAAAAAGTTTTTGTTGGTTCCAAATTTTGGGTCTTAATTAATTAAGTTTTTCTTGCTTCCAAAATTTGGGACGTTACATTGTGTATGTATGACACTAAAAAATTATCAATGGTCTCTACTGTATGATTCCTGTAAATGGTATCATGTATTTTCAGTATCTCATGGACTATTGGGCTCTCAAGTCCCTATTAGCCCTTCGAGCGAGTGATGACACAAGGAATTTCTTATGATTCATCTATTTGCCAGGTATTAAATCTCTCCCCAAAAATTGTGGTAAATTCCATTTAGCCATTGAACAAATTACATCTAAAACTATTTGCTTTGGAAAAAATCTAATGTAAGTTGATAACATAATTGTAGTTGGACAATGATTTAGTTTTACCTAGTGTATCACCAAACTTGTGGAGTTGTGGTTATGTTGTCGTTCAGTCCAAACTCATATTTTTTGTTATGCTTTAGTGCCGGAGCAACGAACAATAACGTACTATGCTAGTATGTACTCCTTCCGTTACTAAATATAAGATGTTTTAGGTGTTTCAAACGTGGTTTAGATATACACCGAAATGGATGAACATGCACACTAAAATGTGTCTAAATACATGTGAATATGGAAGAAAAAAACTAAAAAAATCTTATATTTAGAAACAGAATGATCAGTAGATCATACTAGTAGCCAGTAAGCCCAATACAATTCCAGAAACGGTAATTGGTCGTAGGGTAGGTAGGCCAAGATCATGTCAGTTACTATAGTGTGTTAATTCTTCGAGTTGGTCGGCTCCTGGTAGAAATAGTTAACTGGTCGGTGCATGTAAAAACAAACAAACTACCAGTACTACACTCTTCTTAACCAGCAGTCCAGCCGGCCTGCCAGTCAGGGCAATACATATTTCCTCTTTCTTGCTTAGCGTGAGGGCGTAATATTCAACGTTACTACTGTAGCTCCAAGTTTGGAGAAAGAAGCCACAAAAGCTAGTGATGATTCGCGAAAAGATTGATCGATCGATGGCATGGATGGATGCACATGGGTGTGTTGGGTGGGACTTTTAGTTTGTCATACATGTCGATCTGCTTTTCATTTCTTCCATCTTAAGTAGCAGCGTTAACGATCCATTTCAGCATGACTCATCACCGACCCATGCATCTAAAAGCTCGATCACTACAACTGATGGTTGTCAAGTCACATGCATCCACATCAGATTGCAGTGTATATGTGTGTACAAGCATCCCAGGTCATACCAAACAAGTTACTAATAGTACATTGCAGAGATTAAAAGCATGACAATTAAGCAAGCTAGCTACATCAATAGAGACGTCCAAGTGTAACTTAGAGACACAATTAGCTAGCTACCTTAATCATCTCTCATCTTTGCGTGCCACCAACTAAGTTTCTACTCTACACAGAGAGATTATCTGACGTCTCCTGCATATGCACTTGCTGAAATGGACAAATGAATCCAGTACTGCACAATAAGATCCAAGTCAAAAAACAAAATTCTCACACAAGCTAGATTCGTTAACAAGTGTACATGGCCAAGGCATGCACATGCATTGTACGCAACCACCTTTTCCCCATGCATGGATCATGGGTGCTTGACTCAGCCATTTGCACTGCATCACTGCATGCCTTTGTTAACCGTTAACACCTGCAGGAGGTTAATCCATTACCTAGAATATATAGATGATCTACCGAGTACCGACACCTGCTGCGCAAAGACTTCACATCAATCCGTTCGGCCGGCCGCGTCCGAGAAACTCAAAGTTGGATCTTGGGAAAGGGCGTGAAAAGATTACTTTGGCTCCACTTAACATTCCAATCGAGAAACAGATTAACCTCAAACTCTGCATTTTGACTCTTGATTAATATGTAGTACACTAGATTGCTGGGGCATGGTACTACATAGTTTATACATATAGCTTCGAGATCTCTGAGTATGCGTGTGTGCCTTGTAAACTTCACTCGCGGCCGGCTTAGGTGGCTTCCCATTTTGTTTCCACCTCAGTTCTTGTTTTTATTTTTTACTTGGATCGTCGACGATCAGTGTCATCAATTAATTGGACATTAATTGTGCTCTTAGGCAATAAATAACTAAATTATTTTCACTACCCAGTGATCACTTAGGGCTGGCTATTTATCAATTAATTCCATGTTTTTCATAAAAATATGAAGGAACGGTCAATGTGGTGTAATCATTTGTTGATCTAGTGCAAAATAAAATGTACTAGGGTTCATCTCGGCGTTCGTGAAAATCTTATTTCTCAATCAACATTACAAAAGAAAATCACATATAGATTAAAAATGTTCGACGCGCTGTAATTTTTTTTCATCTTGTGCACAAAAATGTAATGTGTATTCTCTAGTTTATAAATTTGTGAAAATGTTGATGGATCATAAATACGAATTGGTGATTCTCAACATTCCTGGTCATAATTATCAAAACTGAACAAAATGCGATGAAGAATAACTCAAAATACTATAAACTAGGTGGAGTAGGTGATCGGTTGATTGATTGATGTTTAACTGTAACAACTAACATACATCATGCATATTATATATGTTCTTCTTTGGGAATCTACGGCGGGGCATATTAGATATGTGGTCCAATATAATCCAAACCCAACCGAACTCACGGTGTTCCCGGCCGGTCACTGAATAACAACAATATGGAATACTGGTAGTAGAACATGATGAGATGCGATACTCCCCTCTCTACTGTAGCGTACGAGGCGAAACCGGAGGCGACCACCTTTCCCTCGTCCACCGCGGCCGGAACCGCGGGTTCCTCTCCCCTCCGTCGGCCGTTTCGGCGGCGGGAGGGCAGGGGAACCCGGATCTCTGGTCTGCGGTTGTAGATAGTAGGACTGTGTGTCCTGCGGGTGCTCTCGTGAAGGGGATGGGAGCTCCGCGTTGGAATAAGGTAGCCGGAGCCCGATCTCCTTCCCAGCGAGGCCTATGGCGGAGCTGGCGGGCTGCTGGAGTTTGCTCCTCTCGGATCCTTCGATCTGGTGAGGTTAGGTGCTCATGGCGGGGACGGCGGAGCGAAGTGGCTGTTCTTCGCGTGGAGCTTTTGTTCTCTGCGCCTCTTGGCGTGGTGTGCTCCCGGATCTTTGGATCCGGTGAGTTTTGGTTCTCGGAGGATGGCTGTTGTGGCGGAGGCGATGGCCGTCTTGGCGAGTTTTGGTACCTCGGCCTCTTCTTCGTCTTGCTGTGGTTCTTCCTGGCCACATCGAGGAGGTGCTGGGGTGCTGCGGTGGTGCGGGGAGCTGGTGCTTCGGGCTAGCTGCCTTCGTCGCTTGTACAGGTGAAAATGCTCTGGGATTCTGGTGGTCTCTGCTGCCTTTTGGTGCGGCGTTCTGGTCTCTTCTGCCGGCCGTGGTGGCTTGGGGAGGAGCTCTTCTGGCGGCGTGCTCAGCTTCGACATGGTATGTTCTTCCTCCTTCTCTGGCCGGCAGAGGTTGCGAGGGGAGAAGGTGGGTGCAAGATGTGCTACTGGTGGGGACTCCGGCGAGACGCGGTGGTGCTCAGTGCAGGGTTCGATGGAAGAGGGGTGGCTGCGGGGTGGAGGCGCCATGGCCGTGCGCGTTAAGCGTTCTTCAGTTCCGTCGCTTGCGGCGGACGGCACATGTGGTCGTCTACATGTGTGGGGTGTTCCCCTTCCCGGGGTTCGCGGCGGCCTGGCGCTTTCTTCTCCGGCGGCGTTCGGCGATGAAGGTCATGTTCAGGCGACGCGGAGGTTCAACGGCGATCCCTGAAGCTGCTGTTGTGCTGGGTGTCAGTGTTTCGTACTGCTGTGTATTTCTGTTCTTCCTTTGTAATCTTGTTTGATTATGCAGCTGTAATCCCTTCAAAAAAAAACATGATGAGATGCAGCTGATTGGTTTATGTGGTATATCCATCTTGTTGCCTTATTCTTGTTCCTCTTGATCATCTTCTTTTTATTGCCCAATTATGATGGAATAATAATTTGGTAGCGCCCATGCATGATTAATTAGTTGTGGTCATCGAATCCAAAGACCTAGCTAGCTTTGACACAGATTTGCTAGCTCTAAGTATTCCTCTGATTAAGGTGACAAGCTACCTGCTAGCTATGAGAATTAACACTAAAGGTCACCAACTGCTGATATATACTATAAGAGTATAGCTTAGTCGATCTGTAAAGATAGGAAAGCATGACGGAGACGCATGCGTGCATGTCTTTAATCAGTTGTAGCTGATGAGGGACAAAGGAATATTGAGTCAGCAATTAAAGGCCCTTTCCATGGCAGGCATGGATCCTAGCTAAGCTAGCTACTCTCACTCTTGCATGGACCTAAGCTGAGTTAATAGCGGAATAGTACCACTTTTCACATTAAATTTACGGATTGATACCACATTGGTTCTGATTCTCATCTAGGTACCACATTTTGTCCAGATTTTCTCAGATTGCCCAAATGACGCATTGATTCAATTTAGACAGGCGTTCCGACAGGTTGGGCCCACCTGACAGGATGACGTGGCAACTCGGTGATAGTCTCCGAGCTGGCCCCACATGTCAGCCCAATTAAATAAATAGAAAAATCCGAGAAAATAAAAAAAATCTAAAAAAATTAAAGAAAATAAAAAATCCCCTCCTTCGGTGCACCGCCACGGTGCGCCGCCGGGGCGCCGCCACGGTGCTGTCTCAGCTTGTGCGGCCTTTGGTGGGCGTGGAGCCGGGCGTTGCGCTCCGGGCCGCGCTCCTCGACATGCTCGCCCGGCTGCCACGCGCCTGGACGTCGCGCTCCTGGCCGCGCTCGCCTGGCCACTGCGCAGTCCGGCCGCCGCGCTCCTCGACGAGCTCGCCCGGCTGCCGCTGGCCTAGACGTCGCGCTCCCGGCCGCCACGCGTCCGGCCGGCGCGCGCCTGGACATCGCGCTCCTGGCCACCGCGCAGACCGGCCGCCGCGCTCCTCGACGAGCTCGCCCGGCTGCCGCTGACCTGGACGTCACGCTCCCGGCCGCCACGCGCCCGACCGCGGTCCTGGCTGCCACGCGCCTGGACATCGCGCTCCTGGCCGCGCTCGCCTGGCAGCCGCACAGACCGGCCACCGCGCGCCTGGACGTCGCGCTCCTGGCCGCCACGCAGATCGGACGCCACGCTCCTGGACGGGCTCGCGCGGCCGTTGGCCGTGATGCTCGTCGTGGTGGGGCTGGTGCCGTGCGCTGCGCCCGGCTGGCCGCTCCATGCGCTGCGCCCGAACGCTAGCTCCTTTAGCTTTTTCATTTTTTTTATTTTTTTCAGATTTATTTAATTTAATTTTATTTTTTCAAAAAAATCAGATTTAGTTATTTCTTTATTGATCTGACAGGTGGGTCCCACTGTTAGTTTGGTGTCAATTCGCTTTAAGCGTGCCACGCCATCTTACAGGTGGGCCATCCTTGTCAGAACGGCTATCTAAATTGGATCAGCAAGTGATTTGGGCTTTCTGTGAAAATCTGGACAAAATGTGGTATGAAAATGCGAATGCGGAGTTGACTGGTATCAATCAGTAAATTTGATGTGAAAAGTGGTACTATTCCGCTATTAACTCGACCTAAGCTATAAGCTAACTACAATTAGTTAGTTCCCTACTAAACATATATGTCTTCTGTTTGTTTAGTTTGGACGGTTAAGTAGTTGCTTCTTCCTGCGAGGACCTGGTTAAGCTGTCAAAAAGAACTTGCAGCAGCTGTTTTATCTTGCTATGAATCCAGTACTAACTTACACTGTGGTAGTACTGTGGTTGATGCAATGCTAGCTCAAGTGAGTGATGCATGGATCTACTCTATTCAGTCAAGTGAAGGAATTTGGTCAGATTCAGGGGAGATGATTTGTCATCTATCCATCCAAACAAGACTGGAAATGGGTGTGGGTCCTGCCTGATGCAATCACATGCATTGCTCTGCCATCTGAAAGCGGTATCAAATCTTGAGGTGTTGATGGATGGATGGATTGATGAGTCAGATCGGAGACCAAAACCATGTGACATGCCTGATTAGTTAGGTTCACTTGGCAATCATTTCAGCTGCTACTCTGCCTGCATTCATTCACAAGGCCAAAAAGCAGGCTTTTTTTTTATAGGCATACGTATATATTAAGTCATAGACAAATACGAGTACAATACACGTACAAACCCGAGGGAAACGTCCAGAAGGACACGCAGACCCGTACATTTTGCAGAAAGGCCCCGAAAACAACAAGAAATTACAAAGAAGTCCATCGGAAGCCCTGCAACACCGAATCCACTCCGCCGCTCTTCTCCGGCGCCGGCGAGCACCACGAGCAGAAGAGACGGAGGCCAAACTGCCCGAGGTTGAAGCAGCTCCATCGCCGTAAAGGCTTTATGAACCACGAGAAGAAGCGCCAGAGACGCCCACCTTTCGCTGTGGCTTACGAGTCGGGGACCTGCCCCAAGCTCTTCTTCAACCTCCGGAACCGGCCCCTCCCGTCGACGAAGTCGAGGAGCAGCACCAGCTCCGCCTGCCTCCTGCCACAAACCCTGCACGGACCGCACCACCATCCATCCCGCCGCAAGACGCAGCAGGCCAACAGCCGCAGTACCTGCAGAAACTCCTCCATCTTCGTGACGGCGCTGGAGAAGACGCCGCCAAATCGCGGACAAGACGGAGGAACAAAAGTCCCCAGCGAGGCCGCCGCCGCGCCGTCGACCTCGCCTAGACAGAACAGCTCCACGGGCCTTGTACATCACCCAACAGCGACGACGAGGCGGCAAACCAGAGGAGCTACAACGCGGCGACGACGCCGGCCTCGATCGAGCACCGCCCCGAGCCCAACCTAATAGACTAGCTAAAACTAACTAGCTAATGCTCCATCTATACGGACTAATCATTTACTTAGGTTGATCAGAGAATTAATTAAGCATCAACCGGTCATTGGTAGAAACAAAGAGGAGAATGTCGATTGATTTCAGTCACACCGATATTTATGTTGTTCGGGTTTGTCCGCCTCTTGATCTCATTTAGAAAACCGTATCTTTCACTATGACAGAGCGTTCAATAGTCCTCTTACGAACAAAATTAAGCCACGTATGAACTACAAGTACGAGTTTTGTGGCTTATACGATAAGATTCAATCACTCCTTATAAATATGGGGTAAGCTTCGTGGTGCGAGACAGGCCGGGCCGGGCTCCCGCGACCGCGACTCCCCCCAAACCCTAGCCGCCGGCGCGCGCCGCGCCCCCGCGCCCTCCTCTCCCCGCTCCTCCGTCCCCTGCCTCGCCCCCCGCGCAGGCGAGCAGGGGATCCCATCGCCCCGGCCGTCTCGAGCTCCCTCCTCCAGCCCCTCTCCTCGCCGCCGCCGGACGGCGTCGCCGGCCGTTGGCCGGGCGCTGGCGGCGGCGAGGCCCCTCTTCTCCCCCGCTCGTGGATCCCGGCGCGGGTCGGGCAAGACGGCGGGGGCGCCGCGTTGACCTTGGGCGCGGCGAAGTGGCAGCTCCGGCGGCGGCGTGGATTCAAGCTGGTTCCAGGGCGGCGGCCCTCGAGCGAGGCATCGGCGTCCTCGGCAGGCTCCGCTGCGGGTGCCTCCAGCCGCCATTCTCGACCTCGCGGGAGGTGGGGTGGCGGCGGATGCGACTGTGACGTGGAGCTCCTCTCCCTTCAGATCTGAGGTGCGCTCCCCTCCGTCTCTCTCGTGACCCCGGCTCTGGCCGCTGTGTCCGGTAGGCAGCTCGAGACCAGGGGAAACCCTAGGCTGGCTGGCCCAGCCCAGCGACGTCGACGCCTTCGGGCGCCGGCTTCCTCCATGGAGGCGTTGCTGAGGCCCCTGCTGCCCACCCCGACCCATCTCCCGGGTGAAAGCCCAAAATCTTGCTGATTGGGCAGCGTTGACGTGCTGCGAGCCGTCGTCTTCTTGGAGGCGCTGCCTGGGGAGACTGGGTTCGGGTGAGAGCAGATGAAGGTGCGAGTTTTGGGCGGCTCTTGCTGCCCTCCTCCGCAGTTCGTGTTCGGCGGCTTTCCTGTCGCTCCCGGTGGGTCAAGTTCTTCGATGAGGTGGTCGGCGTGGTGTGCTCTCCCTCCCTTGGTGGTCGTGTTCTTGGGCTGCTTCCAGGCTCCCAGCACCTCTTCAGCTCCCGGTGAGCTTCTTCCATGTCCGATGGTGCGACGCCTTCGAGCCAGGCGAGAGGGATTGGTCCCCCCTCTTCGGCATGAGATCAAGATGGTGCCCTGGTGTCTTCAGCCTGTGTGTATGCCCCGATCAAGACCCCCACCCTGCTTCTAGGCAGTGTCCCGTCGTGCCTCACCTGCTCCTGGCGCTTGCCCCCCGAGTGTGGCGGTCTTCACCTTTGCAAGCCTGTGCTTGCTTGTGCTGAGCTATAAGCTGTTTGGTGTGACCCTTGTATCTGCCGGTGTGTGTGGTGTGTGTGGTTGTAAGTGTGGCCTTGTGATTCCCTGGCCGGTTGATGGCTTTGTTAATTCAAAGCAGGGCTCGTCTTGAGCCTGCAGTCTTATAAATATGGGGTAAATCTGCCCATCTATTTTTAAATCTTACGAATCCGTGTGAAATCGACCAACAAACAATTTGAGGGGAGTGAATGTGGTGTGCTTTACTCCATGAGACCATGAGTGGCAGAGAATGAGGTCCGCTGCCGAAGGTGGAGAGCACAGCTACTACCAGAAAGAAAGAAAGAACAACACTATAGAGAAGGAATTTTCCCCTTACCATCTCCCGCCATGCCACCTTGTTGTCACTTTGCACCCACTCAAAATAGTTGAATCCATTTCCCATGGGCCTGACAAAGGAGTGATTTAAGTAAGGCCCTGCACAACCCCGTGGAGGCTACTAAACACAGCCTTAAGCCTTGCCAAAATAATTGGCACCCCATGATATTTTTTCCGAATTTATTTACTTTGCTTTCAAAATACCAAATAACTTGCAATGTGGACGCACATAATATATTGTCGTTGGGATTCCAACTACCCAGAGAGATGGGTTTCCGAAGAAACTGGGGGTAGATTGGAGAATCCTATCCAAACAAGGACTTGGCGGGAACACATTTTGTTTCTCCTTTTCACGAAACAATGCCACAATATCAGAAGTTAAAAGTTAGCTGGTCTCGGTAGAAGTTGAAGTTACACTGTAATGATCCAACATGAGTAACAAAGCGTTCGTCTGGTGCACACATAAGCCACGATTCCACGAACCATTTTCAATAATCTAAGCAGTGCCGCCTTAAGTGTGGTGCACGACGGTCATCAACACCCCACGTTGATTTCTGAGAGGCCTAATTTACAACCAGTGTTGCATTGTCAGTCTTTGTGTTCCACCTTCTAATCTACAAATTGTACATCAGATGCAGCATCATCGGCAACTTCCTTCCTTAGCAACTGTAAACATCTACATAGGCTAAACGACACTATCAGTGCATATTCAGAAGTATATTAAACTCAGGCCAGGGACCACAGATCTTATAGGCAATACTGGATTTCAGTCCCAACTCACTGGACCGGGTGGACTGGGAAAGTTTTTCAAACGCTAATCGGAGCTGCAGATTATACCTGATATACTGGTGATATTTGAAGCCTCATGCAGTCGTCATTCTGCTTAAACGGGTGCCATGGTTCTTCTGAGGCGCGGGTCCTAGTGATGTAATCACCTGTGGCATGGTCATTCCTCCAGAAACAATTATTTCTGCAGTAATCATAATAGCAGAAGCATGATATTAGAAATTCAGGCGATATGGAAAGAATACTACTAAAAGAACTATCAAACTTAATGGCAGCACAAAGACCACATGTTATCCAAGTTAAGAATAAACTTATCCAAGTCAAACATGTTCTCCAAGTTAAAAATAAGTTAAAATTTCAGGCGATATGGAAAGAATACTACAAATAACTACAAATAACTACCAACAAGAGGATACCATAATATCTGAGTAAATTCTAGCAGGGACTCGACGAGAGCAGCATGTAGTATTTGGAAATGAGGAGCTTGAAAGCGGACCGTCAAAATAACTAACCTATCCCTTCTCGAATGGACAGATTGGGCCTTATAATTTCCGCAGAGTTCACCAAAAAAATATCACCAATATATAGATGATTGGTTGGTACATAGACACTACACAGTTCTTCATCACCTTTGTCAGTCTGCAATGCAATGATAGATGATCACCTCAGAATCCAACAAAGATAAAATACATCAAGGCATCATTAATGCAGTAGGCATATGATGTACACAATTAGGTATCACACAGTTCATCACTTCTGTCAATGTTGATTCTGGACAGAACAATGGATAACAAGGACCGGTGTCTCTTGGCTCTCTGTAACAGCTGTCCTTACTGTAACTTGGGGGAAACAACATTTTCTAGAAGTTGAGGCCTAAAATTCCATAGATTTTGGCACATCTTCTTATTGAATGGACATGTTTAATTTTTTTATTATTTAGCCTTATGTACACTTACCAGATATTCCATGGGACTAAGCTGAGTTTATTATTAGTCTTGACTCTAATGTGACCCTCTGGCCCTTCACCCTATAACCAGAAGCAGCTCTAGCTAACCTTTCAAGGCTTAAACGAAAGGCTGATTTAAACTTACTTATATATGCTATAAGTCGGATAAGCTGACATATAAGATAAGCCCAGCCAAGCTACAAGAGCTAATCTTTCGTTATTTTTGGTGAATCTAAAATGGTTCAGATGTCACAAATCATGACTAATGGGTGCCATTTTCTGCAGACAGAATTATTTCAGGAATGGGATAACACAAAGAAAAAGGGCACACAAGTATGATATGATCTCTGTATAGCTTATGAAAATCATCAAATCAATATTCTACACAACATATTGATGGTAATCTATCTAGAATGAAGATAAGCCTCCAAATGCATATTCGTGTGTACGTTATGAATCCACGCGTAGCAAGCAATACGTATAAACAAGTACCTGAAGAATCATGGTCGATGTTATGAACCCAAATGCGTATTCACCAACACGGGGATGGCTAATTATTGCCACCTCTTTAAATGCTTCTGTATTTTGATCTGTCAATGAAGAATAATATATCAACATTTTTTCTGGTTAGATAGAAGGAACTACAACAAGGATGGAACATAAAGATTTCAATGCCACCAGTTCGTCAATGCCTACGAGAACACAAACGTGGTGCACAGAAACACCATTGTGTCTTCATGTGGATTGTCCTATTAACTTCACAAGCTTGTGTAACTTGAAAACAGAACCCGTGGCCAATAAATGTGTTCAACTCTTTATGAAGTACTGGCACTTATATAAATTTTGCCATATTAACAATATATCTGCTTTGGACATACAAGTCATGCACTGATACTTTTTAAAAGGAACAGCCATGTGATAACAATGAAAATGTAATGACATAAATTTAAGAAAAAAACAAACATGGACGTTTGATATTCTGGAGCACTTCGAGTTGCAGAACAATGAATTACCTGGTGAGACAGCAGTGCTAACTTGCTTGGATGCAGAATATATGTGCCTTACAAATGGCATTTTCTTTATAAACCATTCTCCAACCCAGAAGACAGTTGAGCCCACCCACGAAGACACAAATATCCCAACAATAAATATGAATACCAGGGACGTCACAAACCCAAGGCCTGAAATCAAGAAACATTATAGTAGTCAGCATTAAGCAAATCATGAATATAGTCGAGCAACAACAAGTTGTTTTTAATAGCCTGAGGCTGATGTTGCCTCATCCCTCATGTACTCAGTGATTTCGGAGGATCTCAGTTGTCTCGCTATCAGGAGCTCAGTACCACTTTTTATCGTACAGAAAACTCACCAGTATAAATAAACTAAATAAACCTTATCAGCCCCACAAAGAAAAACATAAATTTCTCTTGAACTCGATTTGCGTTTGTTAGATCCTATTGGAGATTAACACTTAGATCAAATACAAGTAAAGAGCCAATGGAGAAAAAGTAGGCTACTTGGGCCTATAAGACAATGGCATACAAGTAGAGTAGACATTACTGTTTTTCCAATGCTGCAATTTTACCAAAACTAGCATATGGCTAGAGAGAAGTATGTGTGAAACAATTACCAAATATGTCAACTCCAAGTTTTGCATAGAGTGGACTGAAAAACCCATCGAAAAATCGTATAAACCACCATGTGATGAAGAATGTCACAGCCATAGGGAAAATTACTACACTGCAAAGAAAAAAAGAAAATATTAGGCATGGACAACTTATTGGTCTTGAAACATCTATGATTCAGTTCTTGCCAAGCATACCATCCAGTCATAAATTTTCTTGACACCCAGCTTTGGAGAACAGCAAAGCATGCCTGTTGAAGTGCAGCAGGGTAAGTACGAAATATATAGTTTGAAAAAATGTAGCATAGCATGTGAAGAAGTAGAATTCATTTGGGTAAAACGAGAAAATAAAACAAGAACGTAATTTAACACTGCCGGGTACAGATAATGTGTACTTTGCTTGAGCAGTTCATAAACTCTACTAATTCGATGATGTTAAAATAATAGATGGTTTCCGAAATAATACCTCAACATGGAAAGTTTATACAAGATACCCAAAATATTTTGTCCAGAGGATGTTGTGAACTTTTAGTGTAAGTCTAATGAGTTTGGGGTTCCAAAGACCAACACTAAGGAGCAGTAGACCAATTGCAGTTGCCAAATTCCTATTTGTTAGATGCGTATGACAAAATATTATCCTGTAGGGCCAGTACTCATTACATTTGCTACTCCCTCCGTCCCAAAATAAGTGTCTTTGGTGTGTTCAAATTTGGATGCATCTAGATGTGTTTCATGGCTAGATATATCCACTTTTTGCCAAATCTAAGACACTTATTTTGGGACGGAGGGAGTATTTACGAGAAAATAACATAATCACGGTCACTACCGCATGTTCTGATTGAAGATCAAGCAAGGCACATAGCAGTAGCAGAAGTTTTAGCATGCAAGATGAAACAAGATCCATCAAAACTTCAAACCCGTTTTTGCCAGGTTAAAAATCTGTGCCGTGCATCAGGAACAAGAGGTTAACTGAAGACAGCCACCTGGAGCTGGAGCTCTGTAACAGTATCATCACCTCCAATATGACCTCAAATCGTTACGGCCTAACTAAACATCTTGCCAACAGACAACACGCATGAGCATGACGAGCTAAATGGAGCCAGTACAACCATGGGAACTACTCCTGAAGGCAGGAGCCTACCGATCAAAACGCGACGGCACAGGCGCCAGATCCGAGCAAGCAACTACAAGGGTTTCATGAACTCTACTAATCCCCGCCGCCCCGAATCGACGGCCGGCAGCAGCAGCGAGGGCTCTACGGTCTACAGGAGGTTGGGAGGAAGGCAGATCGATCCGCATCGGCACCTGGCGGGTGGAGGTGGCCGGCGAGCTGGGCCTTGGCGGCGACTTGACGGGGTCCTCGGGGTCGGCGGGCTCCGGCGCCTGGCCCATGGGCACGGGCACGTACTCCTTCTCCTCCGGCATTGCGACGGAACGGAAGCTTCTCGCTGCGGGGGGCGGGCAGGTGGGGTTTGGTTCGTCTGCTAGTGTTGTGGCAGCAGCGGAAGGAAGAAGGACGGAGGCGGTTGGTGCGGTGGCGGAGTTCGCAGGGGAATCGCGTCGTGGAGTGAGCCAACTGCCCCCGCGCACGCACGCTAACTCGTGGGACCAGACCGAATGGGCCCACCTGTCAGTGGGTTCGGGGGGAGCAGGTGGGTCCTGGGAGCTGGTGTGGCGTGGGCCGAGGCTTGGGAGGAGGGCGTAGCGGACGGCGGAGGTTGCGGGTTTTGCAAGCGGGGCCGGCGCGGCGGCGCGGTTTCCGCTTGTCGTGGTTTTTATCCGAAGGAGGCGGCTTTCGATGCTGTTGTCCCCGCAGAAGGCGCAGATACGTATTGTGGTGAAGAAAGCGGAAAGACGAGCGGACGAAGTCAGATTTCGACCTCTACCCATGTTGGCCCGTTCGCTTTGGGGCCGGACTAACTGGGCTGATTTTAGGTTGGGGCTAAGGTCTCGATTAAACTCAGGATCAACTTGAGGTTTTTCGTTTTTTCGACCGTGCTAACGTCATTTCATTAACCGACTGAGAACGACTAGGATCAAGCACCAGGAATCAATAGTGCCCCACCAACTCGCGTAGAACGTGCTCCAGCCTCCAGCCATGGATCCACGAGCTTGGTCGTGCATTAGCGAAACTGTCACGCTTATCAACTGCGAAGCACACATGGACATTGGGACCTCCTTGTCATTACACTTCTGCAAATTTGTCCAGGACGAAAGCAAGGACATCAAAAGTGACCGTATTATTGATAACGGTAAAAGCATCCCAACAAACAACAGCTAAGCTAACCACATAAAAAAGCATCACCATGAGGAAAAATGTGTGAAATCAAGCGATAACTTGCCACGACTAGTCAGGATAACTAATATTTGTATGTTGTTCCCAGTGTTGGGGGATTCTCTTCCATTGAATTGTCAATCGTGCGTAGGAAAATAGGGTCACAATCTTCTTCGAATTATCTCCATGTTTGTCGAGTGTTCATCAAAGGATGAACTCTCATATATCCTTGTCGGAAACTTTAATACGAGGGTAGCTCCTTCGGTTTCGTTTCACTATACTATCTTATATGTACAACGTGTGTTTGTAGGAGGTCTCACGAACCGATTACCTTACATATTGTTTGGTGACAAGTACATGAGTTCACTATACAAAAAATAATATTTATTGCTCATTATTTGTGCAGCAACAAGAAATCACAACTCAACAAGTACCTCTAGATGTGTGTGCATTGTCACATCCACAAACTATAATGATATTTTAATTTGAAGAGTCATTAAACATGCATGATTAAACTTCACCACATCACATGTGACACCATAAAACAAAGAATAAACACTTGTCTCTTCCCTTTCAGATTGAGCCAACTTGTAAGTAATCATTTAATTTTTGTGACTATCTCAACAACTGATATACGCGATAGGCATGTCATTATTCCCCTTGCCTCCAACGAACATTGTTCTTTTATCCTAATTAGATGCCAATCAAACGTCAATGCCTCACAACTATCCAGCCACCCGTCCATAGAATTATGAACACACGGATTAATCATATGACATAAACCTTGGAGGCAAGCAAGCATTTTTTGCCTCCTCGCCATTATTACCTCAACAGACTCCCAAACGGGGAAATAGTATAGGCGACAATATTTGTAGCAAATATTACAACAAATGTATTTGCAGGTTTGTTTCTGATCAATCGAATGATTTTGTTATCACTCAAGTAGGTTTTTTTTATTTCTCCACTATACTATTTAATCTACAATTGCATTTTAATCCAAACAGCTACGCTTTAAAGAAAATATTAAGAAACTACTATATTTGTAAGCTGCAACTATATTAATCTTTTTTACTTATATGTTTTGGATTTCAAACTTTGTTTGGTCTGTTGCACATTAAATATATAACACTTGCACTTTTTACTTCTCGGTCGACTTGGTTTTGAAATTTCAGTCAACTACTCCCCTGATACATACTAATTGTCACTAGATTGGATGTACCTAGCACTAAAACAATTAATATGGATCGGAGGGAGTAGTATATTTGTCCAATAAAAAAAATCCTTGGTGAGGCATAACCACACCTAAAAATGCAACTCAGAGAGCCAAATCCTAAGTTTGATCCAATAACCATCTGATCAACTATCCGAAAAAAAAACTGATCAACAGATCGATTTATTTTCTGCAGGTGTGAAAGCCTTCATTTTCCTTTTCATTTAAAAGGAACCATGATGATCGTCACATGATAGCATCATCAACGAAGCAAAAGAACAAACATTACAATACCCTGGTGCACCCCTTCTCTGGTTTCCTGATCGGTGCATGGTGAACAAGCACCATACCATCGGTTCACACTCCGCTCTCTTTCTTGAAGGAAAAGAAAACGAAAAAAGAAAAAAATGAGAAAACAAGTGCTACTGTTGAGGACGAGGTGGCGGCGGGTACTGGCTCGAACTACCGGACCAAGAACCCGTCGTCGCTGGGTAGGTCCACGCAGTTTCCGCCGGCCATGTCCACTGCCCCGCGTCACCGAGCTCTGCCGCCGCGCCGCTGCCGTAACCCGAAGCAGAGGAAGCAGAGGACGGCACGGAGGCCACGGTGACAGAGGAGTCCGGGAACGAGTAGGCCCCTGAAGAAGAAGAAGAAGAACTGCTGACGCCGCCGCCGTAGTACGATGGGTAGCCGCCTCCTCCTCCGTGCAGAAGCATCTGGTACTGCAGGTAGTCCGAGACGGCGCCGGCCGGGTAGGCGGCCGCCGACGAAGCCACCGTGGACGTGGACGAGTTGGCGGTGGCGGCGGCGGGCGGTCCGGTGGTGAGGCGCGCGTCCTCGGGGAAGTTGAGCTTGGCGCGGCTGCCGCGGAAGCGGAGCGCGGCCTCGTCGTAGGCGCGCGCGGCGGCCTCGGCGGTCTCGAAGGTGCCGAGCCACACGCGGGCGGCCTTGTGCGGGTCCCGGATCTCCGCCGCCCACTTGCCCCACGGCCTCTGCCGCACGCCGCGGTACCGCCGCCCCGGCGCCGCCTGCTCCGCCGCCGCCTCGCCCGTGTAGGCGGGCGAGTAGTGCTCCCCCATGGCCGAGCTCCGCTGCTCTTGGTGTCCTGCGTACAAGGACGATGATGGGTAAGGTAAGGTGATGCACTGATGCTCCTATATAAGCGCGAAACGGCAGCACACTAAATTTGACTCCATTGTTTCGATCGGTCGCACTAGCTATACGCCTGCTATACCGTAAACGGTTGCAGATACGTACGAGTCTTTTGTTTCCAAATACGTATGTACGATTCCCGCAAAAAAAAACATATGTACGACTAAGAAAGATGCGTTCATACGTATCGACCAGCTGCGAGCACGTGGACTGCGTTGCTACCATTCGTACGCCTCGTGTGCTGAGATATATGGGAAGGTTGGTGTATTTGTTGTGTTGCACGAGTGCACTGAACTATAGTCTGGTATTTTTCCACTATATTTTCTTGTGATATACTACTGCATAAAAGTGTTTTGGAAGAACATTATTGATCTCTAACGGCCGCTGGATCCATGCGTGTAATGCATGCATATGGTTAGTTCTGACGTGGAGTACGTAGCTAGCACTCCTCACGTTGCAAGCAAAGTACTCTTTGGTACTCTGAATTTAACACCAACCTTTAGATTCTGCATGAATAACACATGCATGCTAAACATTAAGAAACACAAACGTCACCGAAAAACAAATAAAAAGAGGAGAAAAAACAATACTCCTACGAAAAGCAATATGACACGGACCCGCAAACGCAAACATTCTCTTGTGAAAATGCTAGACAAGGAGCAGCTAATCGACCCTCCTCACCTGCTGCGGCGAGCTGATGACCCGGTGTCGGCGCTTCGGCAGGATAGCTTCCCTGCGCATGCACGTAGCCTCCTCCCATTGCCGCCGGACCATCCCAGCCGCTCGCCCATGGGTCGTCGTCGTCGCCGGACACGACCCGTGCGAGCGCCGACACCATGGTCGACATCTCCTGCGCCTGGTACTCCCCGGAAAGCACGCCCTCCGCCGCCATCCCGGCCTCTCCACCGTCGTACTCTTCGTAGCCGCCGCGAAGCCGATGCGGGTCTGCCGCCATTTCGCTACCACGAAAGCAAGACCGGAGGCGCCAATGCCGCGCGCTGCTGGTCGAATGCAGCGACCGTCGGAGTAGGCTGGAACTGGACGATTGGTCTAGTGACTCTCTCACCTTGGATCCGTTCTACGTACTTGAGGAGGGAGACTGGCGGCTATATATATATAGTGCGCGCGCACACACGTTACTGTAGATCGGAGATGACGAGGCAAAAGACAAGCGGAGGTGGCGAGCTAAAGATCAGCTGAGCCTCTGCAGCCAGCCGCCAAAAAGAAAGTGGGGGTACAGAGATCGATCAGCTTGGACCGAGTCCGCGCTGACCGCTGCTCCTTGGAAGCAAGTTGGCAACGACCCATCAGCTCGGCCGGGATCGACACTCAGGCGGTGATCTGGCAAGAAGCTAGATGCATTATATATAGTTTTAGCGGCTTGATTAGGCAAACTTGGGGATCGAACAGAGACCGATGCACTCGCTGCCTCTGCCTGCATCTGCATGTGCGGACTATGAATGTTATAGGCCGTTGTTCTGGCAAAACTAGGAATAGAGGGAGTACTCCACTAAAAATTCTCAGTTGATTGTGCATTAGCATTTCTCACTTAATTACAACTATAGAAGGGTCAACACGAGCGACCGCGTATGCGGCTGGCGAGACTTGCTAGACCAGCTCACGTACGTGGTACAGCACAGGCGTTCATGCATCCGATCGATCCAAGTGTTTCCTCGCTGCTAGCTTAGGGCATCTCTAACCGATCCCCAATCGGTTAGAGGAGTAAACTTTAGAGGAGTAAAAGTACTCCTCTAAAGGTGGTCGGCGCCGAACCGGTCACCTAAATTTAGAGGAGTAAACTTTTGTTTGCCCCATTTCTTGCCGACGATCCATCGAACACCTCGGGCTCGTCGATGTTGACGACGGCCGCCCGCGGTGGCCGGCCTCGGGGAGGGTTCGTCGTCGAGGCCTTGCGCGTCGAAGAGGCAGTTGCAGCCTTCGGAAGCGCCGCCTCGGCCTTCTTCCTCTTCTTCTTGGCCGCCGCCTCTGCGAGCGCCACCTTGGCCGGAGTCGGCTTGCTCTGCCGTCGGCCGGCCACATGAGCAACGGGAGGTCGCGGCGCCACCTCAGGAGCCTCCACGCGCTTGCCGCCGGCCTTACCGGAGGCCTTGACGGCCGTGCCGGCCGGCCGGACCACGTTTTTGGCCCCCGGGGATGGTCGGAGAAGATTGCGGCGGAGATCTCCGATTGCGGCGGCGTCGGGGCGTCTCCGGCGCCGGGGATGGTCGGAGAAGGTGCGCCGGAGAGCTACGCGTCGATCTCGGGCGGAGTCGGCGACATCGGCGCCGGCGGGGAGGCGGGCGGGAAAGAACGGCGGCGGGCGGGAAGAGGAGGTCGGGAGGCGGGGACTTTTTCGGGGAAAAACGAGCTCGCCCGGTCGATTCCGGCGACGGCGAGAGGCGGCGAGCGAGGGAGAGGTGGGCCGGAGGGCGGCGGAGGGACCGGGGTGGGGGCGGCGGGGTATGGGGGTCGCCGGCGGCGACGCCGGCGGGAATAGGTGCGGCGGGTCGGGAGGCTGGAGGTTTTCTCGGAATTGGTTTCGGAGGAGTATATTTAGGAGTCGGGAGCCACTTTTACTCCTCCGATGAGTAAATTTTTTCTCCTCTAACCGTTTTGGGATCGGTTAGGTGTCGCCGCTGCGTATTTTTACTCCTCTAACCGATTTTAGAGGATCGGTTAGAGATGCCCTTATCCGGTCAAGCACGCCCTGCCCCTGCGGCCTGCTAGCTGCGACGTCCATGTGGCTCAAGCAAATCTTCCTTCTCCGGCTGCTGGCTGCTTCAGCGTTGCCCGTGCGTGCGAGTGCGACGACGTACGTAGGTTCTCCGTCTTGGCACACGTTCCAAATTCGAATCTTCTCCGGCCGGCTGCGACGTAAGTTCTCCGTTTTGAAAAACGTTCGAATGTTCTACGGCCACTACCACGCACGTCCAGATTCGTCCCTCCGTTTAGTTTCCACGTACTCTAGCCGACGTCTGACTGTGTTTCGAAAAGAAAAAAAGATTGAGTCGACATTTTTGACCGCCGAGTTACAACAATCCATTTATTGAAAAAATATACTCCCTCCGTATCAAAATATAAGACTTTCTACTCTTTACATTCATGCATGTATGTAGACATGTTTTAATGCAATATTCATGTGAATGTTGCACTAAAATATGTTTAATACATGCATGCATGCAAATGCCAAAAAGTCTTATATTTTGATACAGAGAATGTGAATCTTGCACTAAAATATGTTTAATACATGCATGCATGCAAAGGCTAAAAAGTCTTATAGTTTGATACGGAGGGAGTAAAAAATTTGTGTGAATCTCACAATTGTGCAAAATCTCAATGGCATAATAAATCCTACAAGTTGTCAATGTTAGATGTCACAATCATGCAAAAATCTCAATTTAAAATACTTTATTATCTGAGACCAGCGAGACGTCAAGCTTTGTCTAGTTACTGAACACACAGTTAGTATTGCCAAAATAACATGGAGATATCAGTATATATAGGCTGGTGTACCTTAGTAATGCTACACCTACGGAAAATACTTATCGGGAGACTCGTCACCGCGTAGGCTATTCTGTAACCTCAAATGTCTGTAGGTGTATCATTATTGGGTGTACCTTGCACCTACCTCCTCTGTTTTTTAATATAAAATGTTTTATATTTTGTCCACATTCACATGTATATGGTCACTCATTTTAGTATGTATTTAGACAACATGTGTAAGACCTAAAATCTTATACTCTCTCTATCCATAAAAAGATGTCTCAAATTTATCTAAATTTGCATGTATCTACGTACTTAGATTTAAAATGGAGGGAGTATGATTTAATCGGCTCTACTGAACTACCCATCTGCTTGTACCGAGCAGGTACAGTGATGGTGGACGGTGGTGGACTGGTCCGGTCAACAGTCAACACACATTCTCACAATAAAAAACACACTGACACTGTTGTAGTACTATTGTAAGTACTACGTAATAATTGTATTAACAATATGGGGCTGCCAAAGGCTAGCTCGCGCGCATCCCTAATTTCAGATCCGAACCCACCCGACACTGAGGTTGACCCAAGGCAGGCTAACCATTGACATCCATGTCACACAAGAACTCATGTCAGATCACGCTACAGTAGCACATCATGTTTAAGTACTCCCTTTTGTCTGCAAACGCATGCCATTTTTTATTTGTATTTTATGGTCTCCAACGCAGGATGTTGGCTATGAGTAGACTTCGGGGTCCTTCCCGGTTCCAGTAAAAAAGACTTCCATCGATAACATTGCTACCAAAAATAAATAAAATAAGGGAGGGGAGTTTTGGCAAATATTCCCTCTGTCCATAAAAGGTTGTCTCAACTTTGTCCAAACATGCATGTATCGATACATGCATGTTTGGACAAAGTTGAGACAACCTTTTATGGACAGAGGGAGTATTTGAGACATCATTTTATGAACGGAGCGAGTATGTTTTATACGCATTTCAGCATGTCAAAAAGATTTGATTAAAAATCACGAATACATCTTAACATTATATTTGCTTACAAAGTCGTTTCACGAAAAAACGGCAATTTTGTGTTGTGTATAAAAAGATAAAAATTGGTGCTAAGAAGATTAGCACAAGACACTTTTGGTCTTTCTACACAATGCACAAACAATATAAGTTTTCCTCGAAACCTGGCACACACACATAGAGTGTGTACATGATTTTTATTTTTATTTTGCTCGGAACTATTTGATGCTTCAAAAGTTTTTTTTTCTTTCAGCAAGAGCATGTGCTCCCATTAGTCAAATTAAGTGAATTTCACCAAGAAAGCATTTTGCAAGTCAATACCAACATCATTGGTTTCGTATAATAAATTCATGCATTTTCGTGAAATGACTTTCTACCGTGCAAGGTAGATACTTGCATGAATCCACCATGTTTCACAAGCTAAGATTTGTTAAATATTTTGAGCATAACGGTACTTTATGAAACTTTTCAGCACGGAAGCACCAAACCAATGGTTGAAACATGCATGGTATGTTCCATGCACGGTAGAAAACCGGGATAACAAATTTAATATTATGTCAAAGTTTGTGGTACTCCGTCCACCGTAAATAGGCGATCCTATTGACCTTAGCACAGTTTTAGAAACACATGTCTGAACCTAAAAATGCAATAATATGGAGAACACACATGATCGAGATCTCACTGATTGTTTATGGAATTTTACATGAAATAAAACCATAAGAATTTCTTAGAAGAAGCATTTGGATACTAATTACAGAATAATGCAACCATTTTGAGATCAAGGGTTAGATGGTAGAGAAAGGGAGAGGAAAGATGCATCAATACTTTGCAATGAAACTGGTTTCCCGCAAAACTTGTAAGAGAATTCTTCTCATATCCTACGAAATGATACATATGCTGCAACATTATGATCCAAAGGGTTGAAATATGAGATTTTCGTTAGGATTACAAACGGCCAATTTTGTCTCTCCAGTACTCCTTTGGTGGAAAGGGGTCCTGACATTATTCTTTACATGTGTTTTATTAAAACTATATAAAAAAATGTACTATCCTTCTATAAATCTAAGTTCCTTTTTGGAATAAATATTTTATTGGTAATTTGGAGTATTTTATTCCGTGTGAATTTTTTCTATGCAACCCCTTTGGATCAAAAGAAAAACACCTCCAAAATTTCTATGAATTCCATTCTTATATGTCAATTCCATATGAATTCAACATCCACTCTAATATATTTTGTATACTTTTTCGTGTAGAATCGAAACCGTTTTTATGTATTTTTTTCTGTATTTTTTTTAGGCTTAAGGCCATCTACATGATTTTTGATACGGTTTTGTCAACAACCTACATTATTTTAGCTGCGTAATTATACATACTTGGCGATTAAGCATTGATATATGAACTCTGACGCTAGAGAAACGAGAAAATGTACTCAATCTGCCTCTGCTTGCATGTAAGAACTGTCATTTGTCTGTTTGATTACCAAGCGCTAGAGCAAGTCAAACCATGCATATGCATCATCAGGATCGAAATGTAATAAGTTACGCGGAATTTGCCAGACATATATGTGTGGTGTGGGTCGAAGTACCATAATGAGACTGAGCAGCCTAGTCTTCCGGGCGTGCAAAGTTGCAGACGGGGATTGGGAAGTCAAGTTTGTTTGCTCGAGGAGGCCTGCATGCGAAGCAAAGCAGCCGCATTTTTGTGAAACGGTTTCAGTTTCTTGGTTCGTCTAATCAATCGATTTTGCACGTACGGAAGATTCTAAAATAGGCTGATATCCATGGAGCAGGTTAAAGAACTCTAGACCATGAGAAAAAACATAACATATGTCTTCAAAAGACGATGCAGAGTTAGGACGCATCACAGACATTTGATCCCAACCATGATGAAAAGGAAAAACGTGGTGTCTTAGATAGTTTTAGAAATCCGGACATCTCATATGTACCTAACGTGTGACAACTGATTTCACACTGTATACAATTGTTTGCAATATTTTGAACGGATGGAGAACAAGTTATCTAGTTGTTCATATATGTCTCTGATGTACTCCGTGGTATAACTTGTCACGACTTTTGAATTAATAATGAATTGCTAATATGATGTCTATGTGTATCGATTGATGCAGAACGCTAGATGTTACTCCCCGTTTCGAAAAAAAAGAGCGTGTAGTCTTATCACGGTTCATGACATCTAAGACTTCTCAAAATATTGATCGAAGACTTGGTGTTTTTTCCTGAAGCATTGATATATTTCCCCCAATTGTGGTGTTTTTTTTTGCAATTCGAGTGGTTCAGTCAATGTTTTTATATATTGTTGGTCGAAGACTTCTGGTGGTCTTTTCGTGAAGCATTGATATAATTGCTCCAAGTAGCGGTGGTTTATTTGTTGCAATTTCTTTGTTATTTAGTGTGTATATATAGAAACATTGAAATTGTAGATTGTATGGAACTTAAGACTAAAAGGAACAATTAGTAACTTGCATACAAGTTTTCGTTAGGACAAGGCTTAAAAGGGCAAAACACATTCTCAATATTTACACTCCAATGAAATTATATGTGGTTATAGTTTTATATCGCAGAAGTTACATAAGAAAAGAGTAATTGTTGGATAAAAGTTTTTATTAGCGAACCCCGCTATACAAAGTATATTCTAGGAAGGTATACAGAGTATGGTTGATGATGTTATAAACGATAGCATGAAAACGATGAAGTAGCGAAAAGATCAAACTAATGGGGACACGAGATTTAACGTGAAAAGCCCCTCGAACAATGGAGGAGAAAAAACCACGGGCGTCAGCCAGTAATATTTCACTATATCGGGTGAGGTTACAAACGCCGTGGGTTTACAATGTATGGCTTTTTCCAACCGGCGGCTTACAAGATGTATTTATAGTGGTGCAAAACCCTAAGTCAGCTGCAGTCTGACTCGGAAACGATCCGTACCGTACCGCGTGGGACTGCCGCTCCCCGCACCCCTCTCCATGCATCCCAGACGGGCCTGCGAACTTCTGACTCCGGGGCGCTCCGCTCTCCTCGTCACAAGTTGAGCTTTATCAGTATATACGAATTTGAATCACCATAAACACAAAACAGATGAATATTTTTGTTCGTTCCAAGCGACGTCTCCATCCTAAAACAAGAACCAAACGCCGACGATGAGTACTGTATGTCCCAAGAGGCAGCGGGAAGGTCAGGTTGACGTACTGGCGCCGCCGCCGCCGCCGTTCGCACATAGCCAAGTGCGCGCGTTCAACGCCAACCTGTTGATCAAACCACATCCGAGTATCCGACGGAGTTCATGTACGGATAACCACATCCCGTTGTCCGATGCATCTGCAAAACAAGAAAACAAACGTGCATCTTCAACAGGACAAAAGAGTGTTCCGGTCAGAAACAGATCTGTAGCTTGACCTTCGTTGTTAAGAAACTTTGTTTCTCTCTCTGCAGCTAGTTCTGCATGGGGGAATCGATGATGTAAATACAAAATACTTGTTCGGTTGTTCCCTACTACTCCGTAAGAAAGTATCTAAATTAATCAGTAATACTGCCATCGTAGGGAAGTTCATGGGTGGTGCAAATGTTATGTGGGCACAATGTCACATGGCCAAATGTCGGGTGATCGACACATTGAATTGAATGACCATGTGATCTGTGCAACGGCGACGAAGCAACTTGTGAAAAAACGGCAGAGACTTGGTCGCGCGAGCAGTGGATGGAAGAACAAGTGAGGTCTACTTCACTGAGGAATGCTGCTTTCATGGAATTATCACCACTACAAGTCTACAAGGGGTTGACGAAAACGCGTGAAGAAAGGTGAAAATCCACTGCAAAAAAACAACGCTGAGGGTTCCTTTCAAGCAAAAAGGGATGCTTACAGCTGAGATGAGTGAAAGAGCCGCATGAAAGATTCTAACACTAGGTGGGGGCCTGGGATTTTCATCATAATGGTGAGGTAACATTCTTCTAATCATCTTCAGAGTTCAGACACATGACCTTTCTCTCCACTCTCTCTCTCTCGAAATAGGCTTTCGCCCCGCTTTGTAGATAAAGTAACGACCATACAACTCCAGCGTACAACTCGACACCACACCACACCACACGCACCCAAGGCAAGATACAAAGGTGCTAGAGAACGGCACCGCCACCCCAAAAGGAGACGATGCCTCGTCCGGCGATCAAGGAACTCCAAGACGGCGCCTTCAGGAAGGGAACGACACTGGACTGCCGCCACCGCCTGATCCAAAGGATCAAGCTTTTCACCCGGAGTATCACGAAGGATAGAGGGTAACCACGACGACGCCTTCATGAAGGAGACGACGCCCACGGACGCCACCGCCGTCGGCCTGGACAACCAGACAAGGTCTTCACCCGGCAGAAACACTCTACCTCCGAGCCACCTAGCGCCGAACACCAGCCACCATGCCGCCCACACGGCCATGGCAACCGGCCCGCACCTGAGACCTGAGCTCCGCTCACGAGCACCATGTCTCCCACCACCAGGGCCGCCGCCCCGGCCACGAACACGAGCCCAAGGTTTGAGAGACACACCGCGAGACCGGCAAGACGAAGGGGGCAGGCGAGCGCCAGGTCATGCAGCAAGAGAGCAGCAGAGATGCAATGGGCAGGCAGACACGGCACCTCTGTATCACCCGTCGGTCGCACCCCGCACGTCGGCAGCCAGACCTAGGCCCTTCAGATCCGGGTCCGGCTACCGGCCTCACCGCAGCCCCACAGAGGAGACCATCCTCCACCGTCAGAGACGGTCGCTGACCGGACGCGGCAGCAGGAGCACACCAGGCCCAGCGAGGCCCGGCCGGGCCCAGATCGGGCCCGTAAAGCACCCACCGCCACGCTGCAGCATGGAGCCGCCGCCGCCGTCCTCCTCCTGAAGACCACGTCTCACCACCCACTGCCGCAACCGCCAGTAGCGCCGTCGTGTGTCGCTGCCCGACCCCGAGCCGGTTCACCGCACGTCCCGCAGCTCAACGCTGCTAGACAGCCCCGCCCCGCCCCGCCCGTACCTTCGAGAGGAAGAGGGCGCAACCACGCCGGCCGAGGTCCACCGCACCGCCCAGGGACGCCGCCCTGCAGACCGGAGGTGGACCGCGCCGGCCACCGGCCGCCCGATCTGGGTTGAGCCAGATCCAGGCGCCGCCGCCCTTGACCTCCACCAGCTTCACCGCGAGTCCCTCCACGCCCATGGACAACACCCACGACCTCCGCCGCCAGTGCTCGCCTCCACGCCGCCGCGCCCTTCGCCAGCGTGACACCTCGACCCAGCGCTGCGGCCCGCGCCGACCACCACCGAGAAGGGGGAGAACAAAGCCGCGCCGCCGCCGATGCCGCCGGGCTTCGGCGACGGTGCGGAGAGGGGAGGATGGGAAGGAAGATGACGAGGTGTGGACTCGGCAAATCCATGGGTTATGCACCCCGGGTTGATTGAGGGGGAGAGAGTTGAGCGCTGGTGATCACGACGGCTGACAAACGAGGCGTTTTACCCAGGTTCAGGCTCCCGGAGGATAACACCCTACTTCCTGCTTGTCTGGTTATTGATGGCGAGTTGTGGCTACAATGGTGAGATGACGATCTCGCTAGGGTTCGTGGTGGCGGCTATGAACGTACCCTAGAACGAGGGACCCTCCTAGCCTTTATATAGTAGGCTAGGTCTCGGGTGAATGGTGCTGATGGCACTTACAAGATAGGTATGAGCCGCATGACCTAGTCGACTAACTTGGGCCGCACGTTGTCCTTGCTGGGCTTTCCTTGGGCCTTTGTAGTCTTGGCGTGACCCAGGTACCTTCACCGTGGGATAGTCGAAGGGTAGCCCCACGACAGGAGCCCCCGAGTGCTTGGTCGAATCGTAGAGTCGGACAAAGGACTCCTTTCGCCTGGGCACGCCTTCGAGTTCCTGAAAGGAACAAGTAAAATTAGTCGATTTCGTCCGTTCAGGGCTTACGGAGGATTCCTTAGTCGAACTGTCGACTGCAGGGTAAAACACTGAGTACAGCCTTAGCCGGTGATTTTTCGACTGCTTTTGTTCTGAGTCACTCGGGAGCGCGAACAGCGCTCCCGATGGGAGTAACCCCCGAGATTAAGCTTAATTGCTTGCAATTGAGGTTAAACTCAATTTTTCTTCAGTCGAAAAGCCTGCTCCCGATGGGAGTAAAGAAGGACTCGACTTGGAGTCGCGACTGGCTTTATGTGACTTACTGTGTATTCGCCCGGTTTGGCTTACTGCAGAGTTTGTTCAGCACTTGGAGCTTACTGAATGCTCTTGCACTCGAATGAACTATTCGAGTTCTCAATCAGCTCGTTGGCTTACTGTACGAACTTATTCAGCTCTGAGAGCTTACTGAATCTTCTTGCACTCGAATGAACTGTTCGAGTTCTCCATCAGCCCGTTGGCTTACTTCCTACGCCTTCGTGGTTGACGTTAGTGCTAACGTTTTTGACGCACTCTGTGTCCGATGGGACGTGACAGTGCGATCCCACTGTCAGTATTGACTGGAGACAGCGGTTGCCGCTTTTTCTGACCGTTGGGCGCGAAAATTGCGCGGTGTGATGATGGCGCCTTGATTCCCGTGCGTAGTGGGTGGCGCGGCCGGCGACGGTTGCCCTCTCCGTGCGACACGTGGACGGTCAGACGCTGTTGCGGAGAGCGGTTTCAGCAGGGACGGCCAGGATTGACTGACCGCGTGGTATATAATTTTCACCGCGGCGGTGAACAGTTCATCCATCCCCATTCTGTCATCGTCTCCACTGCTTCTGTTCCATCATTGTTGCGTTGCGTGCTCTCTGCTCCTTCTCCCCCCACCATGAGCAAGGTCGCGATGAAGAAGGGGAAACTTGCTGCCGGCGCCGCCGCCGAGGCGAGCGTGATGAAGAACCCGGACGGCGACTGGATGAAGTCATCGGTGAAGAGGGCTGACCTCGAGGCCCTCCGCGAGCAGGGGCTGCTGCCGCCGGTGGATCGGGCGACGGTGCGCGCGCCAGGGAAAGAGGTATTCCCTGCCCCTCGCGAGGGGGAACGCGTGTGCTTCGTGGATTTCCTTCCGCGGGGCTTCGGGTTCCCTTTCCACGATTTTGTTCGTGGTCTCCTGTACGCCTATGGGATTCAGATCCACGATCTGACCCCCAATGGCGTCCTGAGCATCGCGAGCTTCATCGTGCTCTGCGAGTGCTTCATGGGGATCACACCCCACTGGCTGCTGTGGAAATCACTCTTCATGGTGCGGAAGAACGTCGGGAAGAACGGGCTGGTGTATCCAGTCGGCGGCTTCGGCATCCAGGTACGCGGCGACACCTCGTACTTCCAGATGAAGAAGTCAAACTCCGTCCAGGGGTGGCGGAAGAAGTGGTTCTACGTCAGGTGCGACCAAGCGGGGTTGCCTGACTTCGATGGAGAACGCGAGTTGCGGAAGACGCACGTGTGGGTGCACCCGCTTTCGAAGGGGGGAAGGATACAGTGCAGCCTTTGCTGACCATTCTTCGCGGCCTGCTGAAGACCCTGGGGCGCGAGTCGGGTGGGATTCACCTCATCGGCACCTTCTTCAGACTCCGGGTGCAGCCGCTCCGCGCTCGCGTCCACCCGATGTGGGCGCACGAGGGCGTTGGCGACCCCGACCGGACGTCGCCGATTGAGCTTGATGACGAAGCAGTGGAGTCGAAGGTGAGGGGCATTACCAGCCTCCGAGCCGCGGACCCTTGTAATGTCAAATGTCCGGTCGAAGTGTATGGATCCACGAACCCTGTCCCTGAGGTAAGCTTCTTTCTTTTTTTTTTTTATTCTGTCTTGTGCTTGCTTTATCGAGTCCGTCTGTTTTTTGATTCGACTGCTGCTTGCTTGCAGGGTCGGGGTGCCTTTGTCAGCCTTCCTCCGTTGATGGAGGACGGCCCCCATGATGAAGCAGCGTTCCTTGAAGAGGAGGAAGGTGAGGAAGATGACATTCCTTCCGCCGTCTCTCCGAGTGAAGAGGTGGAGGAAGAAGAAGATGATGTTGAAGAGCCAGCGCGGAAGAAGCTGAAGCGTCGAAGTGGCGACTCCGCTACTGCTTCGTCTCTTGCGAAGGGGGCAGGTGAAGAGATGCAGGAGGATGGCGAGTCATCTTCGGGTGCCAAGCACCTGGACGACCCGACTGAGCCATTGGTCGTGCCTCCTATCGACTCCGCGCCGCCGGCTATGTTTGCGACAATGTGCTCTGTCTCTCTAGGCAGCGAGGATGATGTGGACATCACCAGGTTAGTTGCGTAACCCTTTGCTTTTCTTCGAGTTGCTATTTGGTTTCTCGAGTTGTACTTCAGTTTCCTTTCTGTCTTGTCAGCGAGCGTGTTGATGCTGCTGGTTCGCCTATGCATGACGTGGAGCATACTTCTGCTCCCCCAGTCGAGCCAACTCCGAAGGTGGTCGAGGAGCTCGCTCGGGTGGATGATCTCGCGGTGCTGAAGGCCTCTTCCTCCGTACAGGCGCGTACAGCTGACGCGACTCCGGCTGGAGCTGGACTGATTGATCATGTAAGCACATCTTCAACTTGTCCGTCTGAATTCGAATCGGGTGCGCGAACAGCGCTCCCGATGGGAGTAGCCCCCGAAGGTGTGGTTGACTAGAATAGTCGAGTGCAACTTTGATAAACCTTGTATGCTTCGCAGCCCTATTATCGCCAGCAGGTGGAAGGTGCCGCCGCCTTCGTTCGCATGGAGAAGGAGAGGGATGAGCTCCGCACTTCTCTGCAGCAGGCCACGAAGCGGGTGTCGGAGTTGGAGCAGAAACTTCGGACTCATGCTGAGATGGAGAAGACCCTGCGCGAGTTGCAGGAGCGCGAAAAAGCTCGGGATGACTTGGAGAAGGTCCAGGTCGAGCGCTTGCTCGCCCTCGCCAATGTCCTTGGACGTAAGTGCTTCGGCTTGATGCCTACTTTGCCCGTTTGCCGACTGTTGATGGCTTATGGGTGTAACTGCTTTTTTTTTGTACAGAGACTTGCGGAGGCGCTCCTCCAGAAGGAACTTCCAGCGACAACGTCGGCTTCGTAAAGGCTGTTGGCTTCGTCGATCGCGTCTGCGCGTATGCCTCGGCAGCGCTGCAGCAGTCGACGGCGGCATTGCAGAAGTCGACGGGGGCCTTAGCGGTTGTGCACCGGAACATCTTCCCAAACAAGCCGCCACCAGCTGCTGTTGACGCACTCGCGGCTCCATTCAAAGGCAATTCGAATGTCCTGGCGGACTTCACGCGCGCGCAGACGGTACGCGGCTCAGAGCTCACTTTCCAGCTGCTTCTTGGTCACCAAGTCGTAGGCGATTTTGAGAAGGTTGTCAGCGACTTCCCTCGAAAGCCTGATGGCAAGACCGCGTCCCTTAGTGGGGTGAAAGCGCAGGCGAGCCAGTTGGCCGTGAAGCTCGTCTCCACCTTCGAGAAGAGGATTGCTAAGATGGCCGAGTTGGCTGCTGCTAGGAAGAGCCGGTCCCAGTCGGAGTCTGTAGTGTAGACTTTTCTTTTTAAGACTATGCTTCTGCTTTTGGGCTTGAGTCTATAATGCACTTTATATTGTGCGAGTGAACATGCTGATGATGAAGTGTGAATTCGTTCCTTCGGGGGTGCAGCCGTCGAGTCTTGTTTGATATCTAGCTTGGATGAATTATGTTGGTTCTTTTCCTGGCTTGACGCTGTCAATTCTTGGCAGTCTGATATGGGCGAAGCTCCTGATGTTGCTGGAACGACTGGCGCGGACGATGAGGAGGACACCTCTTCGGCTGCGCCTACTCGTCGCCGCCGTCAAGCTCCTCCAGCTCCTGTGCGAAGCGTAAATGACCAGAGAGTGATCACCTTCATGAGGAACAAGGTGGTTGAGCTCGAGTCGAAGCTGAAGAGTGCTGAGTTGGAGCTGGAGCGATTGAGGTCGCGGCCCGTTGCGCCGTTCTCCCAGCGTGAAGAGTTTCTGCTTGGCGAGATGGACTTGATCAGTCGACAGCTGCAAGGTTGGCTTTATGGCATTTCTGCTTCGGCTTCTGTGTCTTCTTGCTATGCTTAATGCTTGGCCTTGATGCAGATGTGAACTCTGACTGGAAGGCTGAGCAGCTTCGAGTAGACGAGCGGGTAAAGAAAGAGGCCGCCGGTGACTCACCCGAAGCGCGCCAGTTTTGGTCGAACAAATCCAGAGGTAGTGTACTGGCACGAATGCTGGATCGCACCTGGCGGGCTGCTGTGCTCTTGGAAGGTTGCAGAAAAACCCTCTGGCAGATCAACAAGGTGTACTTTCCTCACAACGAGCAGCCGAATGGACTGACTGCGCTTCTGGAGAGGTTCCGTGAAGGCAGTGCGTTGAAGGAAGTCGTGCACACTCAACTTGTTGCCGGGGCGAACGTGGCATTGGCATACGTTCGACTGCACCGGCCTAATCTTCCATTGTACAAGGTGCTTGACGGCTTGCCTAGAGAGGGTGACTATGCCGATACTCTTGCGGCTACTCGCCAGATGATTCAGCAGGTCCAGAACTTTAGCGAGCATCTTGTAGGGCCACTTGATGCGCCAAAGGGCGAGCCTGAAGAATAAGAGTAGCAGACTATTTGTTGTATACCGTTATCTTGTAAAATCAATTTTTCCAAGTGGAAATATGAGTGTATGTATGCCGAGGTGGGGGTAGCCCCCGAGTGAGTAAATTGTATCTTGTAGACTTCTGTAAACCTATGTGGCACAACCCCGAGCGGATCGGGTGTGGCCTAGGACTTTGAGAGTCGAACCCGTAGGGCGCAGCCCCCGAGTGCTTCGGGCGCGGCCAAGATGTTTCGAGTTGGACCTGAGCGGCGCAGCCCCGAGTGCTTTGGGCGCGGCCAAGATGTTTCGAGTTGGACCTGAGCGGCGCAGCCCCCGAGTGCGTCGAGTGACGGCATAGTTCTTGACTTAGACCTGTGCGGTGCAACCCCTGAGTGCTTCGGGTGGCGACCTAGGATTTCGAGTTGAACCTGTGCGGCGCAGCCCCCGAGTGCGTCGAGTGGCGGCCTAGGTTTGGACTTAGACCTGTGCGGCGCAGCCCCCGAGTGCTTCGGGTGGCGACCTAGGATTTCGAGTTGACCTGTGCGGCGCAGCCCCCGAGTGCGTCGGGTGCGGCCTAGGTTTGGACTTGGACCTGTGCGGCGCAGCCCCCGAGTGCGTCGAGTGGCGGCCTAGGTTTTTCGAGTTGGACCTGTGCGGCGCAGCCCCCGAGTGCGTTGAGTGGCGGCCTAGGTTTTTGAGTTGACCTGTGCGCGCAGCCCCCGAGTGCGTCGGGTGGCGGCCTAGGTTTTGAGTTGACCTGTGCGGCGCAGCCCCCGAGTGCTTCGGGTGGCGGCCTAGGTTTTGAGTTGACCTGTACGGCGCAGCCCCCGAGTGCTTCGGGTGGCGGCCTAGGTTTTGTTGCTTTTTGACTGAAAAAGTAAAGGGAGAGCTTGTTCCACAAATCACTTCATTGATTTTTGCGAGCAGGCCGCCTCATTAAAACCCTTCCAGTCCCCTCAGGTACCCTGGTAAGGGAAAGAGTGCGTCTGAAACCTGCCGCCTTGACATGTATGCTTTGTTACAACAGGGGAGTCGACTAGGCGTAGAAGCGTCGCAGCTGCGCAACATTCCATGGGTTGTGGCAGACTGTTCCTGTCTTCGAGTCCTTCAGGCGGTAAGCTCCTCCGCCGATTGCTTCTGTCACAATGTATGGGCCCTCCCATGGGGAGGCGAGCTTGTGCACCTTCTTCTGCTTGAGGCGAAGGACCAGGTCGCCTGGAACGAAAGCTCTTGGCCGCAGTCGCCGTCCGTGGTAGTTGCGCAGGTCCTGCTGGTACACGGCTGAGCGGGTGAGGGCGATGTCGCGTGCTTCGTCCAGGTGTCCATGTCGTCCTCGAGTGCTTCTTCTGCGTCAGACTCGTCGTAGGCCACCACTCGAGGTGCGTCGAACTTGATGTCGCAGGCATGACCGCCTCTGCACCATAGACCATGAAGAATGGCGTGTACTGGGTGGATCTGTTCGGTGTGGTGCGTAGACTCCAAAGCACAGATGGCAGCTCTTCGACCCAGGCGCCTGCAGCGCGCCTCAATGGTACTCGCAGGCGCTTCTTGATGCCTTTGCAGACTAGGCCGTTGGCCTTTTCGACTTGCCCATTGGATTGCGGGTGCGAGACTGATGCGTAGTTGAGCTTGATGCCTTGTTCGGAGCAGAAGTCCTTGAATTCTTCGGCTGTGAAGTTCGTGCCGTTGTCGGTGATGATGCTGTTCGGCACCCCGAACCTGAAGATGATGGACCTGATGAAGTTAACTGCTGAGGATGCAGTCGAACTTGTGATGGGCACGGCTTCGATCCATTTGGTGAACTTGTCGACTGCTACCAGGAGGTGAGTGTGCCCCCTGGCGAGGATTTCTTGAGTGGACCCACCATGTCGAGCCCCCACTGAGCGAAGGGCCAGGCGAGTGGTATGGTCTTCAGTGCCGATGCTGGCGCGTGCGGCTTGTTGGCGAACTCCTGGCAGCCGAGACACTTCTTCACGAGTTCTTCGGCATCTTGCATTGCGGTGGGCCAGTAGAACCCGGCTCGCAGGGCTTTGGCCACCAAGGCACGACTGCTGGCGTGATGCCCGCAGGTGCCTGTATGAATTTCGAGTAAGATGGCTTGACCGTCGACTGGATCAACGCACCTTTGCAGGACTCCTGAGATATAGCTCCCCTTGATGATGGTGAAGCCTTTCGAGCGGCGAATAATGCGCTTGGCTTCGACTGAGTTGACTGGCAGTCTCTGGTGCAGCATGTACGCCAGATATGGGCTCGTCCAGGTGGGCTCGATCGAGCAGAACCTCCATTGGCTCCTTCTCTTGCCTGGCGGGTCGGCGGTGCTCGTTGATGGTGTGGAGGATCCGGGCGTGGGTCGAAGTTTGACAGACCGCTGCGTGATGCGCTCAAGGAAGACGCCAGGTGGCACCTGCGCCTTGTCTGAGCCCAGGTTGGCGAGGGCGTCGGCTTCCTCGTTGCTTTCGCGGCCGATGTGCCGCAACTCGCAGCCGTCGAAGGTGCCCTCCAGCTGGTTGTACAGGTCTCTGTAGGCGATCATGTTGTCGGCGATGGCGTCACAGGCCTTCATGGTTTGCTGCACGACGAGGTAGGAGTCGCCGTAGATCATGAGGTGAGTGGCGCCGCAGTTCTTGGCCATCCGCATGCCATGGATTAGGGCCTCGTACTCAGCCTCGTTGTTGGAGGGTGTTGGGAAGTCCATCTGTAGCACGTACTTCAGCTTGTCGCCTTTGGGGGAGATGAGGATGACTCCTGCCCCGGCTGATCTGAACTTTTTGGAGCCGTCGAAGTACATTGTCCATGCGTTGGACAGGTCGGGGACATCTGGCAGCTGGGCCTCTATCCACTCGGTGGTGAATTCTGGGAGCACTTGGGCCTTGATTGACTTCGGGTGAGCGTATTTCAGCCCCCAGGGTCCTAGCTCGACGACCCACTTAGCGACTCGTCCTGTCGCGCATTGGTTGGTCAGGATGTCGGAGAGCCCGGAGGAGCTTACCACCGTGATCGGGTGCTCGGAGAAGTAATGGATTACTTTCCTTGAAGTCATGAAAACTCCGTAGGCCAGCTTCTGGTAGTGCGGGTAGCGCTGCTTGGACAGGGTCAGCACCTCGCTGAGGTAGTAGACGGGTCGCTGGACAGGGTGGCTGTGCCCTTCTTCTTCTCGTTCGACTACGAGTACCGTACTGACCACCCTGTTCGTGGCTGACACGTAGAGGTAGAGCGGCTCGTTCTCCAGTGGTGCCACCAGTACTGGGGAAGTCGTCAGGTTTTCTTGAGTTGGTCGAACGCGTTGCGCTTCCTGTCCACTCGAACTTGTCTGTCTTTTTCATCAGTTGGTAGAAGGCAGGGCCTTCTCACCCAACTTACTAATGAACCGGCTGAGAGCTGCGACTCGGCCGGCTAGGCGTTGCACCTCGTGGAGCTTGGTTGGTGCTGGCATCGCGAGTATGTTTTGCACCTTCTCGGGTTTGCTTCGATTCCTCTTGCAGAGACGAGGTACCCAAGCAGTTCTCCGGCTGGCACGCCGAAGACGCACTTGTCTGGGTTCAGCTTGATCTGGTACTCGTCGAGGGCGGCGAAGACCTTGCGGAGGTCGGCGATGAGGGTGTCCTCCTTGCGGGTGGTGACGACGATGTCGTCGACGTAGACTTGGACGATCTGCCCGATGAGCCCTTTGAGGCATGCTTGCATTGTGCGCTGGTACGTGGCACCAGCGTTCTTCAACCCGAAGGGCATCGTCTGGTAGCAGAAAACGCCGTCGGGTGTGATGAATGCTGTCTTCTCCTCATCGTCGACGTTCAGTCTGATCTGCTGGTAACCTGAGTAGGCGTCCAGGAAGGACAGGCGTTCGCAGCCTGCAGTCGAGTCGATGATCTGATCTATCCGCGGGAGCGGGAAATGGTCCTTGGGGCAGCATTTGTTGAGGGCGGTGAAGTCGACGCACATGCGGAGTTTCTTCGTCTTCTTCTTCTCCACTAGGACTGGGTTGGCGACCCAGTCCGAGTCCTTGATCTCTCGGATGAACTTGGCATTCAGCAGTCGATCGATTTCTCTGCTGATTTCGTCTCGCTTGGGCCCGGAAAAGCGTCGCATGGCCTGTTTGACGGGTCTGGCGTCCTTGTGGACCTTTAAGGAGTGCTCGGCGAGGTTCCTGGGTATTCCTGGCATGTCAGAGGGTTGCCATGCGAAGATTCTCCAGTTCTCACGTAGAAACTCGACGAGCGCGCCTTCCTATGCGGGAGTCAGACTCGACGATACTTTGACCGTCTTGCTGGCGTCAGTCGGGTGGACCTGATGGGTCGTTGTGTCGTCAGCCGCGTTGAAGGCAGCGTCCTTGGCTGGTTTCTTGCGGGCTGGGAAGATGGTCTTGTCGTTGTCGACTGCCATTGCCTCGAAGTGCTCTTCGACTCCGAAGAATTCGGAGATCTTGCTGAACTCGCGGTCGCAGCTGTTGGAGCGGTCGAAGTCGCCAAGTACCGTGATGACGCCCTTGGGTCCAGGCATCTTGAGCATGAGGTAGGCGTAGTGAGGTACTGCCATGAACCTGGCAAAGGTTGGGCGCCCGAGTATCGCGTGGTACTGTGACTTCCAGTCGACTACCTCGAAGTCGATCGACTCCCTCTTGAAGTGTTCGGGTGTGCCGAAGATGACGTCGAGTGTGATTGTTCCCATGGGCGTGATTGCTTGCCCTGGTACTATGCCGTGGAAGGTGGTCTCGGACTCCGCCAAGTTCTCCGTCGACCTATTTATCCTTCTGAGGGTGTCGGCGAAGATGATGTTGATGCCGCTGCGTCCGTCCATGAACACCTTTTTCAGGGTGTAATCTCCGATCAGAGCTTCAACTACCAAGGCGGCGTGCCCGGGTCGAGGTATTGCAGGCGGGTGGTCTGCTCTGGAGAACGTGATTGGTGTCTCTGACCCTCTCAGGTAGTCTGGTACCGCGGATCTGAGTACTCCACAGCTGTCTTCGAAGTAGTGCATGGTACCGAAGGTGGGGCACATACCTACATGCAGATCGGCGTACACCGAGCGGTGGGCCGGCGGTGGAAGGTGTACTCGAAGGAGCCGAAGCAGATTGGCTCCTTGGTGATGCAGACGTCAGTCTTCAAAGTCGATGGGGCCGGTGCGACCATGGTTCCAGCGCTCGTTCTTTCCCATAGACGGCGCCAATTGACGAGGTGTGGACTCGGCAAATCCCTGGGTTATGCACCCCGGGTTGATTGAGGGGGAGAGAGTTGAGCGCTGGTGATCACGACGGCTGACAAGCGAGGCGTTTTACCCAGGTTCAGGCTCCCGGAGGATAACACCCTACTTCCTGTTTGTCTGGTTATTGATGGCGAGTTGTGGCTACAATGGTGAGATGGCGATCTCGCTAGGGTTCGTGGTGGCGGCTATGAACGTACCCTAGAACGAGGGACCCTCCTAGCCTTTATATGGTAGGCTAGGTCTCGGGTGAATGGTGCTGATGGCACTTACAAGATAGGTATGAGCCGCATGACCTAGTCGACTAACTTGGGCCGCACGTTGTCCTTGCTGGGCTTTCCTTGGGCCTTTGTAGTCTTGGCGTGACCCAGGTACCTTCACCGTGGGATAGTCGAGGGGTAGCCCCACGACAGAAGACTTGCCCGGCGGCGCTAGGGTTTCCCCCCGGTCGCTCGCGGGAGCGACGCGGGAGGGGTTTGGTTTCTTTAAGACACCTCCACTCACTCTCTCTCTCTCTCTCTCTCTCTCTCTCTAATCATCTTCCTTCGATCCCCACAACCCTGGGCACCGGTGGTACTCGAGTTCTCTCACTTTTAGCGTATGCTTAGCATATATGGATATAGTGTGAGATCCTGGCTCAGGGCTTAATAGGATTGATAGAATAATCATATCAACAAGTTGCAACTTCTTTTCCGGAAGCTCATCTGAAAGGAACTCCGAGGTTAAGCGTGCTTGGCCCAGAGCACTCCAAGGATGGGTGACCGACCGGGAACTCGTTCCCGGGTGCGCACGAGTGAGGACAAAGTGCGCAGAAAAGACTAGTGTTGATCTGTGGGGCCAGTCTAGAGATCCTAGGGAGCCGCCAGGGGTGACAGGCCCGGCCCGAGGGTGGGCCAGAGTGTTACATTTGGTATCAGAGCCTACCCTCGCGGCAACACGGGCGTGTGCGGGCCAGGGGCGCGGACATGTGGAGCATGTGCCGGCACTGGCCGCACAGACGTGTACCAAGAGGGGAAGCTCCTGGACTGGGGGCTGACTGTCGTGGGTTTGTCACGTCAGGTGTCATAGATGACTTCGTAGGTGTGGGATTATGCGAGTCAAGCATCTCCGAGCTTGGGATCGCAGGAACAAAGATCAACACAGATTTACCCAGGTTCGGCCCCCTCAATGTGAGGTAAAAGACCTACTTCCTGCCTACCCTAGATTGGTATTGATATGATAATAGAGGTGTTACAATGGAGGCGATCTGATCTGGTACTCGCCGTATGAGCTAGGGTTTAGGGCTTGATAGCTTGACCCGCTCTAAGTCATGCGAGTCCTCTTTATATACACAGAGGCTCGCTAGGTTACAAAAGGAAACTTCCCCCATAAGGAATACATCCACAGAGGCCTACTCGGAGACTACTTGGTCTTCACGTCCTCCGGGATATGTCTTCTAGATCTTTCCCCTTATGGCGGTTCAATATTGGGCTTGTTCCCAAGTGGGCCTTCGTCCGTGCGAGTAAGTTAAGTCGCACTGGGCCGCGGGTTAATCCAGAAAGTATTCCCCCGACATTAGCCCCCAAGCGTGGCCTGAACTTCATAGTATTTCTTGATCTTGAATGCTTAGGCCGCGCTTTTCCTTGTTTTGCGGCTTATAATTGTGCAAGTTTGGCATTGACTCGCACCTGGAAGATCATCTGACTTCGTGAGCTTCTTTGTTAGAATATCCTGATAGCTTCAGAACTTGATGACGACCCATCTTCAAATTTTTGATGATAATATGATGTAGACCCCAAGGATTGAGAGGATGTTATGTAGTAATCATCTCAATTCTTCTCAGAGAACTCTGAAGGTCATCACCTGTAACTTGATATCATAGATAAAACAATTGTTATGTCACAAGTAATTGTAATTGGTGTTGCCGTACTATAAGCAGTACATCGACCTCTAGTTAGGCCATCTGAATCCTTAAGTGGGCACTCACGCGACTCAGTATTTCCCAGGAATATGTGTGTTCAGGGTCGAGAGCGGCCATGATAGGCAATCAAGCTCGATTGACGCCACACCCCAGTACTTTGGCCACATAATGCGAGTAGCAATCCAACTTAAGGCAAATTTGATAATTGCCAATAAATTGGCTGTTTCAGGGTAACAAAGACCCCAAGAAACATGATGATATTGCCATGATAGGCTAAGCTATGATAAGATTTGATTATGATGACACATAAGGTCGCGCCTAGGTGGCAACCGAGTGTTATTCATAGGGTTGGATCGCGCGTAAGTGGCAATCCATGGTGATACATGGGGTCGGTCGCGCCTAGGTGGCGACCAGAGATGATACAAAGTTTACGGCCGCGCCTAGGTGGCGGCCGGTTTCTGATACAAGGGTTGATCGCGCCTGGGTGGCGATCAGATGTTGCATAGGTCGCGCCTAGGTGGCGACCAAAGTTGAAGTTCTAGCCCTGAGTGGCTGTGATGATACTCAGCTATAAAGCTGGAAAGGATGATGCTTGGCTCTGATTAGCCTTTTCTCATGTATAGTACGGTCGCAGGTGTGCGACGTTCCAAGGGCGAGGTGCCTCGAGACGATCCTCGAAATCATGGTGTTCGCTGCTTTCCTCCCTTACATCCAACAGGTAATATGACCCATTGTTTAGCTTCTTACTGATGATGTAGGGTCCTTCCCATGGAGAGGACAGCTTATGCATTCCCTTATGATCTTGTTTAAGTCGCAGTACTAGGTCGCCTTCTTGAAAGGTGCGGGTTTTTATGCGTCTGGCATGATAGCGTCGCAAGTCTTGTTGATATACCACTGACTTTGATGTTGCCAAGTCTCTAACCTCTTCTAATGTGTCCACCAACTCTTGCCGAGCTATCTCATTTTCTGTCTCGATGTAAGCCGCAACTCTTGGTGAATCATGTAAAATGTCGCTAGGCATGATTGCTTCTGCTCCATAGCCATTACCTCGCTGAGGCTCTTGACTTTATCCTTCATGCGACCCAGTTTGTGAATCAGCGGCTCAAACTTGCAGTTTTTCTCCATCACCAGGACGGCCGAGCTTGGTGGTATATTATCTGAGGAGTGTATTATTTCTGCCACCCTTTTCATCCAATGGCGACTTGACTCGCCTTCCTTCTGGACACAACGTTCTAAATCTTCTATATTGCAGAGTCGCTTGCAAGTTCCTTGGATGTTTTTAATGAAGGCATCCTTCAGTTCCTCCCAAGTATTTATAGAGTTGGGAGGCAAATTTTGCAGCCATATGTGCGCTGCTCCTTCCAGCATCATGTTTAGGTAGCGTGCGCAGATCTCTTCAGATGCGTTTAGGATGCTCATACCCATCTCATAATTGTTGAGCCAAGTGGTTGGATCCATGCTGGCATTATAATTTGCCACCTTGCGTGGCCCTTTGAAATCTTCAGGAAAAGGTTCCGACCTGATCTTCTCAGTGAAACACGCCGGTCCCTTGAGTCGCGAGGACAGGGCTGTGGTCGCGCCTGCGGGGTTATCTGCGGGCCGCCTTTGCATCAATGTTGCATTCGCCTGCGCTTCTGCGACTTGCTCCTGCCGCCTCTGTGCGACTCCTGACACGTCCTCTGGTGGCCTGCTCTGGACGCTTCTTTCTGCTGTAATCCTGTGATTGGCTGGTACGAGGGGCAGCTGTGCTTCGGCTTCCGTCCTATTGGCTTGTTGCAGGACTGCCGTACTTAACATCTGAATCGCGCGCCGCGCCTCAGCATTGACCGGGTCATCGCCTGTTGGTACCATCTGAGTCAAGATATTAGCCGCAGCATACATGTTATCGACAGGGTTCTGGTAATGGCCCTGTGGGATGTGAAATCTCCTTGGTTGTTGCTGGGTCACTTGATTTGTTGGTACCCTTCCTTCCGTAGCCGTCTGGATTCCCGTCGCTGCGGCTGGAGTGAGCGGGATTTCCACTGTTGGTTGAGTCGCACGCAGCTGTGTTTGCGGGTTAACCTGTTGTTCAGTCGCAGCCAGCGCGGCTACTCTCTGCCGTTCCTGTTGGATTCCTTGGTTTATCTGATCGAGCCTGCGGCACTCTTCTTCTATCCTTCGAACCTCATACAGGAGCTCGGCCCTGACGGCCTCAATTTCTGTTGCACGGAGGGCGGCGTTCGTGGCTGACACAGGTACAAGAAGCGGGTTGCTTGGGGGTGCCGATGCTTCGGTTTCTCCCGCAGTTCCTGATGCACCTGCTCCTCCGGCCATGTAAACCGCGACTTGTGCTATCTCTTGATCCGGTGATGATGTGCTTTCTGGTGGGTAACCCCAGCAACTCTCTTCAAAAGCAGGTATGATGGACCCAAACTCTTGCGAGTCCATGCTTTGCACGGACTCTTCCCCGTCATCGGCGACTTCTTCTACTGAATCGCCTTCCTGGATCGGTCTAACGGACCTGCCACTGATGAAGCCGACGAAGACATTGATGGATCCGAATGGGATGACGTGGCCGGTCTCCAAATAATCTTCTTCCGGCCCCCAGCTTGAATCGTCAATGAGGGGTGTGCCATTGACCGTGATGATACGGCCAACAACAAGATCTTCAGCTCCCTTCATGGATCCTGCGCGGAAGGTGACGCTCTTGACCGCAGGCCCAACGGTGGGTGCCAACTGTCGTGGGTTTGTCACGTCAGGTGTCATAGATGACTTCGTATGTGTGGGATTATGTGAGTCAAGCATCTCCGAGCTTGGGATCGCAGGAACAAAGATCAACACAGATTTACCCAGGTTCGGCCCCCTCAATGTGAGGTAAAAGACCTACTTCCTGCCTACCCTAGATTGGTATTGATATGATAATAGAGGTGTTACAATGGAGGCGATCCGATCTGGTACTCGCCGTATGAGCTAGGGTTTAGGACTTGATAGCTTGACCCGCTCTAAGTCCTGCGAGTCCTCTTTATATACACAGAGGCTCGCTAGGTTACAAAAGGAAACTTCCCCCATAAGGAATACATCCACAGAGGCCTACTCGGAGACTACTTGGTCTTCACGTCCTCCGGGATATGTCTTCTAGATCTTTCCCCTTATGGCGGTTCAATATTGGGCTTGTTCCCAAGTGGGCCTTCGTCCGTGCGAGTAAGTTAAGTCGCACTGGGCCGCGGGTTAATCCAGAAAGTATTCCCCCGACACTGACCGACGAGGGCGTCAGTCTTTTAAGGGGGGAAGGATGTGAGATCCTGGCTCAGGGCTTAATAGGATTGATAGAATACTAATATCAACAAGTTGCAACTTCTTTTTCGGAAGCTCATCTGAAAGGAACTCCGAGGTTAAGCGTGCTTGGCCCGGAGCACTCCAAGGATGGGTGACCGACCGGGAACTCGTTCCCGGGTGCGCACGAGTGAGGACAAAGTGCGCAGAAAAGACTAGTGTTGATCTATGGGGCCAGCTGCCAGGGGTGACAGGCCCGGCCGAGGGTGGGCCGGGGTGTTACATATAGCATTTGGAGGTATTTTTCATACAGTTTGAGGCACTTTGAAATGCTCTTAAACACACTTTTGAATGTTATCAGACTCCTTGGCATCTATTGATGTTGCTAAGATGTGGCTAAAAAGGCCAAGAGAGATAAATGAAGGACAAAACTCATATCAAGTTCACTTTAGCGCCTAATGTGTGGGCGTGGGATATGCTCTAATACACGAAGAATACTATTAACATGACAAGACAAAAAAAGGGAAATGAACAAAAAAAATCATATCTAAATGCAGAGAACCCATGCAAAAGAACAAGCAGATACGAACGGATAGGTTCAAATACTTCCAGCGACCAAAACAGATCAAAAGTGGTCTCTCTGCCATTCAATTTCAGTCTATTCAGAAATGCGCGGCAGTCCACGATCAAAGCAATAGACTTTGCCCGTCCGACGACTGTCCAACACAAGTGGCTCAGGAAGATCTCCAAGTTTGGGGACTGAATGTGGCAGTCATTTTCAGAGAAAAATACAGCAGATGTACAAATGATTAAAAGCCAAGATGTTACTGAGTTGCACAAAAAACTCGTAGTAGTTCGAAGGAGCGGTTGCAAAAGCCAAAAGCACTTCTTTGCTGGTCTCTGGTCTGAAGAATGGATGGACCTGGGGATTCTCGAAGTCTTCTGGTTTGTCACTATCAGGCAAGTCCTCCAGTTAAGTCTTCGGCAGTAGTCAGCAACCCGGAAACCAACAAAAAAGATGCTCTCATCCCCTGAGAACTCAAAACAAAAAAACTGTCAACCTTCGAACGGTCCACACCAGAATGAACAAAGAGTTATATCGCTTGCAAACAAACTAACAAAGAGATGATGCCAACATGTATGTGATTTTTTTCTTCTTTCGAAAAGGGGCTCCAGGCCCACAGACCTAACTGAACATAAAACCAGTAGCAATGCCGATTAATTTGACATGATGAGCACAACAGACATTCTCAAGAAGAGCTGGAGAGGAATTACAGAGGTGGATAAGTATCCTGCATTAGTAATTTACATAAAGAATGATATAGACACCTTCAGACGGCAACGGCGCAAAAAACACACCAATATACGACGACCACCGATCCTTTGACTGCAAGGAGTGTTCATAACATGGCAAAGGATCCAATACACCGGCAGTCAAAAGTCAAATGCGTTATGGTCATTGTTCTTCTTTGCTCTCCAGTCTCCCCCGGGTGTGTGTCACCATCCGTAAACAACCGCAGAATCCAATTCCCCAAACACACGTTCATAATTCTCAAAGAATTGGCTAGTGAGTTTCTCTTTGAGATGGAGGTGCAGTCTCAGTGAGCGAAGCACTTCTACCAAGTACGTCCGATGCACTCCTTCCAATTACATCCGATGACATGTCCCAGTTCCCACTTCTCCAGTCCCAGCTGGAGTGCCGTACTCGTACCTCACTTCCCATCGCAGGGATCTGTGATCCCGAACCTGCCCCGAGCTTGGCATTGGCCACGCCTTCACTCTCGCTGTAGTCCTGACTTCCCATTTCAACATCAACATCCTCGTAGTTGTGCCGCTGAGAGATCTTCAGGAGATCGCTACCGATCTCAAGATCGTCTTCTACTTTTGCACGAGGGCCACCAGCTTGTTCCTCTTCCATCTGCCTACCGAAGTTAACTACTGGAGCGCGTACTTCCTCTTGAACATAGGCTCGGAATCTGTGTTTAGAAGGTTTCCCCTTACCGCACAAGGCTTCTAGGAAGTTATTCAGACATCCTCGGTCATAGACATAAGGCCTGCTGTCTGATCTGTAGCGGAAATTCTCATATGTCGTCTGGAAAAGCAAAGCAGGGTATCAGAGTTATGCACTGCAACTTCAGCAAATTTTGGGTGCAAAGGAGGCCTTGAGCAAACAACATTAAGTCATTCTAAATTTCTAACTGAGGACACATAACTGCAATTTTGTTCCTTTCCACTATACTGTCATTATCCAGGACTGCTGCTAAACTAAAGTGTGCACTGATGATAAATTGATCTTTTTCACTAGATAGTAGACACACATGCTAGTAACAACCATAATACAGTATTATTCAAATCTTTCCTGATACTTCTATATTAGCTATGAGCATGCAAATCAATTTCAGCTAAATTTATATTTACTTATGCTGAAAACAATAGTCAATGACTAGTAAACAAGCAACAAATCTTGCATTCATGCCTGAAAAAGAATTACTACCAAAGAGTAGTTTCTTGTCAGCAAACTAACCTGGTTAGTGCTAATGAGATATGAATGAAATCCAGTGAGTCCGCCAACAAACCAGAGAGCAATGAAACAATATATCATAAGCACCAAGCAAGCTGGAGAGTGTTTCAAAGCCTTCCATACTGTAGGATAGTCTTCATCCATGAGAAACTTGATGTGCAATGCCGACATGGCAAAGACATAAATGCAAAGAAGAGTCGAGGAAGCAACAAATAGGAAAAAGTATCGGTAGTTGCGCTGCACAATGTAGAGGTGAAAAAAAATTAGATCATGAGACGAAAGTGTTAATAATCAACTGAATCAAAATTCCCTTCAGATTGAAAGAAATCATTCCATAAAATACTTACAACACGAGCAAGGTTCTGAGTATCTTTAGTTTCACATACATTTTTCAACTAGCCGAAGTAATGATTTCTTGCATGTGCATAACCTATACAAACTTTCCTATAGCAAAAATATAATGTGTGGTTTTTGGAATATATTGCAGGCAGTGGAAAATGGAGGACTCAAATCCCTTACGGCTATCGTCATTGTAATCATTATATGCAGTTCTGAATTACCAGGACAAGTTGGTATAGGAATTGAATAGCTCTGGCATTTATACCTCTCAATCACTATATGCAGTTCTGAATTACCGAGGGATTACACCTGTGTTTATACCGTCGGTTTGAAATCTCAAGATACCTCCTAGGGTGCAGGTTTTCTTATGGCTCGTATCGCATAATAAAGTGCTCACTAGAGATAACTTGAATAGGAGACAACACGTCGCTGACCTTTCCTGTTTGTTTTGCTCGACCGACGAAACATGCAAACATCTATTCTTTGAATGTGATATTGTGAAGCTGGGGTGGAATGAGTTAAATAATATGCTGGAATGCTCTGACCTTTGTGATTATGAATCAGTGGCTAGGCTATGGGTTAGTAATGAGAAAATTCTGTAAAAAATATGATCACTTCAGCTATGTTGTGAACTTGGAAAGTGGAAACTAAGAAATGACTTATGCTTTGGACGAAAAACATGGTCTGGCTTGCAGGTGCTGTGGAGGAGCATGCTGAACCTGCTGAAAAAATTGAGATTGCTGTGTCCAAAGGAAAAAACCTTTCTCCTCGACAGATGCCTACTACTCATAGAAAGAAAAGCTTCAGAGATTCCCCAGATCCAATGGCGTTAAAGAAATGACGCACTGTACTCGCATCTGGCCTTGGACTCCGGAAAGTGCTGGATACCAAGAAGCGCATGATGATATGAAGGCCTTCGTCCAGCTTCTGACTTCAAAAAATTGTTTCTGGCTCGGTGGAAAATGAGTCTGCCTGGCTGTAGCCTGGACAATAGTTAAAACCTGTCGTTCCTTATTTTCTGTAATGAGGGTGCTTAGAACCCTGATGTATGCTAACGTGCGCCAGGATGCTGTGTTGTTTCGTTTCATTTGACATGGAACAGGGAGAAAGCCTATTTTTCTAAAAAAAAAATCATCATTCTAATCCTTCGTGGTTGTGAGCTGATTCTTTAGTTAGTTTGTATTGCAGTTTTGTAACCCTTTTTTCAAGGAAAACTAGGGAATGTCCCTACTGTACAGATCAGTTTGTTAATATTAAATTGTAGTTTGCTACCTATTGCATTTATTTCTATCTTGTGAAGTAAAATGCTCATCCCTCATGTGAGTCCTTGAGAAAAAATACCGACAGTCAAATGAAACTAGTCCAGATGGAATAAGGCCAAATTCTACCGGAGTGAAGTTTAAACGATGTGCTTATACTCCGCATGATAGAAGTTCAAAGAAAAACTTGTTCCCAAAGCGGTACCAATTACTGTAATGAAGAATGATTTCATGTTTACTTAACTGAAGAATAGGTACATAAATATCAGGGCAGTCCAGAAATATCACATTAGCGAAGCAATTCTGCTCAACTGTATGGCATGAAAGTTCTAACGAGGGCACACTCTTTAGAAGAGGTATAATAGTACTTTTTAAATTTCCTTGTCCTGGAATATATCTTTTTATCTGAGTTAACCACAAGATAGCTAGTGTTATTTAATAACTAGACACCAAGAATCATGCTTATCGTATGATGCTGTGTTGCCTAAGTTAACAATAATATTGTGACCATATTATGTTATGTCTTATAATAATTATTATGCCAGATCAAATAGGCATGTCAATGGCCCAATTCCCAGTACCATATCTAAAACAGTCCATATAAAGTTGTTTCTCCCTCCCTCCGGCTTAAGGCAAATTTCCATCTGGAAGTAATTAGTTCAAGATTTTGTTGAGCTTCTTAATGTATAGAGTCCATTATAGTCGCGTACTCGTGCTAGCTTTCAGCAATGCAGAAAAGATAGCTTACCTGACCAATGCATTGTCCAACCCAGGGGCAGTGATGATCAAAGCGCTCCACGCAATTGTTGCATATTGAACAGTGCGAACACCGAGGAGGTCGGTAAATCATGCATGTATCACAATACTTTATTTTCACAAGCATCCCATTAACCATCACTTCCTTTACACGGGGGAACTGCAGCCTGCCCGGCGTTTCTCCGGATAATGGATTGCCGTAAGCAAACTCCTCCTCCGGTGGATGCGATGCACGAGGGACGATACCAGGATCCTGAGCCGAGGTGATCAATAGCAACAGAAGCACCTACAGGAAACCGGCATGTAATGCTCAGATGAGTGCCCCAAATGCCCGCTGATCAGTGGTTACTACCTGCAAGAATCACTACGATGTACTCACATAGATCATAAACACAACGGCCACGGCAGGAATCGCATATCCCACGTTGTACGCAGAGAATCGATGGAGGAGGTGCGGCGCGACGAATGCGCAGAAGACAAAAACCGGCACCGCGATGAGCGCGACAGAGACGAATAGGGACTTGGCATCGGGTCCGAATATCAGCCTCCCTCCAAGGAAGAACCTCTGCAGAGATAGCCAAGAAACCATGTCAACATCCGCAGCAAAACCGCGCATTGCATATCTCACATCTCCAACACAAGACAACGAACCAAATCACCCAAACTAATCTACTGTTCATGCCTGGAACAAGCGCCCAGAAGAGTAAAACACATAATAAAGACGCTGTTGAGACTACCAAAATTAAGAGCGACGAAGTGGAATTCCCCAGGCATGAACCGAGCAGAAACAGTAAAATATCGTTAAACCAAGAATCCCAGCTGAGGAACTGGAAGTACAAGAGAGAGCGAGGGAAACGGGGAGGATCTTTACATTATTCCCTTTCCAAGCTTGGTAGACTCGCTGCTGCGGCTGCCCCATGGGCGGCGGCGGCGGATTCGGCTCCCGGACTCAGTGCCGCCGCCTCATCCAAGAATCGACGGAGGAATCGGCACGGGCACGCGAAAAAGGTTGATTTGAAAGAGTTGGTGCGCGAGAGGGGGAGATGAGAGGCAATAGTGAGCGAGGAAAGCTGCTTGCTTGCGTCGCCTTTGTGCTGGTGCGGTGAGGTGTAAAACAGGTGTCTTTTTCCTCCTTAGAATTTGAGGCCAATAAATAAATCGGGAGATACAAGCTGGCAAAGGGAAAACTGCAGAGGAGGTCTTCTTGCGGATGGCTCCTTGGGTTTTGGAGAAAAAACTCACGAGTACAAGAAACACTTCTTGCAAGTGTGAAAACTTGTAAAATTTACAAATTTCAGAAAACTCAAAACCCTTGTGTATCTTCCCATATTTGTTCATTGCTGTTCTGAACAGCCTACCATGCTTGCCACGTGGTCATCTAGTTGCCTATATTTGTTTATTTGATTTTTATGGTTACAATCTGTCAGCAAATTTGGCCCCATTTCGCATAAATACTTTTATTCATCCCGGATCTTGGAATATCTTGTGGTTTTTTAGAAGCAACTCACGAGTACAAAGACAGCTAGCATATCCATGCAGTACTAAAATTTTGTAAAACTCATAAATTTCAGACCACCGAATCCTTGTGTATTTTTCTATACTTGTTCATTCTTATTTAGAATAGCCTATCATGCTTGTCACGCAGTTGTGTATTATTCTATATTTGTTTATTTGGATTTTATCATTATAATGTTTCGAGCATATTTGGCCTTTGTTTCCCATAAATGTTTTTATCCATCTCATATCTTGGAATATCGTGTGATCTGTAGAAACAACTCACGAGTATAAGGGACAGCTGGTATAGCCATGCAATACCGAAGGGTCGTAAAATTCATAAATTTGTGACCACGGAAATCCTTGTGTATTTTCCTATACTAGTTCATTGTTGTCTATAACAGCCTACCATGCATGTCACGCGGGTCGTATATTTTCAATATTTATTTATTTGGTTTTTATGATCATATTTCTATGGCATAGTTGGCCTTATTTCACATAGATGCTTTTATCCACCTCAGATCTTGGAATATCTTGTGACATGTAGAAATAACTCACGAGTGTAAGAGACAGCTAGCATATCCCGACGACTAATTTTTTTGCGTATTTTCTTACATATTTGTTCATTCTTGTTTATAACAATTCTCATAAATGCTTTCATCTACCTTAGATCTTTGAATATCTTGTGATCCATAGAAACAACTCACGAGTGTAAGAGACAGCTAGCATATCTCGACGACTGGAATTCTTGCATATTTCCTTACATATTTGTTCATTCTTGTTTAGAACAAATTACCATGTTTGTCACATGGTCGTGTATTTACCTATATTTGTTTCACATAAATGGTTTTACCAATCTAGGATCTTAGAATATCTTGTTGTTTTCCTAGACCCAGTCGAACTCATCCATTTTCCTAGACGTCGTGGATGATTCTCCTCGGGTGTACGTACAGTGCGAGCGCACAATCAACTTTTCATTTATGTTAAGCACCGGTATAAAGGAAAACCCTACCAAAGCACAAACTTTTACATCTAGCACAAGCATCTAAACGAAACGAATAACTCTCAAGGCGACTTCACTTTCATGAAGGGATGAGATTCGTGTATTCCCATTAATCCGCGCAGTAAAACATGAGTTCGATTTTTGAAACTTTACCACGCATGCCAGAACTATTCATGATAATGATTTCCTCCGTCACTCATAGTAGTGACACACCACTTTTTTAACAGCTTGTGTCACCCTCATATTTTTGTGAAACATTTTTACATAATGGACTTTTTATGGCTGTCGCGTGGGCCTCGGACCTCGCTCGATTTTTGAAATCCTATCACATTGAAATATTGTGCCCCACTCCAACCCAGTTCTAAGTCCGCCCTTATTCAGCGCCAACCATAAAATGATGATCCTGTGAGGGCCTGTGTGCAAAGAGAGCCATGCCACTGTGTGATCCAACAGAAGGCAGCAGCGACTAGCTAAATCTCTGCACCGGGTCTACAACGGACGTTGCCAGGTCAGTCCGGGGTCCACGGACGGTCAACCATCCAGCTACGTTTCTGGTTGCACCGTGGACCCGGCCCAGCCAGCGAAGCGTCCCCTGCTGGGAGCAGCGAAGTGAGGCCACAAGGACAGACACCAGAGGAGCCTACCAGCCTAGGGTACTTTCCTCCTTGAGCCTACTCCAAGGATATGATTTGCATTTGCTCAAGACTTGGATTATTATTACGTGCACCGGTGCGCACGTGTCTGTGTTTGCCAATCCATTCACATAGTACAAGTGGTAATATAGCATGGAAGCACCTGCTATTACGAGTAAAGAGATACTCCCTTCGTTTTTTAATACTCCCTCCCTCTAAAAATAAGTGTCTCAAATTTTCCCAAAACTGAATGTATCTATAATGTATAGATACATTCATTTTTTTAGCAAACTTAAGACACATATTTTTGGACGGAGGGAGTATAAGATTTTTTAGTATTTGTTCACATTCATGTGTATATAAATGTATTTAGACATATTTTAATGTATACGTTCACTCACTTTAATATGTATCTAGACAATATGTGTAACATTTAAAACATCTTATATTAAAATACGGAGAGAGTAGCAGGTGAGACTATCAGCATACCAAAGAAGAAACTGCGTTCATCAGAGACCAACATTGTGTCGTCATCCTGCACCGATTTGGCTTGTAGGAGAAAAATAAAGGAAAAACTATGTAAGAAAAAAGATTAGAAAATCTAGATGGTTTAGAATCCTAGGGAAGAAACAACTCATATGATGGAGAAACCGCGGCTGGATGCGTCGGAGGTGGAAGGTGATGCCCCTGGTTGGCAGCTGGTTTGCAAGAAGAAGAGCTCGCAGCGGAGCCTCTCACCGCCTTCTCCTCCTCAAGGGGACGAAGACCGGGTCATGGCCTTCAGACGTCGGGTGCAGGGCCGATGCTTCCGCTGCCTTGCACCCGGCCACTGTGTGGCTGGCTGCCATAGCGACATTCGTTGCCTCACCTGCCACTGCTCCGGCCACCGGGAGCGTGGCTGCCCGCAGCGACAGAAGGCCAGCCAGGCGCCCCGCTGCTCCAAGTCGCTGGCTTCCGGTCCATGCCATCCTCTCGACCGCTCATGGGCAGCTGTTGCCGCGCCCTCTCGCAAGCTTGGGGACCGAGGGCCACCAGTTCGTGCGCAGCCAACGGCAAGATCATCGTCTGCTCCTCCTGAAGCGTTGATGAGATCCCTTGTCGAGGAGCAGGCGGAGTTGATGTGGGTTGAGGCGCAAGGCGTTGTCGCGTCTCAGCTCCAGGAGATGATCATGCCTCAGGTCGCGATGACGGAGGCTATGCAGGGTTTGCTGGAGCGGCTTGGGAGTTGTTTGGAGCGGGCCGAGGGGGCTCTAGAGAGTCTGTTGGAGCGTGTAGAGGGGGCTCTGGAGAGGCTCTCCTTGCCGCCGGCTGTGGTGCAGGTGGAGCCAACACCACCTCTGTGTACCGGGGCTAATGCTGATTGCGCTGACGGCGGGGTCGTGCGCTTTGGTTGCTACTCTCCCAGGGGGTGAGCTCTTCAGCGTCGGCGCTTGCCCTGGAATCCACCTCCACGCCTATTGTTGCCTCGAAGCATGTCTCCCCGGTGGTGCAGGGGCCCCCGATGCAGGATCTTCGAGTGGAGATGCCTTTGGCATCGGAGGAGTTGAGGGGTTATGATGCCCCTTGCCCAAAGGAGAAGATCGCGAAAGTGATGGCTCAGTTTGACGCGATTGAGCCACAGGAGAAAACCTTGCCTTTTTCGATGGAGGAGCTCTGCCGAGAGATTGCCGACATGCCCAAGGACAAGCAGCTTCGGGTGGATGCTCCCTCTTTAGCAGAGCGACGAAGCATCCGGTTGGACAAGAAGAACAAAGATTGTGGCATTCCAGTAGCCAAGCGCACCGAGTTTAGGCGGGCGGAGACTTTTGAGGAAATCCCAAAACTCAAGAGTAAAGAGAAAGTCACCGATGAAGTCATAGAGGAAAATATGCAATTTTATTGCAGATGTACAAGAAGCAGCGCACACCGCAGGTGATGGAGGCTTTTCGAGAGTTAGTTGTGAGTAATGCTTGATCTCTTCTGTGTGGAGGGTGCACACCAGTACATCTCTAGCGGTGAGAGTTTGTGTGTGTTTGGAGAGGTCCTTTTAGTTGGATATGAGGTGTGGCCTGTTAGCTTGGGTTTAGGTTCCTTGTTTCAGGCACGGACGATGTTCCATGAGGTAGAGTATGTGGTTTTCTAACCGTGTTTTGTATGGTTTTTTGATCCGGTTTACCTAATTAACTGGATCAATTCTTTCTTCTATAATGCAATGCGGGAACTCCCCGCCCTGGGTCGTAAAAAAAAAAACAACTCATGTGGTGTTTATGTGGTGTTTCAACTAGGCATGCCAGTTCATTCTAGGTGTTCTTTCCTCTGTCCATACGCTCTAGTTTTTGTGCACTCTTAGCGACAGTGGTCCGCAAATCAGAGAAAACAAAGCCACATTATGCCCATGGACCAACACATTTTTTCTATCCGAATGGTGGCGAGATGGGACCATTGTATTACATTCTGGAAAATTGCTCTCATCACGGCTTCCAGAAACAGAAAACTCGCTCTGTTCAGAAATAGAGCAAAAGCGTAAAAGAAATCAATGGCGATAAAGCAGAGCGCTAACTTCTTGCGATTCTATGGGTTGGTAGCATCAATGCCTTATTTCCGTGGTCCTGAATCCAGATTTGTGCAGGGTAATGAAACGGATCATGCAAGGGACCCAAAAAAAAGAGAGGCAGGTTGCTATACCCAATGTTATGTAGTGTTGTGAAGAGGAGTTAGTCCCATCAAACAACTTTAAAACATAGAGAGTAAGATCTTACCCAAAGGCGAAGTGCCTGAACAGCACACCTGAAGAATACCTGGAACCAGCCCTTTTGATTTGTGGCTTTCCTTCGGACTCTTTTCCATCTTTTGAGATCAACGATGCCTGGAAAGTAAGGAAAAGCATCAATGTCGCAGAAATGAAAATCACAGTGGACACTCCACCAAGGTCTTGGTTACCGGTCGGTAAATCCGGTTACTGCCCGGTAACCGGATATCCCGACCACCCCCGGGAAATGGTCATCCCGGGTAAAAAATTCCAAAAAATTTGAAAATTTTAAATTTGAACAAAATCCCACGGCAAATAGTCAAATTGGGAACCAATTTTTTTTTGAAATTTGAAATTTTAGCTTTCAAATTCATCCGGTAACTGGTCTGGATTTTTCCGACACCCCTCGGGATTTTTTTTTCTATCGGGAACCAAAACCTTGCACTCCACAGGCACATGACCTATGCTCTTGTCAATCATCTGACAGACGAGTGATACAGGGTTGGCGTGTGCACAGGTTACAGAATCTATGACATGCAGTGAATCAACAGATCAGCAGTTCAGTACGACAATAATTTGTTCAAAGCTTTGGCCTGAATTATGTAGGTTTCAGCAAATATTTCAAGTGTTACATAAAAAAATATATAACTATTTCAATTTTCCATATGAAATGGATAACATATCAGCACTGAAGGATTGATGCAACCTTATCAAGGCATCTAGGATTGTAAAGGCAATCAGTACATGAACTTACAGAGTCGACCTGAACTAAACAATAAGTTCTGTTACTTTTCAAAACAAAGTAAAGAAAATAAAGTGTTGCAAACATCTCTGCTGTGACCTGTCAAGTTCCCATGAAATATGTCCAAGAAATCCCACTGAACCTATGTCTTTCTTTGAAGAATTTCTGTATCAATTTCCACTTGGTGACTGTAGCGCCCTGATCCGACTGCTATACAGTGATGCTGTGTGTCACCGGTTAAGCGATACAACCGGAGGTTACGGGTTTACCAATCCCCGGCCAAAACCTTTGGCAGGCGTTGCTGGGTACACCTCACTCCAGACAGCGCAACACCCCGATTGATGTCTCAACACAGGCACAACTATCAAAGCATAATAGTAAGATCAAGACTTGTGGAACAACTGGCACATCACAGACTCTACGACACAAAAATATATAGTTCAACACTTATACAGAGAAAGATAGCAAAAGACAACCAGAGGTCACAGACCCAACATTACAACAAGCGGAAGCAAAGTAGGTTGTTCTAAACAACAAGATCCAACATATGGCCTAAGAGGCCTACAGATAAACATCACAGCGCCAACTGTTCCAGGCTGTCCCAAGCTGCCACCTGGGAACCCCAGACTACTTGTCGATGTCCACAAAGAACCCACCTTCGAGATCGGTGAAGTCCTCCTCTGAAACAAAAGCAAAGACGTTGAGTTCGACGAACTCGCAAGATTAAGAGCTAATATATGCTCGATGAGGCTTTCAAAGTCATATGGTTGTTTTGCATAAAGCTGATTTTATTTATGAAAACATCACTCAAAGGCATCGACTAAACAGAGTAGTTTTCAAAAGAGGTAAGAAGTACTCTTTCGTTCATCACCTTACTCAACATCATCCCCTGTACCTGTCTATCAAAGGCACCTCCCCGAATCACCCTCGAGGAAGCTCACCTTGCATTTGTGAGTGGTACCTCTAGTACCCAGTTTTTAATCATTCCGTTAAAGTTATTCTATGATCTTACCTTCACTTCCCAAGTTCGTCCATAACCGCGGACACGGCTTTTCGAAAGATTTAACCCTGCAGGGGTGTACAAATGTTTGCCACGCGTACCGTCCGGCCCATTACCTGATCATTAGCTCTCTTCCATGGAAAACCGGCTGGGTGGGAGCGGTGTCGACTTTTCCCTCGTTAAGGACTAACCCAGGATCATCAGTGAGGACGAAGCACGGATCATCGACACCGTGCCCCGTGGCCACTCATTTTCCTAACACCACAATCCTCATCTCAGTTCAAATCCACCATCATCACGCACGCGCAAATGGAAGCCCGAACTAGAGGACCCTGGCTAGCCCCGCTCGAGTTATTTAGTCTATGAGGGTTCCTGCAAATGCATAGGCCTCACGCATGGTTGCACGCTCAGTCTTGGTTCAAGAGGTAAAGAACTCGCACCTAGGCGGCGAGAACGAGACAAACCACCACAACCACAGTGGCCTCTCATCCCCACCTTCTTAGCATTTTATTATCCATCTCCACAATTCTCCACCATCATCTCAACATTTCATACCTGTTTCCAACAACACATATATCCATCGTATAGCTATGCATATAACTAGGCATGGTTAAGCATCACATAGCATTTATAAGTAGCTCGGCCAACAACACAAACCTATGGTTAATAGGAGGGGAAACAGATAATGGCATAGGGAATTAATGCAACTATAGGATACTCTAATCCGACAAAAGTTGACATTTAGAACCGCATGCAATATTATAGTGGAGAAAATATTTGCGGAAACATAGGATAAGATATGCTCAGAGGGGGGATTACGCTTGCCTTGTTGATACGGCTGGTAGTACGGATCGTCACGAGGCGGGGGTGGCACTTCACCTCCTTGATCAACCGGTGCACAAAACACGGGAAGAGACAATCAATCACCACACATGCTTCACAAATGCAATGCGCAAACACATGATGGTATGACAATTTAAATGCATGGAACTTATTATGAGCTATCTAGCATTATTAAATGGGGGTGGAAGGATTACTTCGACTAAAGAAAGAATTCCCCCATATTTAACTTAGTGATTCCGATACTACTATAAGTACATTGTTATAATTGGGATCAAATATGCATGATGACGATGATTTTAGGTAGTTCATGCTTTTCTGAACATTTTGGTATCTCACACATAATTTTCGGATACCCCGATAAAGAGTTATGATTTTTTTATTAATTTCCCTCTTTTAATTATGTGCTTTTAAAGAATTAAACTCGACGGATCGATTCCTCGAACTCGGGAGAGAGGGAGGGATCATGTGATTCAACGTTGTTCGATGTCCGAAGTTGCGCGAGAGAGTAGCGGGAACAACATACGCTACGAGAGAGAAAACAGAAAAACAGAAATCCTAAAAAAAAAGAAACGGCCTAGAATAGTTACAGAGCCCACCGGCCTCCTGGCCGGTCTGGGCCGGCTGGCAGGCCGGCCTGCTAACAGAGGGCACCGGCCTCCCCACCGGTTTGGGCCGGCTGGTGGGCCGGCCACCTAACAGACTAACAGAGACCACCGGTCTCTGGCCCGGCCTAGGCCGGTCGCACGGCCGGGCGAGCGTGGCGCGCGGGATGGGCGTCTCCGGCGACGGCGGCGATGCTACGGCGAGGGATAGGAGGGGAGAGAGGGGCCAGCATGGGCAGGAACCTACCACGGACGCGATGGGGTGGACGGGGTGGCCGGAGGTGGCTCAATGGCGGCGGAATCGACGGTGACAGTGGCGACGGTGGCGGAGGGAAACGAGGACGGCGACGGCGTTTCACAGCGGCGCGGCTCGATTCCCTTGGCGTGAAGGTGGAGCACGGCACGGCGAAGCTCGTGGCAGGGCTGGATTTGGACGGGGAGCTTCAGGCGACGGCGGCACGGCGGCGGAGCGTCGCGGCCATGGCGGCAGTGGGGAGAGGAGAAATGGGGGAGGAAACAGGGGAAACGAGGAAGCGAGTCGAGGGAGGGGGCAGAGCGGCTCGTGGTCGTGCTTGTCCCCTTCGCATGGGGGCAGGGGAGGGAGTCCAGCGAGGGGGCGACGTCGAGCTGGTGGTGCGGCGCGGGCATGGGCGCCTCGGTCGCTACAGGGGAGAGGGAGAAGAAACCGAAATCACAAAGAGGTCCCTGGGAGAAATTGGTTCATCACGGGCAGGTCCCCGGGAATTTACAATTTGGTCCTTTTCTGCTCAAACATTGGACAGCAACTTCCCGGAATTTTCTCTAGGCACAACACATTTTTAGAAAATCTGGGAAAATTTGGGGAGCATCCCCATATTGAGTAGAAGCTACACAAAAATTGGCTCTGCGTAGAATAATATTTTGGACCACCTTTGTTCAACGCGTTGGGTTATGCCATTTTGTTCAATTTCCAAATGTGTCCACTAATATCTGGAGCAAGTGCAAAGATGATATTGGACTCTTGGAACTTCCTTGACAAATATGGGTTTGAGATTTGCAACCAAGTTCATCAAGACAAGGTCATTTGGTTTGCAACCATTTCCAGCATTTGTGTGCAAGTTTGTCATACCAACTTGTGAGATGTTTAACAAGTTAGTATGATGCCATGATGCAATGTGCGAATATGAAGCAAAACGCGAAAATTTTATACAGATTTTAGGTTTCAAACGTTGGGCTGTTACAATTCTACCCTCCTTACAGGAATCTCGTCCCGAGATTCTAAGGTTGCGGAAAGAAGTCGGGATACTCCTCACGAAGACTAGACTCTCTTTCCCAAGTTGTTCTTCCTCGGAATGATGAGACCACTGAATTTTGAGAAACTTGGTGGTCTTGTTACGAGTCTTTCTTTCAGCTTCATCCAGAACACAGATAGGATGCTCCCGATAGGTAAGATCTTCCTGGAGATCTAGCTCTTCATGATTGACTCCATGGATAGGATCCTTGAAGCACCGGCGAAGTTGAGAGACATGAAACACATCATGTACATTCGGGAATTTGACCGGTAACTCCAACTTATAAGAAAGATCTCCTCGCTTGCCCAGAACGGTAAAGGGCCAACATAACGAGGTGCCAATTTCCCTTTGATACCGAAACGGCGAACGCCACGAAGGGGAGAGACACGGAGATAAGCTTTATCACCAATTTCATAATGAACCTCTTGATGATGCTTGTCATAGTAGCTCTTTGCCTAGACTGAGCAATCTTCAGATTCTCTCTTATGATTCGAACCTTCTCCTCAGCTTCATTGATAATATCTGGACCAAAGAGGGCTCTCTCTCCGGTTTCAGACCAATTCAGAGGAGTTCGGCATTTTCTTCCATAGAGAACCTCAAATGGAGCCATGCCCAGACTAGCTTGATAGCTATTGTTGTAGGAGAACTCCGCGAAAGGGAGATACTTTTCCCAATCCTTGCCAAAAGAGATGACACATGCCCTAAGCATGTCTTCCAGAACTTGGTTCACTCTTTCGGTCTGACCATCAGTTTGGGATGGAAAGCGGTGCTGAAGTTGAGACGAGTTCCCATAGCAGTTTGGAAACTAGTCCAGAACTTGGAGGTGAATAGGCTTCCACGGTCAGAAATTATCTTCTTGGGAACGCCGTGAAGGACAACAATCGGAAGCATACAGGTCTGCCAACCTGGCAGCCGTAATGTCAACACGAACTGGGAGGAAATGAGCCACTTTTGATAGTCGATCAATGATGACCCAAATGCATCATGTCCCTTTGGAGACTTCGGAAGGCCAGTAATGAAGTCCATACCAATTTCATCCCACTTCCACTCGGGAATAGCAATAGGGTGAAGAGTACCGGCAGGTCTTTGATGTTCAGCCTTTACCCGTCGACAGGTGTCACATTCAGCAACATACCTAGCAATTTCCCGTTTCATACGGTCCACCAGAATTGGTCGAAGGTCTTGGTACATTTTGGTACTACCGGGATGAATGGAGAGGAGATTCATGAGCTTCTTGAGGATCAACTCCCTCAATTTTCGTTTCTTTGGCACCACCAAGCGGTCACCAAAATAAACAACTCCGGATTCATTGACAGAGAAACATTTGGCCTTCCCACTAGCAATGTTCTCCTTGATTTTGAATACCCTTATCACGCTTTGAGCATCCTTAATCTGGTCTACAAGTAGATTTGATCTCCAGATTTGCAAGGTAGCCGAGGAACATTTCCAGTTCAAACAGGCAAACTCTTCATGGAGAGCAGGTTGAGCCTCTTCAATCATCAGATTGTTGCAATAGGACTTCCGACTTAGCGCGTCAGCCACGACGTTTGCTTTGCCGGGTTGATAGTTCAGACTCACATTATAGTCCGTGATTAACTCCAACCAACGCCTTTGCCTGAGATTTAAATCCGGTGGGTGAAGAGGTACTTCAGACTCTTGTGATCCGAGAAGATCTCGCAACGGTTACCAAACAGGTATGGTCTCCATTGCTTCAAAGCATAGACCACCGCGGCAAGCTCTAGATCATGAGTAGGGTAATTGAGCTCATGTGGCTTAAGTTGGCGAGAAGCATAAGCCACAACATGGCCATCTTGCATTAGCACACAGCCCAAACCTTGTAGAGAGGCGTCACAGAAGACGACGAAATCCTTGCTTGTGTCCGGCAGGACAAGCACAGGAGCGGACGTGAGCTTGGCTTTCAGGGCTTGGAAGCTCTCTTCAGCTTCGGCAGTCCATACGAACTTTCTATCCTTCTTGAGAAGGTCAGTCAATGCCTTGGCTATTTTGGAGAAAGCTTCGATGAATCGGCGGTAGTAACCCGCCAATCCGAGAAAGCTACGAATGTCCTTGACTGACATTGGAGTTTTCCAGTCTAGAATAGCTTGAATTTTGTCGGGGATGACTTCCACACCATTGGCAGATATTACATGTCCAAGGAAGACAAGTTTATCCAACCAAAACTCACACTTGGAGAACTTGGCATAGAGACGGTGTTCACGAAGCCGTGTCAGAACCAACCGAAGGTGTTCATCATGCTCTTCGTCGGTTTTAGAATAGATGAGGATGTCATCGATGTAAATGACGACAAACTTATCAAGATAATCCATGAAAATGGAATTCATGAGCCTCATGAAAGTAGCTGGAGCATTTGTGAGACCAAAGGACATGACGGTATACTCATATGAGCCATAGCGAGTAACAAATGCCGTCTTTGGGATATCCTCCTTTCTGATCTTTATTTGATGGTACCCTGACCTCAGATCCATCTTGGAGAATACTCTTGCACCAGCTAACTGATCCAACAGATCATTGATCGGGGAATAGGATACTTGTTCTTGATTGTCACCGCATTCAACGGCCGATAATCAGAACCAACGGGAACGGTGGAATCCCGCTTCTTGACAAGAGTACCGGACAACCCCAAGGTGAACTGCTAGGCTGAATAAAATCCTTCGCCAACAGCTCATCAATTTGCTCCTTCAATAGAGCCAACTCTTCCGCCGGCATGCGGTAGGGCTTCTTGGAAATTGGGCAGTACCGGGAAGCAAGTCTATGACAAACTCCACACTTCGATCAGGTGGCATGCCAGGCAATTCTTCTGGGAACACATCCGGGAAGTCACACACCACGTGTATGTCCTGGATTTCAGGAGGGGACAAGCCTTCCATGAAACATAGGGTGATCTCCGGGGAGAGGGGATTGTCTGATGATGGAGGTCCTGAATATGTGCCCAAAACTGCACATCGTAACCGGAAGGGTGGGTCACGGTGATGGACTTAGCAGCACAGTCGAGATTAGCATGGTATCTTGCTAACCAGTCCATGCCCAGTATGGCATCAAGGCCCTTCGACCTCAAGGCTATCAACGGGAAAGGGAAGGACAGGGATGCTATGATAATCTGGACCTCAGGAGTAACGCCATCGGTTTGCCATTTAGAGCCAGGAGTGGAGATCTCCAAAGGTCGTCTCATTTCTCGAACGGTATTTTGTGCTCTTTTGCAAACGCTATGGATATGAATGAATGCGATGCTCCAGAGTCAAACAAAACCGTAGCTGTATTGCCATTGATTCGTAACTCACCCATGAGAACGCCGGGATCATCTTCAGCTTCTTCAATAGAGACGTGGTTCAGGCGACCACGCACCATAGGTCCAGCCTTGCCAGTTGGAGTGGCAGGGGCTCGTGCAGGAGTGATAGCGAGAGGTGCCTTCTGGGGGCACTCCCGGAGTAGTGACCAGCCTGGCCACAGGTGTAGCAAGTGACTCCAGGTGGAGCAGGTAGCATAGGACGGTACCCACTCCGCCTATCCCAAGTGTCGAAGTAGTGGGACGCGGAGGAGGCGGCCTATATCCGCTGCCCTCGGCATGAAGGGAGCACGAGGTACGGCGCTGTAGGGGACAAACACCCTGCGCTTCTTGCTCTCAGAACCCGAGGAACTCTGGTGATCCCCATGTGCGGGCCTCTTGGAAGCTTCAAGTTCCTTTCTTCCTTGCTCAAGGTGAAAGCCTGATTGAACAGCTCCTGATAGGTCTGGAACCTGAAGGGCAATAGCTCATAGCGGAGCTGCGGATTCAGACCCTTGCGGAACAGCTCTTGCTTGTCAGCATCATTGGTCACGTCCCTTGGGGCGTAACGAGAGAGGTGGTTGAACTCACGACCATAGGTGCGGAGGTCCATCCGTCCCTGTTGCAGATCCAGGAACTCCCTCCTTTTCAGATCCATGATTGGCTGGGGAATGTACTCCGCACGGAAGGCAGTGCGGAATCAGCCCAGGTGAAGACATGGTTGGCTGGAAACAAAGCCACATGGCTTTCCCACCAACAGCCAGCAGCACCAACCAAGAGATAGGTGGCAAAGTTGACTTGCTCCCAATGGAACATGAGCGCGGAGAACTTGCGCTCCAAAGCACGAAGCCAATCATCAGCTTCCAGTGGCTCCTTAGCATCAGCAAAGTGGGTGGCTGGAGCGCAGGAACTCAGTGAGAGTGTTGCACTCGTTCCTCCGTGCATTCTGCTGCACCAACTGTCAAGCAAGCGCTCATTGCGCCCACGGTTCTCCTCAATGGCCATCAAGACTTGAGCCATTGTGGGTGGTGGCGGCAGATCATCCTCATCATCATTGTGGTTACCGCGACCACCACGGCCTCCACGGCCTCCACGACCTCCTCGAGCCATTCTGGAGATTTGACAATGACACAGTTAGTATCTTTCTCCGAATGGTCGAACAATAGCATTAGCGTCTTCACAAGTACACAGACTAGGGACGATAATACTTGCGAAAAAAACAACAAGATAGAACTTGGGTCAAAGATCAGCATCATGTGCTACTAGTGAGAGTTAAGAAATCACACTTAACACACTCTAGTTGACACAATCCGGGACCTTATGTTCAAGTCCTGGGTTAAAACCCAAAGAAAGATCAAATGATTTGACTCGGTAGAAACAACATCTGATTGATTTGGGATTACAACGCAGCGGGAGCAACGTGACACATAACACTCAAGGTCGAACCCACCCGTTTCTAATCATTTTGAAGTAACAGGTGAGAAGTAAAACCTTTAAACTCAAATCGAGGTAAGATTGCTCCGAGATTAGAGGGTAACCAGATAAGGAGTAAAAAGAATCCTAAGATGGTTTTCACAACTCATTTTTAGGTTAAAAATATTTTCACAATCACTAGACTCAACATCGACCAGTAGAAGGGTTTCCTACAGGCAGTACTGCTCTGATACCAACTTGTGGCGCCCTGACCCGACTGCTATACAGTGATGCTGTGTGTCACCGGTTAAGCGATACAACCGGAGGTTACGGGTTTACCAATCCCCGGCCAAAACCTTTGGCAGGCGTTGCTGGGTACACCTCACTCCAGACAACGCAACACCCCGATTGATGCCTCAACACAGGCACAACTATCAAAGCATAATAGTAAGATCAAGACTTGTGGAACAACTGGCACATCACAGACTCTACGACACAAAAATATAGTTCAACTCTTATACAGAGAAAGATAGCAAATGACAACCAGAGGTCACAGACCCAACATTACAACAAGCGGAAGCAAATAGGTTGTTCTAAACAACAAGATCCAACATATGGCCTAAGAGGCCTACAGATAAACATCACAGCGCCAGCTGTTCCAGGTGTCCCAAGCTGCCACCTGGGAACCCCAGACTACTCGTCGACGTCCACAAAGAACCCACCTTCGAGATCGGTGAAGTCCTCCTCTGAAACAAAAGCAAAGACGTTGAGTTCGACGAACTCGCAAGATTAAGAGCTAATATATGCTCGATGAGGCTTTCAAAGTCATATGGTGTTTTGCATAAAGCTGATTTTATTTATGAAAACATACTCAAAGGCATCGACTAATCAGAGTATTTTCAAAAGAGGTAAGAAGTACTCTTTCTTCATCACCTTCTCAATATCATCCCTGTACCTGTTCATCAAAGGCACCTCCCCGAATCACCCTCGAGGAAGCTCACCTTGCATTTGTGAGTGGTACCTCTAGTACCCAGTTTTTAATCATTCCGTTAAAGTTATTCTATGATCTTACCTTCACTTCCCAAGTTCGTCCATAACCGCGGACACGGCTTTTCGAAAAGATTTAACCCTGCAGGGGTGTACAAATGTTTGCCACGCGTACCGTCCGGCCCATTACCTGATCATTAGCTCTCTTCCATGGAAAGCCGGCTGGGTGGGAGCGGTGTCGACTTCTCCCTCGTTAAGGACTAACCCAGGATCATCAGTGAGGACGAAGCACGGATCATCGACACCGTGCCCCGTGGCCACTCATTTTCCTAACACCACAATCCTCATCTCAGTTCATCCACCATCATCACGCACGCGCAAATGGAAGCCCGAACTAGAGGACCCTGGCTAGCCCCGCTCGAGTTATTTAGTCTATGAGGGTTCCTGCAAATGCATAGGCCTCACGCATGGTTGCACGCTCAGTCTTGGTTCAAGAGGTAAAGAACTCGCACCTAGGCGGCGAGAACGAGACAAAACACCACAACCACAGTGGCCTCTCATCCCCACCTTCTTAGCATTTTATTATCCATCTCCACAATTCTCCACCATCATCTCAACATTTCACACCTGTTTCCAACAACACATATATCCATCGTATAGCTATGCATATAACTAGGCATGGCTAAGCATCACATAGCATTTATAAGTAGCTCGGCCAACAACACAAACCTATGGTTAATAGGAGGGGAAACAGATAATGGCATAGGGAATTAATGCAACTATAGGATACTCTAATCCGACAAAAGTTGACATTTAGAACCGCATGCAATATTATAGTGGAGAAAATATTTGCGGAAACATAGGATAAGATATGCTCAGAGGGGGGATTACGCTTGCCTTGTTGATACGGCTGGTAGTACGGATCGTCACGAGACGGGGGTGGCACTTCACCTCCTTGATCTACCGGTGCACAAAACACGGGAAGAGACAATCAATCACCACACATGCTTCACAAATGCAATGCGCAAACACATGATGGTATGACAATTTAAATGCATGGAACTTATTATGAGCTATCTAGCATTATTAAATGGGGGTGGAAGGATTACTTCGACTAAAGAAAGAATTCCCCCATATTTAACTTAGTGATTCCGATACTACTATAAGTACATTGTTATAATTGGGATCAAATATGCATGATGACGATGATTTTAGGTAGTTCATGCTTTTCTGAACATTTTGGTATCTCACACATAATTTTCGGATACCCCGATAAAGAGTTATGATTTTTTTATTAATTTCCCTCTTTTAATTATGTGCTTTTAAAGAATTAAACTCGACGAATCGATTCCTCGAACTCGGGAGAGAGGGAGGGATCGTGTGATTCAACGTTGTTCGATGTCCGAAGTTGCGCGAGAGAGTAGCGGGAACAACATACGCTACGAGAGAGAAAACAGAAAAACAGAAATCCTAAAAAAAAAAGAAACGGCCTAGAATAGTTACAGAGCCCACCGGCCTCCTGGCCGGTCTGGGCCGGCTGGCAGGCCGGCCTGCGAACAGAGGGCACCGGCCTCCCCACCGGTTTGGGCCGGCTGGTGGGCCGGCCACCTAACAGACTAACAGACCCCACCGGTCTCTGGCCCGGCCTAGGCCGGTCGCACGGCCGGGCGAGCGTGGCGCGCGGGATGGGCGTCTCCGGCGACGGCGGCGATGCTACGGCGAGGGATAGGAGGGGAGAGAGGGGCCAGCATGGGCAGGAACCTACCACGGACGCGATGGGGTGGACGGGGTGGCCGGAGGTGGCTCAATGGCAGCGGAATCGACGGCGACAGTGGCGACGGTGGCGGAGGGAAACGAGGACGGCGACGGCGTTTCACAGCGGCGCGGCTCGATTCCCTTGGCGTGAAGGTGGAGCACGGCACGGCGAAGCTCGTGGCAGGGCTGGATTTGGACGGGGAGCTTCAGGCGACGGCGGCACGGCGGCGGAGCGTCGCGGCCATGGCGGCAGTGGGGAGAGGAGAAACGGGGGAGGAAACTGGGGAAACGAGGAAGCGAGTCGAGGGAGGGGGCAGAGCGGCTCGTGGGCGTGCTTGTCCCCTTCGCATGGGGGCAGGGGAGGGGGTCCAGCGAGGGGGCGACGTAGAGCTGGTGGTGCGGCGCGGGCATGGGCGCCTCGGTCGCTACAGGGGAGAGGGAGAAGAAACCGAAATCGCAAAGAGGTCCCTGGGAGAAATTGGTTCATCACGGGCAGGTCCCCGGGAATTTACAATTTGGTCCTTTTCTGCTCAAACATTGGACAGCAACTTCCCGGAATTTTCTCTAGGCACAACACATTTTTAGAAAATCTGGGAAAATTTGGGGAGCATCCCCATATTGAGTAGAAGCTACACAAAAATTGGCTCTGCGTAGAATAATATTTTGGACCACCTTTGTTCAACGCGTTGGGTTATGCCATTTTGTTCAATTTCCAAATGTGTCCACTAATATCTGGAGCAAGTGCAAAGATGATATTGAACTCTTGGAACTTCCTTGACAAATATGGGTTTGAGATTTGCAACCAAGTTCATCAAGACAAGCTCATTTGGTTTGCAACCATTTCTAGCATTTGTGTGCAAGTTTGTCATACCAACTTGTGAGATGATTAACAAGTTAGTATGATGCCATGATGCAATGATGCGAATATGAAGCAAAACGCGAAAATTTTATACAGATTTTAGGTTTCAAACGTTGGGCTGTTACAGTGACTGACTGGACTGGTACAGTTTTGAAGGACTGTTTTGTAGTTATATGAAATATAGGAGTACAGACATGTGTTTTCAATTCATGTGTGAAAACTGAGGCATAGGGGAACCTGCTTTGACAGGCAATAGTCGATGTCAATCATGCAGTTGTCCAAGCTCTCTTTTCAGGTTCAAAGGATATCAAGCTCTTCGAGCTATACTCGCATATAATAGAATAGAATACGTAGTACAAATGTACAATGCCAGGTAAATTATTGTCTGGTAGGTTGCTCTCCTGTCTTATGTTGTGCTCTCTAAAGCTGCTTCGGAAATAAGATTGGAAGAAATATTTTGTTTGGTAATCCAATCAAAGATAACACTAGCATTGCCGTCGCAAATCTCATCTCACGTGTTTTTGAAACGCAATACAATATTTGTTTGCAATTTATCATAAGAAACCAAAATGTCAAACAGAGCCTTAAAAGTTTGCAAAATCCATATTCTTTATAAAAGAAATGAACTGTAGCGCACCAAAAAAAAACCTGCAAATGGACATTCCCTGAAAGTCTGTTTTTCACTCGCTTAATTCGGAAGAGGAAAACGACAGCAGCACTAGTACTAGTTTTTTTTAGCTTAAGCTGTTCGATATCAACCGCTCGATTAGATAGAATAGAGTCAGTTTATAAGTGAAACCGGGTCCAAAAACCATTGAAGTACTAGTTACTGCTGAGTGAAAATTACTTACTTAAGTAACTGCATCAACATTCAACATTCTGTAGCGGAGCAGCCAGCGTATACTGGTCTCCATACAACCTGAAGAACAGAACATCAAATAATAAGTTACATATCATGGCTTCAGACATTTTCATTAGCCAGTTAGACTCTGGTCCAGAAAACACGCATCTCTCTATTATCCTGATTTCTTTGACCGAACATATGATCCTGGTTTGTAAGCCAGTTTACTACTACTCCCTCCGTTCCAAATTAGATGATTTCCATTTGTCCACATGCGGATGTGGAACAGAGAGAGTATATAACAAGTATTGGCGATCCAACTGATAGCTAGGCAACAAAACATCTAGGGTTTCCAAGAGGGGTAAACACTGAACACTGCAATGTTAAAAAAAATGCACCAGAACTCCATGATGCCATTGCAGCACAGCTGAACGATCTCACCTTTCCAAACAAAATGGCAGTTGAATATTGTGAAACTCCATCCTTCAGCCTGAACTCATTGATGTCATCAGCAATAAGCATTATTTATAACAGCCATGACTATGTATTCGTAACCTCCCAGGTTTGTTGTAGGCTGCATATCCTCCTCCACACAGCATTGGTCAGAGCCCTCTCCCTTTAGATTCACATGCAGGCGATATGCGTTCTTCCTTTCAGTTTTACCCATTTCACAAGCCGAATTCGCGAATTCAGCAAGGAACACCAGGAAACAGTTCTACAAATTTGGGTTGGGCTTCTCGCGCTCGTTCCAATCCCTCAACCGTTTGGTGGTGATCCGGAAACCCCATCCATGTGAACAGATTCTGCATCAAGTCGGATCTGAAGACGAGGACTGACACGGGCGACGGCGACGGAGATTCAGAAACCCTACCCCCACGCCCCGCACGTCGCAGCAGGCAGGTTCAAGATCCGATCAAGTCCGTCCGCGAGTCTCCCGGCTCAGGTGCCTTGTGGACGATAGGATATCGGGCTGCATCGGAGTCAGAGCCTTGGGGACGATAGGGGCACCGGCTCCCTCAATCGCCGCCCGGACAGCGGCGGCGGCGGCTCTGGGTTTCCGCGGAATTCGTCGTGGCATAGCTACCCCATCACTCCATCAGTCCAGCACACATGAATGGATAGATCACTCAATCCGGAGCAGAGACAGGAGTAGTTAAAACGGGCTCCGGCTACTGTTCCGGCAGTTCGGCTCCTTCTTCTTGCCCATGCACTGAATACTGATGCACCACCGTGCTTGCTTCCAACCTTGGACAGCGTCGGAAGCAACCAGCGCGTCAGGGTTCACCGGTTCAGAGAATCTTGTAGTGCCCCAGAGCTGCTACTACACTGTCCATCGTCTTACCACTCTCACCGGGACAGTGAGCTGATTAACACGAACTATCGATCGATCCAGTGTGCCGTGACGGGTGGATCTGGTTAACCAATAATGCATCGGCACGTAGTACAGTGCAGTACACATGGATGGATAGATCACTCTCAATCAAGAGCCTAGAGAAGGGCAGAGGAGGAGAACAGGGGCGGCGTGAGGGCGACGCGTATCCGCATCTCCGTGCTGTTCTTCAGGGAGAGAGAACAAAGAAAACAGGCTGTAGCTGTACCGCCGATTTGGTGGCATGCATGAGATCGCTCCATCGATCAACCGATCTCGATCGATGATGCAATGCAAAATGGAGTCTAGTTATTATGCTGCAAGGTAGATCGATCGACGACTAGCTAGGCAGTGAATCCACCGCCATGGACGGCGCCACCTACCCGGTGGCCGTGGGGTGGGGCGCCGGCAGGGCCGGTCCTGAAATTTTGGGGGCCCAGGGCGAATCTAAAACTTGGGGACCTTAATACATACATAGTAGGATAATAATTATATGCATGTTAAATATATCATCAACTCATCATTTGTGTTTGTCGAATCGACAATATTATCTATGAAAAGATTGTGAATATCTTATCTCTACTATATCAAGTCATTACATGTTTTCTCTTTTTCTTTTTTTACTACCAGACCAGATGGATATTTTCTGAACGACATGATAATACATAGTACCGGACAAAAACATATGCATGTAGGACTCGTTGAAATTAGATTTCTTACAAGACTCTATGTACCAGTTATGCATCAATTATCTAAGAATTAAAATCGGCGAGACGGGGAACTACGGCAGGGATGGGGATTGCTGGCTGCTGGCTCGGCCCTGCCCCTGGCGGTTGACTGCTGAGACCAATGAAATCGGAAAGACCGAAGGGTTGTTTCCCTGCTGCATGACATGCGATGCGACAGTTGCCTCCTTGGGCCACGATCCTGAAGCCCATTAGCACATAGGCCTTTTCTCTTGCGATCATTTCCTACAGAGTTCGTTTCTTTTCTTTTTTTATTACGGGAAGGCAGCATATATACGTACATCATATACATGGAGTTACGGACCTGGGGGCCCCTGGATTTTGGGGGGCCCGGGGCGGCCGCCCACCCTGACCACCCATCCGGGCCGGCCCTGGGCGCCGGGGGAGCAGCCCGATAAATGTACAGCGTACAGGTCGACAAGGCACAGCAAAGAAGCTTCTCCCGATACGCCATTCGCTCCACCGTAAACTCGTAGAGGACGCTAGCCGGAGCCCGGAGGACGAGACAAGTGGTGGTATCGCGAACGGGACCATATAATTGAGATCCATGAGCAGCTGCATGCTTGCACTGCAGTGCGCTAAGTACTCGAGGCGGCAGCATCAGGCTCACACCTTTGATCATCTGTTTAATGGAGAACAGGAACGCTCGATCTGCCTTCGATGCCAAGCAATCCCGCGGATCGCCGTACCTGTTTGTGCAGCGAGCCTATGCATGCATGAACAGCGAGTCTGTTTGCGTAACTCCTCAATCTGCTGGAGATCAGAAATGCTCTGCTCGATCAGGAGGAAGAAATTTTGCTCAACGACTTTGACAGGAACAAGTCCAGTAGCTAGCTATCATTCCAGCTCGCCTCTTCTGGCCCAGCTGCTCCTTCCAAGTGCCAACTGTGCAGTGCTCCTCGACTCCACTCCATGTTGCACTGAACTGAAGTACTCTACACTCTACAGAATAGAGAGACGATCGAGCCCTTTGCTCATAATTACTTCACATCTCTGGTGCTACTGTTCGTTTTACAGATCTATCGCATCTTTGTATCTTAACAGCGACCGCACGCGCGTCGCGATTCGCCTGGATGGCTTTTGCATGCAGCCGGTCGAAAAGGACAGAAAACTGTAATCAATCAATCGGGCCTTACGTTACGTTGGTGATAAACGCATGCAGGCATCGTGGCTTTAACTGCATGCTTGCCTACGTTGCTAAACAACATGTTTGTCCACGACGGCAGCCGGCAGGGAACAAATTTGCATTTTTGATGATCGAGTCGACCGACGCATATGCAACCCACATACAGTACATATGACTGTATCAGAAGAACTAATCAGTAGTAGTGATTGCCCACTTTGCGCAAATGCTGCTAATGATCGTGTTGCTGTCCCATCTTCTTCGCCTGCGGCTCTCCGATCAGTCTTACCGTACACGCGACCTCTATTTCTTGTCGATCGATGCGTGAGGGATTAATTCAGGAGTCACGCATAAATGGCACACGGGAAAGAAGGACACTTGCTTTGGGACACCACGTTTCGGGTCACGGGTGATGATGCACCCGTTACGTAAAACATTTTTAAAATGTCAGAAAATTTCGAAAAGAAAATTGATATACATAATGACATTTTATGTTAGCAAAAAAAAATCATGAAGAAAAGACATTTTTTATGGCCGGTGCAAAAAAGACAAAAACAAATCGCATAGAAAGTCATTTTGAAACACCCAGATTTGTCTTTTGTGCACAACCCACAAAAAATATCTTTTCTCGGCGAAACTTTTTACGCTAACATAAAATGTCATCTAGTATATCCCTATTTTGTTTTGGATTTTTTTGACATTTTGATTTTTTTAGTAGTGTGTGCATCCAGACCTATGAGCCGATATGGATTTCCGACCTGTAAGGGCGCAGGTTAGAGCAACTACTTAAAATAGGCCTTCACCGTCGCTGGATCCACCTCGCCGCCACCGATTCCACCCAATTCCGGCCGAATCCACCACCCGTTCACCGCACCGAGGTCGAGCTACGCCATGGGATGTTGTCGCGTCGCCACCGCGTACAGAGCTGCACCGGGTTCCGCGGGTGTGGCTGTGGTCTTCTGGGTGCTATGACGCCGAGATCAACTGGGATGGCCATCAGGTGTGGCTCGACACTTTCAACATGTCAAAGGAAGCCGCACGTGTACGACGTCGTCGCGTGGAGGTACGGTCGGCCGAAGTCCGAGCTAAACTTTCCGGAGGTGAAGAACCGACAAGTGGCAGAGTGGCTCGCTCCGAAAGTGCGGCATGCGTCCCACAAGGAAAGGAAAAATTGCCTCACCATGCGGCAACTGGCAACCCATGAGTCCGATGGGGCGACCATGGCTATGGCTTTGACGGGAGCAGTACACGCAGAGTTGAAGTTATATTGGGCGAGGGATACACATGCGAAGAAGAAGAAGAAGAAGAGCGATGAGATTGACCCCTCAACGGTGATCAAGGTGGAGTCTGAGGATTCGTCCTTGGTCGAGTGGACTAGCGATGAGTAGTAGTGTAGTGTGGCTAGTAGAGTGTGCATAGTGTTGAGTTTTAGTTTCGAATATTCATGTTCTAGTTTAAATTTTATATAGTTTAAATATTATCTAGTTCACTAAATGCCCTATTTTAGAGCATCTCCATCGGCACCCTTCAAATGCCTCTCAAAGGCCTAATGGGGGTCCGGACACCAAAAAACGCCCCAGCGACACCCTCAAAGGTCAGGGCCGAGCGAAATCGTGTCCGGCACCCCCGAAAGGGCCCCCAAGTTTGGAGTCCCTTTCGGGGGTGCCGGACATGCAGGTCTGGCCCACCCATCATATACACAACGTCGGCACCCGTGTTAATTAGATTTCCATTTAGATTTAAATTTGTATGAATTTGAGGCAAAATATGAGTAAAAATTTGTATGAATTTGATGTAAAATTTTATTTTCATTTAACGCCCACAAGATGTTTATAGTTAGGTCGAAATCTCGGGCCTTTGGGGCGCCACTGTGGGCTGCAACCTTCAGTTGACTGGACACATGTCCGACACTCCCAATTAGATCTCAATTAGGGGTGTCGGACACGTATTAGGAGGGTGTCGATGGAGATGCTCTTACATATCCACCGTGGGAGAACAAACACTCAAACAGTTTGATGTCCTAGAATGGAGTGCCCTATTTTAAGTAATCTATCGGACTGGAGTTGCTCTTACTCATTTGACATCAAACGAAATGCAAAACACTACCCCTTCGACTGTCGGTAGCCGCACCCTCGTGCTTTGCTCGCTGGCAGATGATGGATGGTCCGGCATTTTTGGCGAGGGAGAAAGGAAGATAAAGAGAAGTAGAAAAATGGAGTGCGCTCGTACGTTTTTGCTCTTCTTTTAGCCTCTCAATGATTTGCAGCGTGGGAGAAAGGGATTGTCCGTGTACATATGGAAAAAGGCTATCGGACAAATGGCACCAACCTGTTTTCCATTGCGTGCTGTTGGCTACCGGTGCAATGCACAGTCACACTCGCACACGTTCTCAAACACGGAGTAGTAGTACATTATTAAACATCAGCAAATTGCATAGGGGAGAGCCGATATATGCTTGCTGATACTGGTCTGTTCCCTTGCAGAGGGAAAAAAAAACTCTAGATGCGAGTCTACTCGATATTTTTATACCGGTGGGTCAACTTTCTGCAACGAGTGTAACTGGTCCTCTGTTTGACTTTGGTTTTATTTACTCACTCCCACGGAAAAACCTCGTTTCATTGGTCGCGGCGATGGAGAACTGTAAGATTATAGGGGCCTCTCGGAGAGAAGATGCAGCTAGAGATCAGACATCGGAGAAAGAAAGAGGATACTGACAGACAGAGGACTAATCTAGAGCATTGCTGCAAATACTGTCAGCGAGATGACTGATTTGGGGCCATCGCAGTGAAACTTTCTGGTAGTGGCAAACACCAGGGACAGGTTTTCCCCTTGTGAAGCCTACTCGAGTAGGGAAGTACAGGTCAAGCAGGGCCAGAGGTTCCCTGCAGCCTGCAGCAACTGCTTTCTAGTTTGGCAACAAGGGCGGGGTCCTCTCACGTGATGCTACCATCCATTCAGTGTGTAGGAGCATCTCCACGGGTACCTCAAAATTTTGACCAACACCTTCTAAATTGTGGCCAATTTGGAGTACCAAACAAAATGTAGCGTGAACGGTTCCAAATGTCATTCAACATTTTTATATTTTACAAAATAGTTTGAACGAGATTTATAACGGGCGGCCCTAAACCCTACTCCTCATCGCTCTCATCCACGAGGGCGTCGCAGTCAACGCTCTCGTCGCCGCCGCCGTCATCGTCGTCGAGGTAGACAATGGTGGGGAGGAGGCAACATGGGAGATGGAGGTGGCGTCTCGAGACCCGGCACGGTGGGGAGATTGAAGTGTGGCCGGCGAGGGGAGGAGAATGGAGAAGAGCATGTGATCAAGTTGAAGGCCGCACCACGGCGAGGTCCTTTCTATACACCGGGGGTTGGCCGAGGGGCAGTATGCCAGCGTTAATAGTACACGTGGACTGGCGCTGGTGACGACGTAAATGTGACGCGTGTGAAAAGCAAAATGTACATGTCATCGCGTCGGTTTGGGAACCGCCCGACGTAGTGGCCGCCATAACACTAGAACGACATATTGCACGACGCCATTAACCATGGCCGATATAGCCTGTGTCTATGGCAAGCAGGCCCATCATGTCGGATGGCTTGTCCGTGCGCTAGCTGTCGGCCGCCCCAGGCTGACACCAGGTTTGGAGGCCCGCTCAAAACTGACAGACCGGACAAATTGGGTGCCGCTGTGATCGATTTTCGTGTCCGGCATCCCGCTGGCCGTTTGGGTACCGCTGGAGATGCTCTAAATAGACGGTCCGGATAAATCTAGCGACAACGATGGTGAAACGCATGTGTTCGTGTACACAGATCAACAAGGCAAAGGAGACGATGTAGTACAGGCAATGAGGCAATGCAGAGCACTGTACGCATCAACTGTGTTATGGCCAGTTAATTTACTCTCAGATCCCCTTCGGCTCTGACTTTTGCGAGGAGCTTCGTTACAAAACTCCGTGCCAGTTTAACCTGCCAGTGGGCTCCCGGGCACAGAAACGGACAACCGGGCCCACAGGAAACCACCCAACCCAGCAAGCTACCTAGACTCTCGTCTCTGCTCGTGCTCTCACAGTCTCACACTCACTCTGTCTTCCCGCTATATGCAGAGGCAGCAGAGCACTGCAGCTCCGGCATTACTGGCGTGCTACGATATCATGCAGTGGTAGCTAGCTAGACTAGTAGCTAGGTAGTGTGAAGCTGGCCGGACGAGAACGGAGGGCGCGCGCGAGCGCGATGTCGCCGCCGCCGCCGATGCTGACGAACGAGCTGTCGCGGAAGACGCAGGTGCTGGGGCTGCGGCTCTGGGTGGTGGTCGGCCTGGCAGTCGGCGCCGCCTTCCTGCTCCTCCTCGCGCTCATCGCGGTCTACTTCGCCGCGGCGGCGCGGCGGCGCCGTCCGAACCCGAAGCCGACTTCAAAGCCGTCCGCCGCGGCGCCGGCGCCGACGTCGCCGTCGACCATCCCGCCGGTGTCGAAGGAGATCCAGGAGGTGGCCGTCCACGTCGGCTCCCTCCGGCACTACCTCGAGATGGGCGCCGCGTACCTCAAGGAGAAGGAGGGCGGCGGGGACGGCGACTCTCTGTGCGGCAGCGTGGCGACGACGACGCACGGCTCGCAGCGCGTGCACATCGAGGCCGGCAAGGGCCGCCGCATGGTCGCGTGCGCCGAGGGCGGCGGGGAGGTGGCCGTGCAGTCGGATGCCGCGGCGTCGGTGGGAGCGGGGCCGGAGGTGTCGCACCTCGGGTGGGGCCACTGGTACACTCTCCGGGAGCTGGAGGAGGCCACCGCGGGGTTCGCCCCCGAGCGCGTCGTCGGCGAGGGCGGCTACGGCATCGTCTACTGCGGCGTCTTCGCCGACGGCCACCAGGTCGCCGTCAAGAATCTCCTCAACAACAGGTCAGACCTCGCGTCTCCGCCGCACATGCGCATCTCGATCGTTTCCGTTGTCGCCTGCTCCGTGACAAATTTCCGATTTTTGTCGCATGCGTGTTGCAGGGGGCAGGCGGAGCGGGAGTTCACGGTGGAGGTGGAGGCGATCGGGCGCGTCCGCCACAAGAACCTCGTCCGGCTGCTGGGCTTCTGCGCCGAGGGAGCTCACCGGTACTGAACGTCTGAACCCCACCACATGCATGCACATCGACTGATTGATTGATGGACCTCAACATCGTCGTCGTTGGTGCCGTAATTTTCCCTGACCGTACGTAGTCTGCTCACCTACCACGCACTTGACGACGCTTGCTTGTGGTCTCAGGATCCTGGTGTACGAGTACGTCGACAATGGCAACCTGGAGCAGTGGCTTCACGGCGACGTTGGCCCTGTCAGCCCGCTGTCCTGGGACACCAGGATGAACGTCGTGCTCGGGACAGCAAAAGGGTGGGTGAACTATCATCAGTGATTTATTTTTCCTACTCTGTTTAACTCATCTACAATTTCATTCTCTGAATCTTGCACTATTAGTTGGTTATTAGGATTCTGAATTTAGTGGTGATCTGATTTTGTTAATTCAGGATCACGTACCTGCACGAGGGGCTGGAGCCGAAGGTGGTGCACAGGGACATCAAGTCCAGCAACATCCTGCTCGACAAGCGGTGGAACCCCAAGGTCTCCGACTTCGGCCTCGCCAAGCTCCTCGGCTCCGACAGCAACTACGTCACCACCAGGGTCATGGGGACATTTGGGTAAACAGTTTGAGCTTTCCATTCGGCAACGGAACATTTGACTGATGGCGAATGCTGATAGCGCTCTCTGGTTTGGGCAGCTATGTGGCGCCGGAGTACGCCAGCACCGGCATGCTGACGGAGAGGAGCGACGTGTACAGCTTCGGAGTCCTCGTAATGGAGATCATCTCCGGCCGATGCCCGGTCGACTACGCCAGACCGCCAGGAGAGGTAAAGCTCTGCATCTGCTTGGGTTATCGGTTGCAATGTCAGACAGAAACTTAGCCTCTTTTTTTCCTGTGGTGCATTTCTCTTCAGGTTAATCTTGTGGAGTGGCTGAAGAAGATGGTGAGCAACAGGGACTACGAGGCGGTGCTGGACCCGAAGCTGCCGGAGAAGCCGAGCTCCAAGGCGCTGAAGAAGGCTCTCCTGGTCGCTTTGCGGTGCGTGGATCCCGACTCGCAGAAACGGCCCAAGATGGGGCATGCCATCCATATGCTCGAGGTCGACGACTTCCCGTACCGAGATGTGAGCGCTGCTGTTTCTCTACCTCTTTATTATCAAGTCAACCACATTGCTCATTTGCTCATAACCAAGTCAATTCCCAGTTACATATGGAGGAATCCACGCAATTGCCGGGTTACTGTCATAAATTATCTGCACCGATTAATCAATATAGTAGTGCTTGCCGCTCTTGGGACACACTCTGCATCTGAAGAAATGGACAGTGCAGGTGCATGAGGATTAAAATAGCACAATGTTGGCTCTGATTACTAGCTCTGTGTCTGACCTTACATCAAGCTTTCACTGCAGCTTCCTCGAGATTAGTTAAGTATCACCATGGGACCTGACTGTCCTCTGAGCTACCCTTGGGATGTTAATTTATCTGCCATCTCGAAAAAGAACTATCGATGACCTCGAGATCACAGTGTCGCCTTTTGATTATTTTTGTTCGGATTATGCTGACTCTGAACTAGTGTTTGGTGACTTCAGTACACTTGGAGTAGTACATGTTTGTTCTACCACACAGTCATTTTGCATCTCATCTGAAGTTTCAGAAGTAGGACTTCAATCTGAAATTTGACTTGTCCCCTTTAAATTCACAATTTGTTTGCCCATCTGCTCGCAGGATCGTCGGACTCTGCGACCGTGCGAAGGAAGTCCCCTGGAGAAAGCAAGAGTTCACGGGAAGCCTTTCACAGAATCAGGCCATAGCAGTTGCTACGACGGCAACACCAGCACCGCTGCCACTACGCCGTCCAGGTTGCAGGAGAGCTAGTTCACTCGAACGTGTGGGTTTCTGCGTGTATGCCTGTAATTCTGCATTCAGCTCTAGGCAGCTTGGAAGTGCTGTCCTTGTAACTGGTTTTTGTAGTCCAACGGGGTTCTTACTCTGCTTCTTCTGCCTCAGTGATGCATCATGAGTTTTGTGGAAACCCTGGTTAGTTTGTCGAGGGTGTACGTGAGCATATCTTCAGTTGAAACAATCCCCTGGTGTGTCTAGTCTTCGTAGGTGTTGCATCCACACTCCCTACTGTGATTGACATAGCTTGCTGGACTGTTGTATAGTGAATCGTTCTTGTGTCTAAATCGTTTCTCACTCGTAACCTCGTGTACAAAAACCGTTTGTTCTAGTTTTTCCTCTCAACTTCATGCCTCGAAGCATGTCCCCGGTACAACAGAAAGTGTTAGTCGTTTGCATGAAAGATTGAAGAACTCCTTAGAATGAGTCATACCACTCTTGCTTAAAATGAAGAATAAAAACTACACACACATCCTCCTTTACCGCTAAATACCGTAACAAGGGAAAAATAATGAATGGGTGAAAACCACGGGATTCCTGTTGACAACCTTATAGGTTGTGTTTGGTTGTGATCATTCCCACTTAATTAGTGCCTCTTTCGTATGTACGAACAAGAACGATACCCTGCGCGTTACGGTAGGTAATATGTTAAAAAAAACTATAATAAACATTTGAAACTTGAAGTTATCTATAGGAACATGTAAAATAGTTGATCATCGCAGCTGAGTTGATAAATTTTATATGTGTGTTTTACAATTTACAGATCAATCCTTATGGTTCAAGGATGTACCTGATTGACATAGATAAGTTGAAATCAACGGGTTGAAAAAGGATGATGTGGATAACTTTGATGAAGGTTCCATGCATGTTGCCGTATAGTTTTTAGAAACTTTTTGAGCAGTCAGTGGCGGACCCAAAAACTTCCAGAAGCCTGGGCAAACAAGCTTAAAATGATAAGTTTTCAGCAAAAATTGCTACATAAAATCAAAAAATACAAGCATTGCACAGTAGGCAAGCCCGGCGGCCGCCCGGGCTGGAGGGACGCTAGACCCGCCTCTATGAGCAGTTACATATAGAAAAACACATAAACTAATATAACAGTTCGATAATTGAAAAAAAGTTCACTTTATTGACAAAAATAATTCTGCTGTTCCACTTGCACATGATTAAAATGTGTAATTACATAGCGTGATGAGGTGATCTTATCAATAGAACGACAAAAAAAAGGATGCTATGGACAATTTGATGGCTAAAAGTAAAGATGGTGTGGATACTTGCATGTAGCGATAGACAATAGGCAATAAATTTTAGTGGGATAATATGGACAATTGGTTGGATAAAAAATTAAGTGTTGTCGTGTTGAGATAGACTAATATTACGTGCAACTAGTGGGGTTATACTTTATGAAAAGTATAGATAGGAAAATGTAAGATTCAAATGTTATGTCATGAGCAATGCTACATGAATTAAAACACAAATTTCTAAGAGGTGCTTCGAAAATGACAAGAAAAGCACATGGATTTTGAGATTATGTGCTACTTAATTAGAGAAAGAGCTAGGGGGGAGAGGGCGAGAGATTTTGCTGCAAATCTCAAAGAATTCTTTTCCCATGAAGTTAGAGTTCATGCTTGGAATCCTCCAAACTTTGGAGGAAAATATCCTATCTGATAACCCCCCTTTGAAAAATCCTGTGATTTGAAGGACATGGAGAATTTTTTCCTTACGATTTCAGTTCCATAATTTTTCTCCACAAGCCTTTGCTCAAAAGTGGGTCGTCGACAAAGTTTTGATGTCACACTTGATGTGTCATGGGAGTTTGTTGGCATGGTTGATACAACAATCCGTAATATGAGAAAATTTGTGCAAGTGAGGTATAGACACTAGTACAGAACGACACATCGGAAACGGGCCAAAAACCCCATCGGCAACGGAAAAAGGGTCCGGTTCCCCGCCCCTGTGGCTGATGTGAAGGCCCTCATCGGTTACGGAGGTGAAAAACCGTTTCCGATGAGGTCTCCATTTTGCAACGGTTGTGCGCAGACCTCTGTTTCCGATGTATCGGAACATCAGAAGCGAAGATTCTATTTCGACTCGTTTGCGTTGTGGTTTCTTTATAAGCCTAGAGCTGTAATAGAGCTGCCACTGGACATTTAAAATCTCACAGAAGCACAAAAATTCTAACAAATCCATTCATAATGTATATAACAATTGTAACCATTACATAGCATCAAAAGATGATCAATTACACATGTCGAGACTTCTCCTTCTTCCCCAGCTCGCTGTCCGTTTATAGTCCTCCACTCTTCTCCTTCTTCCTCAGCTCGCTCTCCGTTTCGTAACCTCGAGAACGGTCTTCGAGCTACCAAAACACTCAAATAGTGGTTTCATGCTTCTCCAAATCACATCTGCAGCACAATTGCTACACACATCCTGAAGATAGATGGAGAAACTAAAAACATGAAACCACACCGAGATCGCAAGCCTCCGTAGCAAATATATTTTGCCAAATTCTTCGTTTTGAGGCTTGCTCCATCTTGGACAGTGTCACCGAAATAATTCACAATCTAAACAAAACCAATAGAACATTTCATGAGTTGCTAATACAAATCACATATCAAAACAGAACATCTCTAGTTCATGAGATCTTGCCTATGCCGCTGTAGAATATGACATATAAAGAGAGAGCATAATTGATGAACAATCTAATATAAAACCAATTGATGAACTAGTTCATGAGCTGAGCGATTTAGACCTCATATTTTCTTCTCCATGGACGGCGCCTCCAGATTGGCCACCTCCTCCTCTGTCGACGGCGGCTTCCAGATCGGCCTCCGTTGACGGCGGATCCGCCAACACTGCTGCATCACCTCCTGACGAATGATCTGTTCCACCTCCGCGTGGCCCAGAGGACGTCAGGAGGAGATCAGCCTGACGCGCTCCAACACCTCCACGTCACGGCCGCCTCCAGATCTGCCTTAGCATCACGAACGGATGCAGCTACCCAAGTGCGGCCGCTATAGCCGCGGCGGCGATGGCGGGATCTATAAGCGCCGGCAGAGAAAGCCATGAGAGAGTGAGGAGAGTAAAACGCTACAGTGTGCGGCGGCTAGTGTTGAAAGATGGACAGTGATGGAGTGAGAATGAGACTGATGCTTGCTCTATCGGCAGTATATTTATAAGCACCCAATTGGCAACGAACATTTTATATAACCGTTTCCATTGGATACAAGTTCACAACTACTATGTGCTACTGATTTCCGTAGTTGTATATGAACCTAATACATTCTACTGATTTTCAAAGTGCATACAAATCTAATACATTGTACGTATTTGCATAGCTGCATACGAACCTAATACATTCTACTGATTTTCAAAGTGCATACGAACCTAATACATTCTACTGATTTTCAAAGTGCATATGAACCTAATACATTCTACTGATTTTCAAAGTGTATACGAACCTAATACATTCTACTGATTTTCAAAGTGCATATGAACCTAATACATTGTATTGATTTGCATAGCCGCATACGAACCTAATACATTTTACTAATTTTCATTGCTGCATACAAGTTCACACCTAACAGCAGCACACAAACACACAAAATCATTCTATCAATGCTCACAAGAACATTTAACTGAGCTATTTATGTTCCTTTATGCCACTCCTTGCGCACAACAACAACATGGTCAAATTTAGTCGAAGTGTTTGTTGGGCTCTATGCCAAACCAGCTAGAGCTGCTGCAGTGTGCGGCTTCATCTCCATGTTCACCTTCTTGACTATCAAGGCTACATTTTTCAGCTCTGCAGCTTCCACTTCGACGCCATTAGCAAGCAGCATCTCAACATAATCTTCAATCCAAAAAAAATAATCACAGATCCCAGAATACTCTTCGCCCCTCCCTGCCAAATGGTAAATCGAATCCAGAGCTAAATCAGCATCACACATAGAATAGAATCAATCAAAGCTGGTCGAAGCGTCGAACTAACCCTGTGATTTGGACACTTGAAGTAGATCCGGCATGGGTTCAGATCCGAACGCGACACTCGACGAATCGCGTTTCGACAGCGGCAGCAAACGCACTTCACAAGCGGCAGATCTGACCCGGCCCCGGCGACGCAGGAGGAAGACGCATTCGATCTCCCCGACGAGCTCATGCTCTTGGCCATGGAGGACACGAGTGCGGAGTAAAAACAAGCTGGAGTAGATGAACACGGGCGAATCGACAGTCTTTTATAATATCCAAGATAGTGCTAAAAAAGGAATTTTATATACGCAACCTCGCCAACGGTTGTATACAAATGTCCAATGCCATTGAAGTACTTATCGCACACGGAGTCAAAAGATATATTGGCAACGGTTAATATTTCGCGACCGTTGCCTATGAAGGACGGGACACGGGCCAGCTTGCCTGGCGGGGCGGGTTTTCTCACGCAGAAAGCGCGATTCTCCGTCGCTTAACTCGTGCCGTTTCCATAGAGGGGTATCTGATGTGTCGTTCTGTACTAGTGAGAGATTGTGAGTATAACCAAGTGTGGTAATAGAGTTAAATTGTATGTAATTTTTAAACGAGCGTGTCTGGGTATAGGAATGACTAATATTTATCAGAAATCAAGAACTAAATAGATAACTCTTATATTCAATCCATCCCTTCTCTTCACATCCTAGCATTTATAATTTTAATTTTTGACATGTTTCTTTTCCTATTTCTACATTAAGATATAACAACTTGATATTAGATTTCTTTCATAAAATTTCTATAGATGGTTATGTGATTACAGTAACTCCTACGGTTCATTGTAGCGTACGCGCTACACGGAAGTTTCCGTGGATGAGATGCGAAATATATCTCACAGGAGTTTGAGGGACTTGACCATATATATTTTGTTGTTGTGATTGGGGGCAAGCACAAATTTTGTACCATATTTTCACCGGACAAGATCAATTTATAGGCCTAAAGCATGTTCAAATAAAATGTTATCACTCCTTTGTACTAACATTATATACTTATGTATAATTAAATTTATCAATCAATGACTTAGCTGGATTTTAATACTGCAAGATATTAAAATACTAAACTATATGTTATAAATTATCGTTCTTATCATTACAATATGCATTTATTAAATTTACATTAATTTTGCAATGAAAGTTGCATAGTTATCTCTTTATCTACATTTTACTTTTTTAAACCTTTCATAAAATTCTCTACTAATATGAGAAAAAAGACTAAATCTTAACTCCAAAGTTTAATTTTCCACTCAAATAAGTCGTATTGTATATATATGTAGTGTGGTCGATTCATAACTATCTTGGAACAGATCTCTAATCCTTCTAACAAAGCAACTCCTTAGAATGAGTCATGTTACACTTGCTTAAAATGGAGGATACAAGGTACACACGCATCCTCCTCTACCGCTAAATATCTTTATAAGGGAAAAAAAGAATAGTTGAAAACCACGGGATTCCTGTAGACAACCTTATAGGGTTGTGTTTGGTTGAGATCATTCCCACTTAATTAGTGCCTCTTTCATATGTAGGTATAGGGAAAAAAATACAGGATTTGAATGTTATGTTATGCGCACCACTACATGAACTGAAACACAAAAAATTCTCAGGGTTGCTTCGAAGATGCACTAGAAAAGCACATGAATTTTGAGATTAATCATGTGCTACCTAATTAGAGAAGTATTTCGTTATCTCATGATAAAGAATTCTATCCTTGGTAGGATCGCATGGAAAAAGAAACTTAATTAGATAAAGTGCTAGGGGAGAGAGGGCTAGAAATTTAGCTGCAAGTCACAAAAACCATGAAATTTGAGTTCATGCTTGGAATCCTCCAAACTTTGGAAGAAATGGAAGAACATAGACTGTGCTCTCCGGTCTCTACCCACTGCAAAAACTCGGACGGTAATTCAGCTCTGATATTTGCTGTAGTAGTATGATCGATCGATGGAAGTAGGGCAGTCAAAATCTTCTGCGGCCTTGTGTTTTTTCCGAAACAGATTTATTCCACCATGCAGGAAGCGCATGTTGTGAGTTGTGACAGCCACCGGTGATGCCCCCATGTTTTTTTTTACCAAAATCACAATGGTCGTTGACTCACTGGAATCATTGATCCAGTCACTGAGTTTTTTCCTCACATCTGATCAAGTTGCACCTGCAATGATGCAAAGTATTCTCTGTAGTAGCATTATTACATTTCGCAAACAGAAGATGAACCACTAAATCAAGATGCAAACTCCAGCTTAATTAAATGGAGCTCTTACTGTTGAGCAGTTTCCACTTAAAAGCGTCGAGCTGTTACGCGAGCTGGATTTACCATACCGCCATACACAGCAACACCTCGATCTGCAGCTCTGCACCTATATATAAACTCCCGATCGAAGAAGAGAAACTCCCATACATGATACATCCAAGAACCCGGACGTCGAACTCAGCAGGGATAATCTACGATAACCCCCTGGTCACTTAAGTATCGCCCACAGGCCCCTTTGATGGGTCACTGACATGTGGGGTTTAAGTGACCCGGGGGGGTTATTAGGGATTTCCCCCGGCGCACGCTGGCCTTGTCATAGATGAAGGGAGATGGCCGGAGTACGGAGTAGGGAGCAAGCTGGTGGGCTCAAAGGGTGGCAAGTGGCCCTACGGCATCGGCTCTCTGGAGCTCGGCGTCAAGGAGGCCGCAGACGGCCCTGCCGCCGCTGCCACCGTCGCCGAGGAGCCGGAGCAGGGCTTCGCTTTTGTTCACCGGAAGATATGGGATCATCACGGCATCAGCTGCTACAAGAAGGTGCCCATCACGGGGTTTTGACACAGGAACATCTCTCATGTGGCTCGATCGATCTTCGGGCGTGCTTACATAGCTAAGTGCATAAATTAAATAGATCAACAAAATGGAAAAAAGCAGGGTGATCTACCTACTGTAATTATCCGTTACCATGAATAAAAGCATGATCGTGTTCCACTACTGTTCCGGCCGCCGTGGTCTGCCGCTTCCACCATTCAGGCTTGCCGCCTTCGATTCCAGACGACGTGTTGATGTATTTGCAGTGTCGGAGGTGTCACGCATTGAGCGAACACAGGCACACAGCCGGACAGGTTATTCTGCAGATCAGTAGTCGCCGGGCAGGAGGTGTCAGGACTCCGGAGTGCACCAACAGGCTAACCACTAGCTAGCGCGATCGCCCAAGAACGGGTACGGGGAAGGGGGAGGTCCTTTATGTCGCTCGTTAGCGACGCTTTAACGCAGCGCCGCCTACAACTTCCTCACGTGGCCGCGGCCCAATGATTTATGTGCGCGGAAAAACGTTTAGCTGCTTCGATTGTATGTGCGTTTTCCAAATCTGAAAGAAAATCCAAAAATAATCTAAAATTGAAACCATTTTCAAAATGGAACCATTTTCAAAAATGAATAATTTTCAAATTAGAACCATTTTCAAAATGTTAAACAATTTTCAAATTCAGAACCATTTCAAAAAATGATCAATTTGCAAAATCTGAACCATTTTAAAAATTGAAACATTTTTAAATTTGAAACCATTTTCAAAATTGGAACTATTTTTAAAGTTGGAACCATTTTTAAAAATGAACATTTTTAAAATTTGGAACCATTTTCAACATGGAACCATTTTAAAAAATGAACAATTTTCAAATTTAGAACGAAAAACAATAATAAAGGAAAAAAGAAAAGGAAAACAAAACAGAAAAAGAAAAACAGAAACAGAAAAGAAACAAAAAAGAAAAAACGAAAACGAAAGAAAAAAGGGAAAGCCGCACGATGGGTCGGCCCGGCAGAAGCTCCCCGTTAGCGGCGCGGCCGATTCGCGCCGCTAACGGGCGTCATATAGGATTTGCGCGGGGAAGGGAACCGTACGTTCTAAAATCTCGGCCCATGGGCTGGTAGTGGGTAGAGGAGGAAGGAAGGAATGAAACGTTCCTGCGACAGGATGTTCTTCTTGCATGGCCCAGTGTTTTGAGCGGAGGTCGGCATAGAGCGGCGATATGGCCCTCGAGCGCTAACTAACATTTTATTTAATTTGAAATTATATGAATTTTCTCCCATACCTATATGAATATATTATGCATATTTTCTAATTTTCATTAAATAATATGCTATATTTTGTTCTACGCAAAAAATAGATCACATCTTATAAGGCATGCCTATTGAATTAGGACGTACATACAAGGCAACTATATCTACTCACATGTTTATTCGGCATTTTTTAAGTTCTCAAAATCAGTTTTTTTTAGATAAGGGGCACCCGGGATCCAAATCGATTATTCAGAGGTCATTGTGAATTTTATTTTTATTTTATTTTGTAATATTAAAGAATATATCTATTCAGTGTAATTATACTAATAAATCAAGAATATTGTAAAAATGTTCACATATGTCAAAATAAATTCTAATATCGTATATGAATAAATGTGTCTATATAATGTCCATACGTATCCAAATAAAATGTTCATTAGTTCGAAAATTGCTACTATATATAATGAAGCATGTTCATAAAAAAAAGTTCATAGTCTATAAAAATGTAAAAAAAAAGTATTTGATTACTAAAAAATGCATGTATTTTATAAAGGAAAATGAAAAAACAGAAAAAATCATAGTCTAAAAAATTGCAATATTTTTATTACTAAAAATGCATGTATTTAGAAAAAGGAAAATAAAAAATAAAATAAAATAAAAGGGAAAATAAAGAAAGAAAACCAAACCAAAAGAAAACAAAGAACACCGCACAAAACTGGACTAGGATCAAAGGAAGCCCGAAAAGAAGATAACAATAAACCATAGAAAATTACTGGAAAAAAATATTGTTGCATGGTAATAAGCTCCTGAAGACTTTGCCAAGGGTGGTGAATAAGGTTTACCGTTTATGTGCGACCCACTTACTGGAGAAAGCGGCCTCATCTCTTTATGTCTAGGATTTGTGGATGTGATAAATATTTATACAAACGAATGCATTTTTGTTTGGCTTATAGATCTTTGCATTTTAAGAGAACTCCCATGTCTCAAAATGAGATAAACTTACCTTGTAATTTTTATTGATACTCAGGTCATGTTTGTTTGGATTGGATGTGTTGTAAAAATTGTTATGCTAATAAATGTTGTACGACAATTTGACTAACTATGTGGCTGTAACTGATGAAGTATTTGAAATACACTTTTAGTTCAGAAAATGTGTTGTCTAAGCGAAGAAAATGTCTGAAATACTCATTTCATTTATAAAAGTGATAAAATGTTGAATTAATTCGAAATAACATATTGTTCTCATTTATTTGCATGAATACATACAAATATAGACAAACCATTTCTAGCATGACACATACCATACCAAGTTTTGGGAATCTCATTTATTATGTTTTACTCTTGTTCTATTCCCTGGTAACCCCACCATAACAGTGACTTAGCTTTCTATCTATAGCGGGGTCCAAGGTAAAATAAATAATATTCGTACTGAATGTTTATACTTCATTACAGTTCAGACTACAATCTTAACTACTATATTTCTATGTCCTTAGTTGCTAAATATAAATTTGATGTTATTTGTTTATACCGTTCTCACTTTTATCTCTCAGAAATACAGTCATGCTTTGCTAAATTTAAACCATGTTCGTAACTAAAATTTATGATTTTTACGAGCTAGAGTCCTTTCAAAAAATTTAAAGCGTAAAAAATTAAAATATAATAAAATGTCATAGCTTGGCCCATGTTTTTTTTGAAACTTTACAAACTGTAATGCATGCATATATGTGTGTGTATGTGTTTTCGCACATATTTTTGTATCCTGGAATATCTTAATGAATATCTTCAAAGTGTACATTCTAAAAAATTATAGTAGCTTCTAGTGCATGATTGCATAAAAAAAATATCTTAATGAATATCTTCAAAGTGTACGGAGGGAGGCCTGCCGATTCTGGAGCTCGAGTTCTCGACAGAGGGAGGCCAACGGCGCGGACGGATGCAAGCGGGCGGCGCAAGGGAGGACAGATGCGAGCGTGCAGGACCTCCATGGCGCGCTCCGACAAGACCTCCATGGCGAGATTAGATCGGGAGAAATTGGATCAGGAGGTGCGTGAGGCACGCTCCGACAGGACCTCCATGTGTCTGCACGTCGGCTTTTTATTTTTTTAAACATACATACTTTATATATATTTATTCTTCTAGTTGATTTTATTATGGGCCCGTGTGCTTGCCACCTCAGAAAACAGCACACGTAATCTCTGAATTGAAAATACAGGGTTTTTTTTTGAAAAATTCCGAGTCCACGTCAGCCTCACGTGTCACGTGGTGACGCCCTCTAACGGAAAACGGACTGACAAGTGGGGTTTGTGACCAGCATGCACACACTTGTCGAGATGTGAGACCAAAAAAATCACGTTATCCAGATGTGTGAATTAAGTGCACATACGCGACGATATGTATGACCGCCTGTGCAATTAACTCCGAGAACAAGAAACGGCGTCACCTCTCAAAAGGAAACGACATGTACAATCACCAGACCCGATTAATAAAAATCAGATCCTGGGTTCTGACCGTGCAGAGCAAGTGCAATGTTTGGGACAATCTAACGATGTCTAAACACCGTCATTGACATGTAACGTAATGGTCAGACCAAAAGATTTCACGCCGGAGCTCAATACACGGCACTCTAGAAGCACCACCAAAATTAGGTCTCATATGTTAGTCGGCAAAGATATTTGTCTGCCCCTATGGTCGATCGCTATGAATTTCCTCGCTCGGGGCTTAGGAGCATGGCGTAATGCGCTAAGACACAAAAGATCCATCAATTGTTGTAGTAACATGTCCATTGGATTTTCTCTCTTATTGAAGTATAGCCAGCCACTTATCCGCCGGACACTCCACTTCCCAATGATGAACTAAACTGTTCTAGCAGTGCATTCGGATACACGTAACCGTTTCGAGCAAAACCAAAACTAACATTAAACTAACAATAAATGGTTGCTGCATGATACCCTATCATCGCTTGTAAAGTACTCGCCAAAATTCGCGTTCCCTCCAGTACACGACGACGAGCGAGCAGAGGCCGAAGCAGAGGACGATGCCCATGCCGCTGGCTTAGCTTGCACCGGCTTGTTCGAATAGGGACTCCCCAACCACCGAATACATGGGGCGGACCCGTCAAATCGCTCAACCATGGCCATGCAGTTTAAATAGCGAACTGCGCGCCAATGCCGGAGCCAAGTCTCCCGATACGACGCCGGCCGTCGTACATACATCCTCGTCGCCGGGCCTCTACGCACGTACGTAGCGCGATGCGGCCATGGCTGGCACTGGTCCTGGTCGCGCTCTACGCGAGGCCTGCCACGTCGGCTGACACCGCCTCGACGGCGTCCTACATTGTGCACATGGACAAGTCGGCCATGCCGACGGGGTTCGCGAGCCACCAGAGCTGGTACGAGTCCACGCTCGCCGCGGCCGCCCCGGGCGCGGACATGTTCTACGTCTACGACCACGCCATGCACGGCTTCGCGGCGCGGCTCTCCGCAGAGGAGCTCGTGACGCTCCGGCGTTCTCAGGGATTCGTATCGAGCTACAGCGACGACGCGAGGGTGGTGCGTGACACCACGCACACGCCCGAGTTCCTCGGCGTCAGCGCGGCGGGCGGGCTGTGGGAGGCGTCCGAGTACGGAGAGGACGTGATCGTCGGCGTGGTGGACACCGGCGTCTGGCCCGAGAGCGCGAGCTACCGCGACGACGGGCTCCCGCCTGTGCCGGCACGGTGGAAGGGCTTCTGCGAGTCCGGCACGGCCTTCGACGCCGCCAAGGTATGCAACCGGAAACTCGTCGGCGCGCGCAAGTTCAACAAGGGCGTCTTCGCCAACTCCAACGTCACCATCGCCGTCAACTCTCCTCGGGACACCGACGGCCACGGCACGCATACGTCGTCCACGGCTGCCGGATCGCCCGTGAGTGGCGCGTCGTTCTTCGGCTACGCGAGAGGCACCGCCCGCGGCATGGCGCCGCGCGCCAGGGTCGCGATGTACAAGGCCCTGTGGGACGAAGGGACGTACGCGTCGGACATACTCGCCGCCATAGACCAGGCCATCGCCGACGGCGTCGACGTTCTATCCCTCTCCCTTGGCCTGGACGGCCAGCCGTTGTACAAAGACCCCATCGCCATCGGCGCGTTCGCGGCGATGCGGCGCGGCGTGTTCGTGTCGACCTCGGCCGGCAACGACGGCCCGGACCTCGGTTTCCTCCACAACGGCACGCCGTGGGTGCTCACCGTCGCCTCAGGAACGGTGGACCGGGAGTTCTCCGGCATCGTCAGCCTGGGCGACGGCACGACGGTCATCGGCGAGTCGCTGTACCCAGGATCTACGAGCAGCATCGGGAACGCCGGGCTCGTGTTCCTGGGCGCTTGCGACAACTCCACCGCGCTCTCCATGAACCGCGACAAGGTCGTGCTCTGCGACGCCACGTCCACTGACTCCCTTAGTTCCCCGATATTCGAGGCGCAGCAAGCGAAGGTGCTGGCCGGACTATTCCTGACGAACGACCCGTTCAGGCAGCGCTCGGAGCACTTCGAGTTCCCGGGCGTGATCCTGAGCCCGCAGGACGCCCCCGCGCTGCTGCACTACATCCAGAGGAGCCGCACGCCCAAGGCCTCGATCAAGTTCCAGGTCACCGTCGTGGACACGAAGCCGGCGCCGCTGGTTGCGACGTACTCTTCGCGCGGCCCGTCGGCGAGCTGCCCGACGGTGCTTAAGCCGGACGTGCTCGCGCCGGGCTCGCTCATCCTCGCTTCGTGGGCAGAGAACGTCAGCATTCAGAACGTCGGGCAGCAGGAGCTTTTCGGCAAGTTCAACATCATCTCCGGCACGTCGATGTCGTGCCCGCACGCGTCAGGGGTCGCGGCGCTGCTGAGGGCCGTGCACCCGGAGTGGAGCCCCGCGGTGGTGCGGTCGGCGATGATGACGACGGCCAGCGCGGCCGACAACACCTTCGCTCCCATCAAGGACATGAACGGAAACGGGCCCGGTACGCCGCTGGCGACTGGAGCCGGCCACATCGACCCCAACCGCGCCGTGAACCCGGGCCTGGTCTATGACGCCGGGCCGGCGGACTACGTCAGGCTCATGTGCGCCATGAACTACACCAAGGCGCAGATCAAGACCGTGGCGCAGTCGTCGGCCCCGGAGGACTGCGCCGGCGCGTCGCTCGACCTCAACTACCCGTCCTTTATCGCGTTCTTCGACCCGGACGGCGCCGCCGGCGAGAGAAAGTTCGCTAGGGAGGTTACGAACGTGGGCGGCGGGCCGGCGAGCTATAGCGCCAAGGTGAAGGGGCTGAAGGGGCTGACGGTGAGCGTCGTGCCGAGCAGGCTGGTGTTCGGCGGGAAGCACGAGAAGCAGAGGTACACAGTCGTGATCCGGAGGCAGCTGAAGAACAAGGCCCTCGACGCCGACGTGGTGCTGCATGGGTCGTTGACGTGGGTGGACGACGCCGGCAAGTACACGGTGAGGAGCCCCATCGTGGCGACGACGACGAGCTCCGCCCAGCTATAGGGCTACTGCACAGTGTATTCTGTATTACGTGATTACGTCCATCAATTTGTTCAATCTTGTGATGGAGCAACTGACCTCACGACAAATTCGCCTTGCATGGTTTAGATATTGAATGTTCTATACAAATTGAAATGCTTTAATTAAACGATTTTCTCGGAGCTTAGCTAGCTCTAGACTGTACGATAATGCACATGTTTAATTGGTTCACACAACTATATTATCATTTCTTTTTCTGGATGCATGTGAGGGGTGAAATGCGAATGTGGTCGCATGATTTTCTCATCCATTTGCTGCAATCATTTGTTAGTTAGACTCGATCACAACCCGTGAGTGTCAAATGATTACCGGCTCAGAGATTCTCCACCCGCGTTTCCAACAAAGCGTCCGGAAAATGTGTCGGTCAAGAATTATTGGGAGCGCGACATACATTGCCGCTCTATTACTCCCTCCGTTCGGAAAAGGATGTCACAAAAATCATTTTTGTGACATCCTTTTCCGAACGGAGGGAGTAGAAGCGTTTGTCCCCACTGTCGCACTCAGTAGTTTTTTCCAAAAGTTTTATGAAACTTGAACATAAACGAACCGGCCAATTTTTATTGGAAGTTGAAGGACATTTAACAAACCTAAATGTAATTTAAACTAAACTCTAGATCTAGCGGCGCATCCGGCTTCGGTCATGAGGAACATGGATGCTGTTGGTTCGTCGCCCACGTCGGCCCCATCGCCAGAGGTGATGTCGATGCCCGTCGACGGTCACGATGGCTCCAGCCCTGAGGAACTTGCATGACTCTGGGTCACCGCCCTAACTTGAGTGTGGTGGGCTTTGTTCTAGCGGTGCCGGAAGGAAGCCTCGAGGGCCCCATGCTACTATGTATCTTTCTATTCGTCATCCTCCTCCCCCGGTGCGGACAGTGCGGTGCTCCTCGCAGCTCACCTTGCGGCCAGGCATGGTATGCGGTGGATCTGCTGGCGCGGGACTTTGGAGAGCAGAGTGGGCCCTGAACTGTGTGGGGGAAGAGGAGAGGCGTGCCACATGCCGTTTTAAAGCCGATCGAGCAGCGGAGGTGGCTGGCGTCCATTAAAAACAATCGAGTACCTATTCCTTGGCATGCATTGACACTGCCGACGCGTGTTCACCCACCTCCTGGGATAGCTGCTGCGCCATTAAGACGTGAAAGGCACGGCTCGATGCGTTGCGTCATTCTGCTCTCGCCAGTTGAACCGCTGCGCCATTAAAACGTGAATACCGGCCACAAGAACTCAACTGGACGGTTTGAGTTGCTAACACTCTGTGTATGCCTGTCGGTATCCGACGCGGCGTCAGTTCCCCCCCTATGGACCGGGCGCGCAACGGGGTTGCCGGACGTGCTATTGTACCCATCCGACAACTTTGCTGCTATTGGCCCCCCCGCTAGGGTGGGGGCGGGGGCTTTTTCATATCGGAAGCTACTCGTGTACCGTACAAGAGAAACCCAATGAAGAGGGATTCAGTTCCGCGCCATTCATGTTAGGAGGCCATCGTTGGTACATATGGTACTTCATGAATAGTTACAATCTAAGTACTGCGGACTAAATCTCCGTGTATATTGTCCTTTATTTGTGGAGGTCAAGTTGATTTTAGATTCGTTAACGAGGTTGAGTATCAAAAGCATGTACATTCGTGCAAAAGAAACTTCTAACATCTCCAACAAAGGTCATCTCCTTGGCGACTCTCATTTTATGAAAATAGATGCCCTTGAACAATCGGCTGATCTAAAGGATGATTGTTTCACCCTCCGGTGTGACATTATGGTTTGCAGGGAACCTAACACCGGTGATGTTGTGGGCACCCTGTCTAACATACACCAACATTTTGACCATCTCTTTCAAAATAAGGTGGGTGCTGATGTGACATTTGAGGCCAACAACGAGACATTCGCTGTAGACCGTTGTGTTCTTGCAACCCAATCAAAAGTCTTCATGGCACAACTCTTTGGCCTCATGAGGAAGAGCACTACGTGTCATATAGATTAAAGGCATGGAAGCAAAGGTGTTCGAGGATTTGTTTAGGTCCATCTACACAGATTCATTCCCTGGGATTGACAGGGACAACATCATGGAGGATAAAAAAATGTAGAGTATGAGATGAGGCCGCATGACTTATTTTTATTGGCAGGTCAGATATGATCTCCAACATCTCTCACTCTTATGTGAAGAGCACTTGCTTGAGAATATAGGTGTGAGCTCTGTGGCATCTTGCTCTAACTGAGTTCCACTACTACTGCTGTAGATTCAAGGAGGCATGCTAGAAGTTTATCCAAATCCAATCTATATCCCATGTTTGGAAACAAATAATGGCGATAGGTGACTAGGAGCATATAAGAATGAACTATCCCTCTGTTTTAACGACTTTGTCGCCAAAGTTGTGTCCAATCAGAAGAAAGACAAGAGTAAGAAGTAGAGGATGTACTGTCTTTGCACGCAAGACTCTTATGGGTATATTGGATGGGGTCCTCTATGTAAATCGTAGTCCGAGTAAATAAGCAATGATAAACTTCACAATGTCTTGTTTGTTACAACTAATCTCAAAAAATAATTCTCTACAAACTTCTATTGCGAAGATTCATACATTGGAGTACCCTCCATTGACAATTTTTAAGATACTAAAATAGAGAGACACACATATACACATACCATAAATCTAAATGGAACAAATAATTCAGATTAAGTTTTTTTTTCATGTTTCCGATCTTTGCTAATATTTTCACAATAATGCGCAAAACTAATTAATATTTGTATTCACATGATTAATCGATACATGTTTTTTATTTTTTAATAATAAATAATCAATATCTAGTTATGAAATGATCTGCAATGAAGTAAAAATGTTTATTATAAATAGATTATAATCAAGATTGTTGTATAGATAGGGAAATATCACATACATAATGTTTATAGAAAATAGGGTATTGTGTGTGGATGAGGAATGTCATGATGATCTAAGCGGACTGATTTAATCTCTACTATTATTGGCATCTGCATATAGTCCACAACACTTTTCTAGCCACTGTGTACTAGCGAGGATGGTGTTTTAGAGTTGGATCATCCGCTAGAATTACAAGATATACCTGTTCACTACCGAGGATGGTTATTTAGCGATTTTCTGGCTGACTTTTATGTCCATCACCCTATTGAGGCTTTTGGGTGTCGTTTGGGGGAGGGGGGGGGGGGGGGGGGGGGTACCGGTGGAGATGCTCTTAGACTTGGGCACGTGGGTGATGCACCTTTTTTTTAATCTCCAATAAGTGCAACAATTGAAGGACTGAAAGTTTGTAGTGATCATCTTGCGGGTGCTCGATCAACTTACTATTTGCTCTCTTATCTTAATATTTTTGTTTACAAAACACAACAAGTTCTCGATTTTATTGATGAACAAGGGAGGGGTTTTGTTAGAGAATCACAATTAGAGGAGAAAAGAAAATACAGAAAGAAAAGGAGCAACACATCTGAATGACATCCTTAGGTGATCTCTCCATCGTGTTGGATAATCCAACATTGAGCAGCTGGTATCACTCCAGCTGATCTCCAGGTTTGTGCTTCATCTATGATTCTACCTATCACTTGATCAGACCTGCTCCGACAACCATGAAATGAACCACCACACTAGAATCTTTGTTGATGATCAAGTTGTCGTGGGTTTGTCACGCCAGATGTCATGGATGACTTCGTAGGTGTGTGATTACGCGAGTCAATCGTCTCCGAGCTTGGGATCGCAGGAACAAAGATCAATACAGATTTACCCAGGTTCGGCCCCTCAATGTGAGGTAAAGACCTACTTCCTGCCTACCCTAGATTGGTATTGATATAATATATGAGGTGTTACAATGAAGGCGATCCGATCTCGGTACTCGCCGTATCCACTAGGGTTTGAGGGTTTGACTCTGTCTAAGTCCTGCGAGTCCTCTTTATATACACAGAGACTCGTCAGGTTACAAGAGTTCTACACGAAGCCGATTGTCTTCTTATCTTCCAAGGCAAGTTAACGCCGACCTTCTGAAGCCTTCCTTTGGTAGGCCGCAATCCTAGGTCAACACATCTTTACGTGGCCCAATAATAGCGTGATCATGAGGATGAAGTCGCTGTTTTGGCTTTGAATAGTCGCGGGTTAATTATTCCCCCGACATTAGCCCCCAAGTGTAGCCTGAACTTCATGGGATATCTTGATATGTTTTCTTGATCTTGAAGGGTTCTTGAACGTTTAGGCTGCATTTTTCTCTTTCTGGCTTGCACTTCCTTGCTTTGCGACTCATGATCACGTTGGATTGGCTTTTACTCGCACTTTTGAGGTGACCTGAAGATGCATCTGACTTCGTGAGCTTCTTACTTTGTCAAATAGCTTGATAGCTTCAACACTCGATGATGATCAATCTTCAAATTTTTGAGAATAATATGTTGTAGCCCCCAAGGATTGAGCTGATGTGACTTGATAATCATCTCAATTCTTCTCAGAAGGTTTTGAAGATCGTCACCTGTAACTTGATATCATAGATAAAACAATTGTTAAGATATAAGCAATTGCAATTGGTGTTTTCGTACTATAAGCAGTACATTGGTTGACCTCTAGTTAGGTCTTCTGAATCCTTTAAGTGGGCACTTGCGCGACTCAGTATTTCCTAGGAACATGTGTGTTCAGGGTCGAGAGCGGCCATGATAGGCAATCAAGCTCGATTGACGCCACACCCCAGTACTTTGGCCGCATAATGCAAGTTGCAATCCAACTTAAGGTAAATTTGATAATTGCCAGTAAGTTGGCTGTTTCAGGGTAACAAAGCCCCCAAGAAACAATAATGATATATAGCTATAAGCAGCTTTGATTATGATGACACATAAGGTCGCGCCTTGGTGGCGACCGAGTGTTATACATAGGGTTGGATCGCGCGTAGGTGGCGATCCCTTTTTGAGACATACGGCCGCGCCTAGGTGGCGGCCGATTTTTGATACATAAGGTACGGCCGCGCCTAGGTGGCGGCCGATTTCTGATACAGGTGTTTCAGGTCGCGCTAAGTGGCGACCAATTTTGAAGCTGGAGCCCTTAGTGGCTGTGATGATACTCAGCTATATGCAGCTGGAAAAGATGATGCTTAGCTCTGATTAGCTTTTTCTTATGTGTAGTACGGTCGCAGTTGCGCGACGTTCCAAGGGCGAGGCGCCTCTAGACGATCCTCGAAATCATGGCGATCGCTGCTTTCTTCCCTCACATCCAGCAGATAGTATGATCCATTGTTTAGGTTCTTGCTGATGATATAGGGTCCTTCCCATGGAGAGGATAGCTTATGCATTCCCTTGTGGTCTTGCTTGAGTCGCAGCACTAGGTCTCCTTCTTGAAAGGTGCGGGTTTGATGCGTCTGGCATGATAGCGTCGCAAGTCTTGCTGATATACCGCTGACCTTGATGCTGCCAAGTCTCTGACCTCTTCTAGTGTGTCCACCGAATCTTGCCGAGCTGCTTCATTATCTGCTTCGACATAGGCCGCAACTCTTGGTGAATCATGTATGATATCGCTGGGCATAACCGCTTCTGCCCCGTAGACCATGAAATATGGTGTAAATCCTGTGGATCTGTTAGGGGTTGTTCTTAAGCTCCATAGCACGGCTGGCAATTCCTCCACCCAACATCCTGGAGATGCTTCAACCTTTTCAATAAGGCGCGGCTTAATTCCATGGAGGATTTCCTGGTTAGCTCGCTCAGCTTGTCCATTGCTCTGTGGATGTGATACTGACGTGAGGTCCAGCCTTATCCCATTGTTTGCACAAAATATTTGTGTAGCTCCTTCAGAGGTGTTGCTCCCGTTATCTGTGATGATACTATGGGGATACCCAAAGCGGAATATGACCTTCTTCAAGAACTTGACTGTGTTTCAGCTTCGCAATCTCCCACGGGTTCTGCTTCTATCCACTTTGTGAATTTGTCCACCACGACCAGGAGGTGAGTTTTTCCCGTTGGGGACCGTCTGAAGGGCCCTACCATGTCAAAACCCCATACGGCAAAAGGCCATGTGATGGGTATTGTGCGAAGTGCTTGAGCTGGCATATGATCTTGCCTGGCATATCTTTGGCATCCATCGCACACTCTGACAATCTGCTCGGCGTCTGCTAGCGCCGTTAACCAGAAGAAACCATGTCTGAACGCCTTTGCCACCAAAGATCTTGACGAAGCATGATGGCCACAATCGCCTGCATGAATTTCGTGCAAGATTTTTCGTCCTTCTTCTGGTGATACACATCTTTGGAATGTCCCTGAAACGCTGCGTTTGTATAGCTCATTGTTGATTATTGTGTAGGCCTTGGATCGCCGTGTTATTTTGCGCGCCTCTACCTCATCATCTGGTAGCACTCCGCGACTTAAATATGCCATATATGGCTCTGTCCATCCTGGCTGTTCATGCAGGGCTGCGACTAAAGTTGAATCATCTTCTGGCTCTGCGATGTCAATCTCTGCTGGAGGTTTAACTGATGGGTTGTGCAACTCATCCAAGAAAACATTGGGCGGGACTGACTGTCTATTGGATCCAAGCCGAGACAAGGCATCTGCCGCTTCATTTTGTCTACGATCAATATGCTCGACTTGGTATCCAGTGAAGTGTCCAGCAATTCTGTCCACCTCTCTTCTGTATGCAGCCATGTTTGCGTCCTTACTGTCCCACGTTCCAGAGACCTGTTGAGCTACCAAATCTGAGTCTCCAAAACAGCGTATGCGACTACGCTCATCTCCTTTGCTATACGAGTCCATGAAGCAATGCCTCATATTCCGCCACATTGTTTGTGCAATTGAAGTGTATTTGAAGCACGTATCTTAGCTTGTCTCCCTTGGGGGATGTTAGTACAACTCCAGCCCCCGAGCCTTGTAGCTGTCTTGACCCATCGAAGTGCATGGTCCAGTATTTTGTTTCCGCCATGCTGGGAGCGACTGGATTTCTGTCCAATCGTTGATGAAATCTGCAAGGGCTTGCGACTTAATTGATGTGCGGGCTCATAACTTATATGATGTGGTCCCAACTCAATCGCCCACTTGGCTACTCTTCCTGTGGCCTCTCGATTGCGGATGATGTCTGCCAGCGGTGCTGAGCTGACCACAGTTATTGGGTGTTCCTGGAAGTAGTAGCTTGCGACTCGCCATGAACACACCAAATACTAGCTTCTGCCATTGGGGTAACGCTGCTTTGAGGCCGTGAGTACTTCACTTACGTAATATACTGGCCTTTGGACTGGGTACTCCTTTCCTGGCTCTTGTCTTTCTACGACCATCACGGCGCTTACAGCACGAGAGTTTGCAGCTATATACAACAGCATGGGCTCTTTATCCTTTGGAGCCGCCAGAACTGGAGCATTTGTCAACTGACTTTCAGGGCTGTTAAAGCTTCGTCGGCTTCTGCATCCCAAACGAAGGTATCTGACTTTTTCAGCAATCTGTACAAAGGCAGTTTTTCTCCTAGTCTTGATATAAAGCGACTCAATGCCGCGACGCAACCGGTAAGTCGCTGTACATCCTTGATCTTTTCTGGTTTTTGGAGGTTGCCTCGATGCCGCTTTCTGACACTATAAACCCCAATAGCTTCCCCGCTGGTACTCCAAAGACGCACTTCGTCGGGTTGAGCTTCATGTTGTATCTTCTGAGATTTGTGAATGTCTCTCCAGGTCGCTGATAAGATCCTGGCACACTTGCGATTTAATCACAATGTCGTCCACATAGGCGTGAACGTTGCGACCTATCTGCTCATGCAAGCAATTTTGAATGCACCTTTGGTAAGTCGCGCCTGCGTTCTTCAATCCAAAGGGCATGCTGACGTAGCAAAAGGCCCCAAAGGGTGTAATGAAGGATGTCTTCTCCTGATCTTCCTTCTTCATCTTGATTTGATGGTAGCCTGAATAGGCATCTAGAAAGCATAACAACTCGCATCCGGCCGTTGATCAATCACTTGGTCAATCCGTGGCAAGGCAAATGGATCCTTCGGGCAGGCTTTGTTGAGACTGGTGTAATCAATGCACATTCGCCATGTGCCGTTCTTTTTCATAACCAGGACTGGGTTTGCCACCCACTCCGGGTGATACACTTCTGTGATGAATCCTGCGGCCAACAGGCGAGCTATTTCTTCCCCTATCGCCTTTCTCCTGTCGTCGTGGAAACGCCGCAATGGCTGCTTTACTGGCTTGGCCAAGGGTTCACGTTGAGGCTATGCTCTGCCAATTCTCTTGGTACCCCTGGCATATCTGATGGTTTCCATGCGAAGATGTCCTTATTTTCCTGAAGGAAAGCGATGAGGGCCCGTTCCTGTTCTTTTTCCATATGTGCTCCGATGCTTGTCTGCTTAGATGAGTCGCCAGGAACAAGATCTATCTGCTTGGTGTCTTGGGCCGCTTTGAATTTCATTGGTGGTTCGGTGGATGGCGTGGTGACCACGCTCATGTCGTTGGGGTCCACCTGTGACTTATAGCTCTTTAGCTCTTCAGCGGCACAGGCTGATTCTGCGAAGGCTGCATCTCCTTCCTCGCACTCTATTGCTTTTTCTCTATCGCCGTGCACCGTGATGACCCTCTTGGTCCTGGTATCTTCAACTGCAGGTACACGTAGCAGGGCCTGGCCATAAACTTGGCGAAGGCTGTTCGTCCGAACAGAGCGTGATACGGGCTTTGGAATTTCACCACTTCGAAGCATATGAACTCGCTTCTGAAGTTTTCTTCTGTCCCAAAGGTTACTCCCAGGGTTATCTTTCCCACTGGCTGTGCAGATTTCCCTGGGACGATGCCGTGAAACACGGTCGTCGTGTGTTGCAGGCTGGAATCCATGAGCCCCAAGCGCTTGAACGTGTCGTAGTACATGATGTTTATGCTGCTTCCTCCGTCCATAAGCACTTTGGTTAGCTTGTATCCTGCTACGTAGGGTGCCACAACTAGCGCCAGCTTCCCTGGTTCTCGCACTTGCGGCGGGTGATCGTCGCGGCTCCAGTTACTGCATGCTCTGACCACTTTAGCCAATTGGGGGTTGCTGGTATTACAACGTTCACTTGCTGGCTTCTGCGGCTTAATTTCTCCTCCCTCTTGGAGGTGTTGATAACTATTGGGTGGTACTGCCCCGCTTGCTTGGGATTACTCGCATTGTGATGCCCGGCGCCTGAACCATGAGCCACACCAGGGTTTCCTTCATGGTGGTTTCCCCTATTGTGTTGGCTTTCCTCTTTCCACTTCTTGTAATAGTTGCATTGCGCCTTGGTATGGTCTGCTGGCCGCCCGTCACCTCCCGTGTGAAGATCGCACGGCCGACTGAAAATTCTTCCATATTAATTGGACGAGAGCCCTTCCTCGGCCCCTTCCTCGTTGGCCTCTGAATCCTCCACGCGTGTTGGCGATGAGCCCAGAGTTTCCTTCTTCACTCTTGCGCTTGTTTTGACTCGCGTTGTTGTGGCTGGTTTGTTGCTGTTGAGCCTTGCTGATATTTTTCTTTCCCTGACAGCAACTTCCTCCTCTTCTCCATCTGACGCATCTCTGGTTTTGTCCGAGCCGGCGTATTTGTTAGCCGCAGCCATTACCTCGCTGAGGCTCTTGACTTTATCCTTCATGCGGCCCAGTTTATGGATCAGCGGCTCGAACTTACAGTTTTTCTCCATGACCACGACGGCTGAGCTTGGTGGTATATTATATGAGGAGTGCATTATTTCCGCCACCCTTCTCATCCAGTGGCGGCTTGACTCGCCTTCCCTCTGAACGCAACGCTCAGATCTTCTATATTGCAGAGTCGCTTGCAGGTTCCTTGGAAGTTTTTGACGAAAGCATCTTTTAGCTCTTCCCAGGTATTTATAGAGTTGGGGGGCAGATTCTGTAGCCATATGTGAGCCGCGCCCTCCAACATCATGTTGAGGTACCTTGCGCATATTTCTTCTGAGGCGTTTAAAATACTCATCCCCATCTCGTAATTGTTTAACCAGGTGGTAGGATCCATGCTGGCGTTGTAGTTTGCCACCTTGCGTGGCCTTTGAAATCTTCAGGGAAAGGTTCCGATCTGATCTTTTTAGTGAAACACGCCGGGCCCTTGAGTCGCGAGGACAAGGCTGTGAATGTGCCCATGGGTTGTTAACTTCCACGAGCCGCGTCTGCATCGTTGACATGATAGCCTGTGCTTCTGCAGCTTGTTCCTGCTGCCTTTGCGCGACTCTTGAAATATTCTCTGGTGGCCTGCTTTAGATGCTTCTCTCTGCTGCAATCCCGTGGTTGGCTGGTACGGTGGGCAGCTGCCCTTCGGCCTCTGCTATGTTGGCCTGTGGTAGGAAAGAAGTGCTCAACATCTATATCGCACGCCGTGCTTCCGTGTTGATCGGGTCGTCGCCTGTTGGTACCATCTGTGTCAAGATATTAGCCGCATCATACATATTATCGACGGGGCTTTGGTAGTGGCCCTGCGGAGTATGAAACCTCCTCGGTTGTTGCGATGGCAGTTGCTGGGCTTCTTGGTCAGTTGTTGGTCCCCAACTTCGTGCAATTGGTTGGACTCCCACTCCAGCAGCTGGAGTGGGTGGGAATTCTACCGTTGGTTGAGTCGCCCGCGCCTGTGCCTGCGAGTCAACTTGTCTTTGAGTCGCGGCAAGTGCGGCTACTCTTTGTCGTTCCTGTTGGATTCCTTGGTTCACCTGGTCGAGTCTGTAGCGCTCTTCTTCCATCCTCCGAACCTCGTACAGGAGCTCGGCCTTGACTTCCTCAATTTCTCTTGCACAGACGTAGGCATTTGCGGCTGACACCGGGATAAGCAGCGGGTTGCCGGGGGTGCCGACCTTTCGGCTTCTCCTGCGGTTCCTGACGTACTTGCCCCTCCGGCCATATAAACCCCAACTTGTGCCGCCTCTTGATCTGCCACTAAGGTGATTCCTGGTGCGTAGTCCCAGTAGCTTTCTTCAAGGGCGGGTATGATGGACCCAAATTCTTGCGAGTCCATGCTCTCCACGGACTCTTCTCCGTCATCGGCGACTTCTTCTGCTGAGTCGCCTTCTTGGACTGAGCTAACAGATCTACCACTAATAAAACCAACGAAGATGTTGATAGATCCAAACGGGATGACGCGGCCGGTCTCTAGGTAATCAGCTTTCGGCCCCCAGCTTGAATCGTCAACAAGAGGTATGCCATCGACCGCGATGATGCGGCTGATGGCAAGATCTTTAGGTCCTTTCATCGATCCTTCGCGGAACGTAACGCTCTTGACCGCAGGCCCACGGTGGGCGCCAACTGTCATGGGTTTGTCACGTCAGATGTCATGGATGACTTCGTAGGTGTGGGATTGCGCGAGTCAATCGTCTCCGAGCTTGGGATCACAGGACCAAAGATCAACACAGATTTACCCAGGTTCGGCCTCTCAATGTGAGGTAAAGACCTACTTCCTGCCTACCCTAGATTGGTATTGATATGATATATGAGGTGTCACAATGGAGGCGATCCGATCTCGGTACTCGTCGTATCAACTAGGGTTTGAGGACTTGACTCTGTCTAAGTCCTGTGAGTCCTCCTTATATACACAAAGACTCGTCAGATTACAAGAGTTCTACACGAAGCCAATTATTTTATTATCTTCCAAGGCAAGTTAACGCCGACCTTCTGGAGCCTTCCTTTGGTAGGCTGCAATCCTAGGTCAGCCCATCTTTACGTGGCCCAATAATAGCGTGATCATGAGGATGAAGTCGCTGTTTTGGCTTTGAATAGGTCGCGGGTTAATTATTCCCCCGACACAAGTATTCATGTCATTTCTAGTCAAGCAATCAACCTGCTACTCCCATTGCAAATGTAAAGACAAGCTGGGGCCGAGTTGAAGCTACGAGAAAGGCTCCCCAATCTGTCTGCAATCCAGGTACATATCTCAAGGGCGAAGGGGCATTCAGCGAGCAGCCGAGCAGGTGCAGCGTGTACATGTACACAATGCTACAACCCTCCGCTAGGTGTTGGATATACATTGTGATTCATAGGATCCAATCCAATGCACAATGTTCTCACTCCATTCTGAAATGCGTCTAAGTTTTATACAATGGCAATATCAACAAAGCATACATATTCTTATACGAACATGGTGCTCAATATGAGCAGGACTTCGAAAAGGCCTATGACAGAGTGAACTGGGGCTTCCTTAGAGAAGTCCTGCTCCGGGTTGGCTTTGACCCTAGTTGGGTTCATAGAGCTATGAGTTTGGTCTCGGGGGGCCAAACTGCTATCACCATTAATGGTGATATGGGCAACTTCTTCCGTAACGGTCGGGGAGTTCGCCAGGGAGATCCCCTCTTGCCCCTTCTCTTTGATTATGTCGTGGAGGCGCTTGCTGCTATCTTGGATTCCGCTAAGGCGGCTGGGCACATTCAGGGGTTGATCCCTCATCTCATCCCAGGGGTGGTGTCGCATCTTTAGTATGCGGATGATACGATCATCATGATCCAGCCCGGGGACTTGGCCATTGCCAATCTCAAGTTCATTCTTATGTGCTTTGAGAACCTATCCGGGCTGATGATCAACTTTCACAAAAGTGAGGTGTTGGTCTTGGGGGTCGACGGGGAGGAGCAGCTGCGGATCGCTAACATGCTCAACTGCAAACGGGGGTCATTCCCTTTTACCTTCCTTGACCTTCCGGTAAGTGACCGTGCTCTCTGCGCGGGGGATTGGGGCCCCCTAACGAGAAGAGTTGGTAAGCGGGCGGACCCGTGGATGTGGAAACTTATGTCCTCAGCTGCCAGGCTCACGCTTACTGACGCCTATTTATCGAATCTTCCCCTTCATGCGATGAGGGTGTGCCTTCTAGGGGAGGGGGTACATAAGACGTTGGATAAGCATAGATCACATTTCCTTTGTGAAAGTAACGGGACTAGACGCAAGTACCACTGGGTCCGTTGGTCTGCGGTCTGTCAACCTAAGGCCTTGGAGGGTCTTGGGATCATGGACACCAGACTGATGAATATTTGCCTTATGGTTAAATGGGTATGGAAATTGATGAGCGGCCAGCAGGGGCTTTGGGCCGACATCATCCGGAACAAATACCTGAGGAATAAGGATCTACTCGTGGACTCTCACGGTTCGGGATCCCAATTCTGGAACACTCTCCAGAAGGTTAAGGACCTTATTGGCTTGGGGGCCAAACACGAAGTCCTTAACGGGAGATCAACGAGATTCTGGCTAGACTGGTGGGTGGGGCACAGACCGTTCAGGCTCCGCTTCCCAAATTTATTCCACATATCGTTGGAACCTAGGGTCTCGGTGGCCGTGGCGTTCCGGTCAGGCGAGTGTCAAATCCCATTTCGACGGACTCTAGGCCCGCTGAGACGGTTGAGTGGCATGAGCTGCAGAGGTTGGTTGGTGATTTTCATCTGACGGAGGGATAGGACTCTTTGTCTTGGACCCTGGAACCATCCAAGAAGTTTTCAGTCAAATCCCTCTACAGCTCGCTTTGCCAGGGAGCTCCTCGGAAGCATTTCCGAGAGATTTGGACGATAGCCATTCCCTTGAAGATTAGGGTTTTCCTCTAGCAATTGGTCAGGAAACGTCTTCCTTCTTCTGACAACATTGCCCGCAGGCGGGGTCCTTCAAATGGCCTTTGCGCCTTATGCGGTCAGTTGGAGGATACCAACCACATCTTCTTTGTCTGCTCCTTAGCCAAGTTCCTATGGAGCGCAGTTAGGGAACTGTTGCACTGTTCTTGGAACCCCTCATGTTTTCCGGAGCTGTATAGACTTCTCCAGAGTTATAAGGGTCAGACACGTAGGGTGTTATGGATCTGTTGCGCCTCTCTTTTGTGGACTCTGTGGAACATGACGAATAAATATACTATTGAAGGGACTTTCCCTTCTCATCCGGCTGACTGCCTGTTCAAACTCTCTATTCATATGCAGGTGTGGAACCCAGTGGCTAGGAGACAGGACCGGGGCGCGGTGGAGCTAGCGATCCGACACATCCGCGAGCTCCACAACACTGTTCGGGACCGACATGCTTGATTTTCTTTCTTCCGCAGTGTGTGTCGCTTGTCTCTTTTGGACCTTATTTGTGCCCTCTTGCATGAGTGGCTATCGATGTAGCCTGCGTGCTACCTGGAACTCTCACTTGTCCTTTGTGACCCATGTTCGCTTTATTTCAATCTGGCCGGATGATTTTATTAATTTAAAGCTGGGCTCTGCTCGAGACCTTCCGTCTAATAAAGTGACCATGTTGGCTTTTGGTGAAAAAAGAGAAGTCCACGGAAGGGACGCCGCTAGTTGGTTGTCCAGCCATGGGCCTACGGTCCAACTGAAGCTGCCACGACCGGTCATTCCGAGCTCCAGAAATCTCCTGATTCCTGAACGTTCTGCCTCTCTCCAGAACCCGAACGAAACAATCCGAGCACATATCAAATCAACACCTTCACTCATCTCCACCCATTCAAGTTGAATCAGATCGAACTTTGAGGCGACAAGAGCCAGAAAAGATCCTTCGAACTGAGAAGACACACCCTCGACGCGCGACGATGTTCTTCTTCTTCGTGGGCGGCGTGGAGCAGGGGGCGGGGCGGGTGCTCAAGGAGGCGGCGGGGCGGTGCCTGCGCTGCGGCGGCGCGGCCGACCTGGTGGAGACCGAGCAGGTGCTGAAGCTCTTCTTCGTCCCGGCGTGGCGGTGGAAGGGCAAGGACCCCGCCTACCTCTGCCGCGACTGCGGCCTCCTCGCGCCGGGATCCCTCGGCGGCGAGCCGGGCCCGCTCCTCCCCCGTGCGGAGCGGTGCGGCGCCTGCAGCCGCGCCGTCGAACCGCAGTTCCGGTTCTGCCCTTCTGCGGCTCCGCGCTGTGAAGCGACGGGTGCGTCGCCGGCGACCGCCTATAGGTGATGCTTCTTTTCAGAGTTCAGACAGTAGCTTTGTACAGGTTGTGTCATATCTTTGCCGTGTGTTGGATCGGATGAAAATGTAATCAGATGTTCTGAACGAAATAAAGTAAATTAATACTCCTCCATTTTTTCATATAAGACTAGCTAAATGCCCGTGCGTTGCAACGGGATTGATTTGTTTTTTGTTTTATGACATTATGTTAGGAAACCCACTGTACTTTTTAATATGTGATGTTACAGATTAATTTTTGTTCAGACTAATTACTTCACAGTTGCCTGAACAGAAACCAGATATGAACATCTATCTTGGCCCTATTAGCCAAAGCAACTTTAGTTATCCATTTAAAAACCGGCAGTAGTATCTCATATTTTAGTAAAAAACAAGAAAAACACATTTGACTGAGGCTTCAATAAATCTGATACTATGGAGTCTGGACTCTAGAGCAAGTCTGAGGTATATTACATTTTCACAAACCAATGATCGGTTTTTTGAAATGTACAATGCAAAATATAAAATTTGGATGCTTCTCAAAAGTGAGCAAACACAATCTATTGCAAAAGTTTCACAGCTGATTGAAATTAGATGATCATGTACACATTACATGTTACACGTACATTAGCTCAATCAGACAATTATTGTAGGGGATTGCAGATTTTCCGACAAAATTGGAGATGAAATTATCTCTATATCACAAACTAACCCTGCCATCTGCTTGAAAGATAAATCTGAACCTGACTCTTACATACCAACAACTCTGTGCACAACTAAACCTGGTCTGCACAATACACCAATGTTATGGCCTCAAAGTTTATCTAGTTCATGTTCCATCGAATCAGAGAAGAAGCCAGCTCAATCAAATTGTGCTTCCAGGTCAAATATAGGATCTCCCAGTGGCCTCTGTACTTGAAGACAATTGAGTTATATGACCAATCCATGTAGACCTAAAGTGGCAAAGGTCACCAAATCTGATAAAAGTATGTAGAATATAATAAGATTATATAGTAAGTGACCACTTGACCGGTTTACAAATTAGAACACATTCACAGCCACAAACATGGGCAACCTTCAAAAGTGATGGGAATCTGAATGAAAGATGTATTTGCACAGCAAAAAGATTTTGGTTAAATCCTGAGACCTACCTTAATTCCAGTTGCATGAAAGATCACTAACATATTCAGAATTACTATCTACAACCATCAAATCTAACCGTCAGTCCGTCACTACACCATGCCAATTAGTAAAGATTACAGAACCTTTGACAATCATATGTGGGATTTCCAGTTGATCTTCTACTAACTATAATTGACGTGCTTCTGCATCACAAATCTACTCAAAATTGTAAGACATGCTGATGAAGAGCCATTTCTCTAAAACAGGGAAAACTGAAGTTACCTCCAACATAAAGTATATCTAATAAACTCATCTTATCATCTAGAGCTTAGAAGTATAGAGTTAATTAGATTGATTAATCCCGTGTTAGAGCTTAGAGGTATAGAGTCAACTCCTTTCTGTCGGTTATGCCGAGGGGACTCATGTGCGTTGGCCGACGACCACGACGCAAAACTTAGCGAGAAGGATCCATTGTTGAGCATGCTGAACTGTAATTGTGTGCTTGTTTCTTCCCATCTTCGACCTGCAGCGCGCCACCGCCAAGGTAGACCATTCAAATGGCATTCTCATATTACGATGGGGAAAGGACACATAATAAATTTTAGCCTACCCATTGTCAGTTCTACTTCGACCACCACAAGTACAATTCTGTTTAAATAGAAAACGTATAGTGGTTTATATCTTCAGTAGCAAAGGAATCCAGATAACTGATACAATATAATTTGATCTTAATGACTCTGGAGGTGCTTGTGGCAACATTCCAACTCAACGTGGATCAGCTTTTATTTTCTCTGAAACCCTTGAATTTAAGAACTAATAACAAAACGTTGCACATTTTTGCTTTCTTTATTTAACTGGCAGGTTTACATTCAGGTGTTACACACGGCATGCACACTGGTGATTGTTCAAATTCCTGGGTACCTGTCGAGATGTGGACTCGGCAAATCCTTGGGTTATGCACCCCGGGTTGATTGAGGGGGAGAGAGTTGAGCGCTGGTGATCACGACGGCTGACAAGCGAGGCGTTTTACTCAGGTTCAGGCTCCCGGAGGATAACACTCTACTTCCTACTTGTCTGGTTATTGATGACGAGTTGTGGCTACAATGGTGAGATGGCGATCTCGCTAGGGTTTGTGGTGGCGGCTATGAGCGTACCCTAGAACGAGGGACCCTCCTAGCCTTTATATGGTAGGCTAGGTCTCAGGTGAACGGTGCTGATGTCACTTACAAGATAGGTATGAACCGCATGACCTAGTCGACTAACTTGGGCCGCACATTGTCCTTGCTGGGCTTTCCTTGGGCCTTTGTAGTCTTGGCGTGACCCAGGTACCTTCACCGTGGGATAGTCGAAGGGTAGCCCCACGACAGGAGCCCCCGAGTGTTTGGTCGAATCGTAGAGTCGGGCAAAGGACTCCTTTCGCCTGGGCACGCCTTCGAGTTCCTGAAAGGGACAAGTAAAATTAGTCGACTCCGGCCGTTCAGGGCTTACGGAGGATTCCTTGAGAGATTAAGCTTAATTGCTCGCAATTGAGGTTAAACTCAATTTTCTTCAGTCGAAAAGCCCGCTCCCGATGGGAGTAAAGAAGGGACTCGACTTGGAGTCGCGATTGGCTTTGTGTGACTTACTGTGTATTCGGCCGGTTTGGCTTACTGCACGAGTTTGTTCAGCACTTGGAGCTTACTGAATGCTCTTGCACTCGAATGAACTGTTCGAGTTCTCAATCAGCTCGTTGGCTTACTGTACGAACTTATTCAGCTCTGAGAGCTTACTGAATCTTCTTGCACTCGAATGAACTGTTCGAGTTCTCCATCAGCCCGTTGGCTTACTTCCTACGCCTTCGTGGTTGACGTCAGTGCTGACGTTTTTGACGCACTCTGTGTCCAATGGGACGTGACAGTGCGGTCCCACTGTCAGCATTGACTGGAACAGCGGTTGCCGCTTTTTTCTGACCGTTGGGCGTGAAAATTGCTCGGTGTGATGATGGCGCCTTGAGTCCCGTGCGTAGTGGGCGGCGTGGCCGGCGACGGTTGCCCTCTCCGCGCGACACGTGGACGGTCAGACGCTGTTGCGGAGAGCGGTTTCAGCAGGGACGGCCAGGATTGACTGACCGCGCGGTATATAATTTTCACCGCGGCGGTGAACAGTTCATCCATCCCATTCTGTCATCGTCTCCACTGCTTTTGTCTCCGCCATTGTTGCTCTTTTGTGCCAGTTTCTTTCCTCCACCCTCCATGAGCAAGGCCGCGATGAAGAGGGGGAAGCCTGGTGCTGGCGCCGTCGCCGCCGCCGAGGCGAGCGTGATGAAGAAGCCCGACGGCGACTGGGTCAAATCGTCGGTGAAGAAGGCCGACCTCGAGGCCCTCGCGCGCAGGGACTGCTGCCGCCGGTAGACCAGGCGACGGTGCGCGCTCCTGGGAAAGAGGTATTCCCCTCCCCTCGCGAGGGGGAACGCGTTTGCTTTGTGGATTTCCTTCCACGGGGTTTCGGGTTCCCCCTCCACGATTTCGTCCGTGGTCTCTTGTACGCTTATGGGATTCAGATCCACGATCTGACTCCCAATAGCGTCTTGAGCATCGCGAGCTATTTCGTGCTCTGCGAGTGCTTCCTGGGAATCGCACCCAACTGGCTGCTGTGGAAGTCTCTATTCCTCGTGAGGAGGAACGTGGGGAAGAGTAAGCAGGTGTATCCAGTCGGCGGCTTCGGCATCCAGGTGCGTGGCGACACCTCCTACTTTCAGATGAAGAAGTCCGACTCCGTCCAGGGCTGGCGAAAGAAGTGGTTCTACATCAGGTGCAACCAGGAAGGGCTTCCCGACTGATCGCGAGTTGCGGAAGACGAATGCGTGGGCGCAACCGCTGTCGAAGGAGGACAGGGAGGCGACTCAGCCCTTGCTGACGCTTCTTCGTGGCCTTCTGAAAAGTCTTGGGCGCGAGACAGGTGGAGTTCACCTCATCGCCACCTTCTTCAGGCTCCGTGTGCAGCCGCTCCGCACTCGCGTCCACCCGATGTGGGCGCGTGAGGATGTTGGCGATGAGCTCGATGATGACGCAGTCGAGTCGAAGGTGAGGAGCATCACCAGCCTCCGAGCCGCTGACCCGTGCAATGTCAAGTGCCCAGTCGAGCCGTATGGGCCTAAGAACCCATGTGCCTGAGGTAAGCTTCGTTTGCTTTGCTTTTGTCTTGTCTTCTTCTGTCGAATCTTGTTGCCTGACTCGAATGCTTCATTTGCTGACAGGGTCGTTCGAGCTATGTCAGTCTTCCCCCTTGATGGAGAATGGACCTCATGAAGAGGCTGAGTTCCCTGAGGAGGACGAGGTTGATGACGATGAAGTTCCTTCTGCCACCTCCCCGAGTGAAGAGCTGGAGGAGGATGATGAAGATGAGGAGCCGCTACTGAAGCGGCAAAGGCGAAAAAGTGGCGACTCTGCTTCGGCTTCGTCACCCGTGAAGAAGGCGGGTGTGGAGAACGAGGAGGAGGCGAGCGGGTCGTCCTCAGGCGCTAGGCGCACGAGTGACCTGGCTGAGCCTTTGGCCGTGCCTCCCCTCGGCTCTGCACCGCCGACTGAGTTTGCGAGGATGGCCTCTGTCTCCCTGGGCAGTGAAGATGATGTCGATGTCGCCAGGTTAGTCGCGTAACCATTGCCTTGCTTATGTCGAGTTTGCGTTGTGATTTGCGAGTCCTTGAATAGAGTTATCTTGTCACAACGACCGTACTGGCACTGCTGTTTCGCCTCGTGAGATGGAGTACACTTCTGCTCCCATGATTGAGCAAACTGCGAAGACGACCGGAGAAGAGGCTCAGGCGGGTGACGCTTTGGCCTTGAAGACTTCGACCTTCTCCGTGCCGGAGAAAACTGCTGATGCGACTCTGGCTGACGCTGGGCTGCTTGAGCATGTAAGTGTCCTTTGCTCGTTCTGCAAAATCTGTATCGGGTGCGCGAACAGTGCTCCCGATGGGAGTAGCCCCCGAAGATGTGCGTGACTAGATAGTCGGGCGCAGATTGATGTCTTGTGTTTCCCGCAGCCGTTTTATCGCCAGCAGGTGGAGGGGCCGCAGCCTTCGTTCGCATGGAGCAGGAGAGGGATCAACTCCGCGCTGCTCTGGAGCAGGCGAATAGTGAGTGTGAACCCTTGTGCTCGAGGGGCGCGTCGACTGCCTTTTATTGCTAACTTTGCTTCGTTGGTCCGTAGGCGAGAAGGAGAGCATGAAGACGCGGGTCGCGGAGCTGGAGAAGTCGCTGGGTGAAGCCCAAGAGCGTGAACAAGCTCGGGATGATCTGGAGAAGACCCAGGTCGACCGCTTGCTCGCACTCGCAGATGTTGTTAGAAGTAAGTATTTCGGCTCAGTGCCTACTTTGCCTTTTTCGACTTCTGACATCTTACGGGTGTGGATTTCTTTTGATCAGAGACTTGCGGAGGTGCTCCTCCAGAAGGGACTTCCAGCGAGATTGTCGGCTTGGCGGAGGCTGTTAGCTTCGTCGACCGCGTCTGCGCGTATGCATCGGCAGCGCTGCAGCAGTTGACGGCGGCACTGCAGAAGTCGACGGGGGCCTTAGCGACTGTGCACCGGAATATCTTCCCCAACAAGCCGCCACAGCTGCTGTTGACGCACTCGCGGCTCCATTCGAAGGCAATTCGAATGTCCTGGCGAACTTCACGCGAGCGCAGACGGTACGCGGCTCAGTGCTCACTTTCCAGCTGCTTCTTGGTCACCAAGTCGTAGGCGATTTTGAGAAGGTTGTCAGCGACTTCCCTCGAAAGCCTGATGGCAAGACCGCGTCCCTTAGCGGGGTGAAAGCGCAGGCGAGCCAGTTGGCCGTGAAGCTTGTCTCCACCTTCGAGAAGAGGATTGCTAAGATGACCGAGTTGGCTGCTGCTAGGAAGAGCCGGTCCCAGTCGGAGTCTGTAGTGTAGACTTTGTCCTTTTAGGATTATGCTTCTGCTTTTGGGTTTGAGTCTGTAATGCACATTATATTGTGCGAGTGAACATGCTGATGATGAAATGTGAATTCGCTCCCTCGGGGGTGCAGCCGCCGAGTCTTTTTTGATATCTGGCTTGGATGAATTATGTTGATTCTTTTCCTGGCTTGACGCTGTCAATTCTTGGCAGTCTGATATGGGCGAAGCTCCTGATGTTGTTGGAACGACTGGCGCGGATGATGAGGACACCTCTTCGGCTGCGCCTACTCGTCGCCGCCGTCAAGCTCCTCCAGCTCCTGTGCGAAGCGTAAATGACCAGAGAGTGATCACCTTCATGAGGAACAAGGTGGTTGAGCTCGAGTCGAAGCTGAAGAGTGCTGAGTTGGAGCTGGAGCGATTGAGGTCGCGGCCCGTTGCGCCGTTCTCCCAGCGTGAAGAGTTTCTGCTTGGCGAGATGGACTTGATCAGTCGACAGCTGCAAGGTTGGCCTTCTAGCGTTTTTGCTTCGGCTTCTGTGTTTTCCTGCTATGCTTAATGCTTGGCCTTGATGCAGATGTGAACTCTGACTGGAAGGCTGAGCAGCTTCGAGTGGACGAGCGAGTAGAGAAAGAGGCCGCCGGTGACTCACCCGAAGCGCGCCAGTTTTGGTCGAACAGATCCAGAGGTAGTGTACTGGTACGAATGCTGATCGCGCCTGGCGGGCTGCTGTGCTCTTGGAAGGTTGCAGAAAAACCCTCTGGCAGATCAACAAGGTGTACTTTCCTCACAACGAGCAGCCGAATGGACTGACTGCGCTTCTGGAGAGGTTCCGTGAAGGCAGTGCGTTGAAGGAAGTCGTGCACACTCAACTTGTTGCCGGGGCGAACGTGGCGTTGGCATACGTTCGACTGCACCGGCCTAATCTTCCATTGCACAAGGTGCTTGACGGCTTGCCTGGAGAGGGTGACTATGCCGATACTCTTGCGGCTGCGCGCCAGATGATTCAGCAGGTCCAGAACTTTAGCGAGCACCTTGTAGGGCCACTTGATGCGCCAAAGGGCGAGCCTGTAGAATAAGAGTAACAGACTGTTTGTTGTATACCGTTATCTTGTAAAATCAATTTTTCCAAGTGGAAATATGAGTGTATGTATGCCGAGGTGGGGGTAGCCCCCGAGTGAGTAAATTGTATCTTGTAGACTTCTGTAAACCTGTGTGGCGCAACCCCGAGCGGATCGGGTGTGGCCTAGGACTTTGAGAGTCGAACCCGTAGGGCGCAGCCCCCGAGTTCTGCGGGCGCGGCCAAGATGTTTCGAGTTGGACCTTAGCGGCGCAGCCCCCGAGTGCGTCGAGTGACGGCATAGTTTTGACTTAGACCTGTGCGGTGCAGCCCCGAGTGCTTCGGGTGGCGACCTAGGATTTCGAGTTGAACCTGTGCGGCGCAGCCCCGAGTGCGTCGAGTGGCGGCCTAGGTTTGGACTTAGACCTGTGTGGCGCAGCCCCCGAGTGCTTCGGTGGCGGCCTAGGTTTTTCGAGTTGACCTGTGCGGCGCAGCCCCCGAGTGCATCGGGTGGCGGCCTAGGTTTTGACTTAGACCTGTACGGCGCAGCCCCCGAGTGCTTCGGGTGGCGGCCTAGGTTTTTCGAGTTGACCTGTGGCGCAGCCCCCGAGTGCATCGGGTGCGGCCTAGGTTTTGACTTAGACCTGTATGGCGCAGCCCCCGAGTGCTTCGGGTGGCGGCCAAGGTTTTTCGAGTTGACCTGTATGGCGCAGCCCCCGAGTGCATCGGGTGGCGGCCTAGGTTTTGACTTAGACCTGTACGGCGCAGCCCCCGAGTGCTTCGGGTGGCGGCCTAGGTTTTTCGAGTTGAACCTGTGCGGCGCAGCCCCCGAGTGCGTCGGTGGCGGCCTAGGTTTATGTTGCTTTTTGACTGAAAAAGTAAAGGGGAGAGCTTGTTCCACAAATCACTTCATTGATTTTTGCGAGCAGGCCGCCTCATTAAAACCCTTCCAGTCCCCTCAGGTACCCTGGTAAGGGAAAGAGTGCGTCTGAAACCTGCCGCCTTGACATGTATGCTTTGTTACAACAGGGGAGTCGACTAGGCGTAGAAGCGTCGCAGCTGCGCACATTCCATGGGTTGTGGCAGACTGTTCCTGTCTTCGAGTCCTTCAGGCGGTAGCTCCTCCGCCGATTGCTTCTGTCACAATGTATGGGCCCTCCCATGGGGAGGCGAGCTTGTGCACCTTCTTCTGCTTGAGGCGAAGGACCAGGTCGCCTGGAACGAAAGCTCTTGGCCGCAGTCGCCGTCCGTGGTAGTTGCGCAGGTCCTGCTGGTACACGGCTGAGCGGGTGAGGGCGATGTCGCGTGCTTCGTCCAGGTGTCCATGTCGTCCTCGAGTGCTTCTTCTGCGTCAGACTCGTCGTAGGCCACCACTCGAGGTGCGTCGAACTTGATGTCGCAGGCATGACCGCCTCTGCACCATAACCATGAAGAATGGCGTGTACTGGGTGATCTGTTCGGTGTGGTGCGTAGACTCCAAAGCACAGATGGCAGCTCTTCGACCCAGGCGCCTGCAGCGCGCCTCAATGGTACTCGCAGGCGCTTCTTGATGCCTTTGCAGACTAGGCCGTTGGCCTTTTCGACTTGCCCATTGGATTGCGGGTGCGAGACTGATGCGTAGTTGAGCTTGATGCCTTGTTCGGAGCAGAAGTCCTTGAATTCTTCGGCTGTGAAGTTCGTGCCGTTGTCGGTGATGATGCTGTTCGGCACCCCGAACCTGAAGATGATGGACCTGATGAAGTTAACTGCTGAGGATGCAGTCGAACTTGTGATGGGCACGGCTTCGATCCATTTGGTGAACTTGTCGACTGCTACCAGGAGGTGAGTGTGCCCCCTGGCGAGGATTTCTTGAGTGGACCCACCATGTCGAGCCCCCACTGAGCGAAGGGCCAGGCGAGTGGTATGGTCTTCAGTGCCGATGCTGGCGCGTGCGGCTTGTTGGCGAACTCCTGGCAGCCGAGACACTTCTTCACGAGTTCTTCGGCATCTTGCATTGCGGTGGGCCAGTAGAACCCGGCTCGCAGGGCTTTGGCCACCAAGGCACGACTGCTGGCGTGATGCCCGCAGGTGCCTGTATGAATTTCGAGCAGATGGCTTGACCGTCGACTGGATCAACGCACCTTTGCAGGACTCCTGAGATGCTTCGCTTGTATAGCTCCCCCTTGATGATGGTGAAGCCTTTCGAGCGGCGAATAATGCGCTTGGCTTCGACTGAGTTGACTGGCAGTCTCTGGTGCAGCATGTACGCCAGATATGGGCTCGTCCAGGTGGGCTCGATTAGCAGAACCTCCATTGGCTCCTTCTCTTTGCCTGGCGGGTCGGCGGTGCTCGTTGATGGTGTGGAGGATCCGGGCGTGGGTCGAAGTTTGACAGACCGCTGCGTGATGCGCTCAAGGAAGACGCCAGGTGGCACCTGCGCCTTGTCTGAGCCCAGGTTGGCGAGGGCGTCGGCTTCCTCGTTGCTTTCGCGGCCGATGTGCCGCAACTCGCAGCCGTCGAAGGTGCCCTCCAGCTGGTTGTACAGGTCTCTGTAGGCGATCATGTTGTCGGCGATGGCGTCACAGGCCTTCATGGTTTGCTGCACGACGAGGTAGGAGTCGCCGTAGATCATGAGGTGAGTGGCGCCGCAGTTCTTGGCCATCCGCATGCCATGGATTAGGGCCTCGTACTCAGCCTCGTTGTTGGAGGGTGTTGGGAAGTCCATCTGTAGCACGTACTTCAGCTTGTCGCCTTTGGGGGAGATGAGGATGACTCCTGCCCCGGCTGATCTGAACTTTTTGGAGCCGTCGAAGTACATTGTCCATGCGTTGGACAGGTCGGGGACATCTGGCAGCTGGGCCTCTATCCACTCGGTGGTGAATTCTGGGAGCACTTGGGCCTTGATTGACTTCGGGTGAGCGTATTTCAGCCCCCAGGGTCCTAGCTCGACGACCCACTTAGCGACTCGTCCTGTCGCGCATTGGTTGGTCAGGATGTCGGAGAGCCCGGAGGAGCTTACCACCGTGATCGGGTGCTCGGAGAAGTAATGGATTACTTTCCTTGAAGTCATGAAAACTCCGTAGGCCAGCTTCTGGTAGTGCGGGTAGCGCTGCTTGGACAGGGTCAGCACCTCGCTGAGGTAGTAGACGGGTCGCTGGACAGGGTGGCTGTGCCCTTCTTCTTCTCGTTCGACTACGAGTACCGTACTGACCACCCTGTTCGTGGCTGACACGTAGAGGTAGAGCGGCTCGTTCTCCAGTGGTGCCACCAGTACTGGGGAAGTCGTGAGTGTTTTCTTGAGTTGGTCGAACGCGACTTGCGCTTCTTCTGTCCACTCGAACTTGTCTGTCTTTTTCATCAGTTGGTAGAAGGGCAGGGCCTTCTCACCCAACTTACTAATGAACCGGCTGAGAGCTGCGACTCGGCCGGCTAGGCGTTGCACCTCGTGGAGCTTGGTTGGTGCTGGCATTGCGAGTATGTTTTGCACCTTCTCGGGGTTTGCTTCGATTCCTCTTGCAGAGACGAGGTACCCAAGCAGTTCTCCGGCTGGCACGCCGAAGACGCACTTGTCTGGGTTCAGCTTGATCTGGTACTCGTCGAGGGCGGCGAAGACCTTGCGGAGGTCGGCGATGAGGGTGTCCTCCTTGCGGGTGGTGACGACGATGTCGTCGACGTAGACTTGGACGATCTGCCCGATGAGCCCTTTGAGGCATGCTTGCATTGTGCGCTGGTACGTGGCACCAGCGTTCTTCAACCCGAAGGGCATCGTCTGGTAGCAGAAAACGCCGTCGGGTGTGATGAATGCTGTCTTCTCCTCATCGTCGACGTTCAGTCTGATCTGCTGGTAACCTGAGTAGGCGTCCAGGAAGGACAGGCGTTCGCAGCCTGCAGTCGAGTCGATGATCTGATCTATCCGCGGGAGCGGGAAATGGTCCTTGGGGCAGCATTTGTTGAGGGCGGTGAAGTCGACGCACATGCGGAGTTTCTTCGTCTTCTTCTTCTCCACAGGACTGGGTTGGCGACCCAGTCCGAGTCCTTGATCTCTCGGATGAACTTGGCATTCAGCAGTCGATCGATTTCTCTGCTGATTTCGTCTCGCTTGGGCCCGGAAAAGCGTCGCATGGCCTGTTTGACGGGTCTGGCGTCCTTGTGGACCTTTAAGGAGTGCTCGGCGAGGTTCCTGGGTATTCCTGGCATGTCAGAGGGTTGCCATGCGAAGATTCTCCAGTTCTCACGTAGAAACTCGACGAGCGCGCCTTCCTATGCGGGAGTCAGACTCGACGATACTTTGACCGTCTTGCTGGCGTCAGTCGGGTGGACCTGATGGGTCGTTGTGTCGTCAGCCGCGTTGAAGGCAGCGTCCTTGGCTGGTTTCTTGCGGGCTGGGAAGATGGTCTTGTCGTTGTCGACTGCCATTGCCTCGAAGTGCTCTTCGACTCCGAAGAATTCGGAGATCTTGCTGAACTCGCGGTCGCAGCTGTTGGAGCGGTCGAAGTCGCCGCACCGTGATGACGCCCTTGGGTCCAGGCATCTTGAGCATGAGGTAGGCGTAGTGAGGTACCGCCATGAATCTGGCAAAGGTTGGGCGCCCGAGTATCGCGTGGTACTGCGACTTCCAGTCGACTACCTCGAAGTCGATCGACTCCCTCTTGAAGTTTTCGGGTGTGCCGAAGATGACGTCGAGTGTGATCGTTCCCATGGGCGTGACTGCTTGCCCTGGTACTATGCCATGGAAGGTGGTCTCTGATGCCGCCAAGTGTCGTTGGCCTGTTTATCCTTCTGAGGGTGTCGGCAAAGATGATGTTAATGCCACTGCCTCCGTCCATGAACACCTTTTTCAGGGTGTAATCTCCGATCAGAGCTTCGACTACCAGAGCGGCGTGCCCGGGTCGTGGTACTGCAGGCGGGTGATCTGCTCTGGAGAAGGTGATTGGTGTTTCTGATCCTCTCAGGTAGTCTGGTACCGCGGGTGGACAGGTGATGGCTTGGAAGACTTGGCGGGTGATGAGCTTCTGAGCCCTGTTTGAGGGGCGTCCCTTCTGTATCATGTTGAGTTGTCCGCGTGCCGCTGGATATGCGTCTGGACCACTGGTGGGGCATCTTGCTGCGGCTGCTGCTGCTGGAAAGGCTCCCGCCGCCTGTGCTGGATTAGCGACTGCGGGTGCGGGTGCTGCCTGGATGGCCAGCTGCGCGGCTGGCTGCGCTGCGGGTGCTGGAGTGACTATCTTCTGCATGGCTTCGTATATTTGCGTGCCTTTCGACAGTCCTTCAACAGGTGGTTGGATCCCCACTTGCCCGTTTCCGGGTTCCTGAACATGTGGTGCCTGCAGGGTTGTTCCAGCTCTTCCGCTGGGCTTAGTGTGCGTTTCTGCCACTCGCGTTTATGGCCTCCGTCGCTGCGGTAGCTGCTGCCGCCGCTTCGGTTGTATTGCCCCTGGCTGTATTGGCGACTCTGGTCACCGCCGCTTCGACTGTACTGTGCATGGCTGTATTGGCGACTGCTGTCGCGCGCTTCATCCTCACGGGGGGTTTGGAATCCCGCCGCTACTAGCTCGATTGAGTCGTTGCCGTTGTAACGCGGCTTCTTCTTGTGGCGTCCTTCTCGCCAGTTGCTTGGTCCGGCTTCGTCCTTCGGGGAGTAGTGTGAACTATTGCGGACCGAGTCCTCTCCGTCTGCCCACTGGTTTGCTATCTTCATGACCTCGATCATGTTTTTCGGCCGGAGCCTACCAAACTCCTCGCGGAGGTCGCGGCGGAGACGCCGTGCATGAAGGCATCCATCACTCGGTCCTCCGAGGCGGTCTCCATGGTGTTGCGGAGCAGGGTCCAACGCTGGATGTATGACCGAGCGGCTCGTCTCGTCCTTGCTTGCATGCTTGTAGCTCGACGAACGTCGTCGGTCTCGAGTACGTCCCCAGGAAGGATTTAACGAAGGCCTCCGCGAACTCGTCCCACGTCCTGAAGGCGTTCTTGGGTTGAGTGTTGAGCCACCCGCGTGCAGAGCCCGTGAGCATCAGCTGGATGTACTGCATGGCCGTAGTCGAAGTACCGCCCTGGCAGCTGCAGGCTATGAGGTAGTCTTCTAGCCAGAGTCTCGGGTCCTGCTTCCCGTCGTACTTGACTGCTTCTGCCGTGAGCTTGAAGCCCTTGGGCATTCTTGTGTCGCGTATGTTGAAGCTGAAGCATGCGGCGCCGCACGGCTCGTAGTCGCCGTCATTGCGGTCGTCAGGATTGGGCGTGCTGACCGCCGATGGGTGCGGCTGCGGTCCACCGTCCTTTGTGTGATGACGTTGCGGAGGTCTTCGCCTGGCTGCGGTTGTCGCAGTTGTCTTGCCGCTGGGCTGCGAGTGCTGTGGGCTCGCGGTCGCGGCGATCCGATCTTCTCGCACTTTTCTGTCGGCGCCTTGTTCATCAGAGCTTCTTCGAGTGCCTTGATAGACATGATCTGCTGCTTGTGGAGGAGAGCGCGCGAGTCGCCCTCGGCGGCTGCGTCAGCCGCAGGTATGTTTCGACTGCCATGAGTGCGGCTCCGGGTGTTTTGGGGACGGGTATCCCGTCTGCGTCTTCTCATGTATGATGACTCGAGGTTGCGGGTGACTTAGCGCGGTCGGCCTCCGTCATCAGGGGCACGCGTGCTCTGTGGCGCCTTGCTCCTTGTGAGACCTCTGTTGAGGCAGTGAACGAGTAAGCGGCCCTCCTGGCGCTCGACGCGTCAGCCTCGTCCTTGCGTCGGAGCAGCTCGGCCTTCTCTGCGCGGAGTCGTTCGCCTTCCTTCCGTAGCAGGTACTGGACCGCCATAAGGTCCTCCCGGGGTGCGTCGGTGGGGGGTACGTGCCTTCCTCGACGTGCTTCAGAGCTTGATTGCTATTCTCGGGTGATGGTGAGCCGCGTCACCTGGTCCGGCATGAGCACCTCCAGTGGGTATGCGGGTTCGTCGTCGTTGCCCTGCGGCGTCGGGCCGATCATGAAGACTTGCGCGGGGTAGATCTGGGCAGCGGGATGGACGCTGCCACTGCTGCTTCCTTCGTCCGAGCCGTGCTCGGAGTCGAAAATGGCTGCAACGTGGTGGGTACCACAGTCGCTGCCGCGCTTCTTTCTTGGAGTTCCGCGATCTTTGCCGCGGACATGAGGAGCGATGTCGTCGTCGATGCGAGCGTGGTTGGCTCGGTGAAGACCTTGCGGGTCGGTGGAGATGCGAGTGGCGCGGACGAGGACGGTGCGACCTTGGTCACTGCGAAGGTGTGGTCGACGCAGTCGAAGCTGATGCAGATCTTGGTCTTGCCAACGACGCGATCGAGGTAGTCGGAGTAGACTCGATCTGCGCGGTGGTCGCCGAAGTGGTCGATGTAGTCGACGCAGATGCGATCTTCTCAGCGTCGAAGATGCGATCTCCACAGTCGCAGCGGGCGCGATCTCCGCAGCAGGCGGCGGCACGGATGGCGCAATCGCGGCAGATGCGGGTGCCGCCACCGCGCGTGGTGCGATCGCCGTGGATCTGAGTACTCCACAGCTGTCTACGAAGTAGTGCATGGTACCGAAGGTGAGGCACATACCTACATGCAGATCGGCGTACACCGAGCGGTGGGCCGGCGGGTGGAAGGTGTACTCGAAGGAGCCGAAGCAGATTGGCTCCTTGGTGATGCAGACGTCGGTCTTCAAAGTCGATGGAGCCGGTGCGACCATGGTTCCAGCGCTCGTTCTTTCCCACAGACGGCGCCAATTGACGAGGTGTGGACTCGGCAAATCCCTGGGTTATGCACCCCGGGTTGATTGAGGGGGAGAGAGTTGAGCGCTGGTGATCACGACGGCTGACAAGCGAGGCGTTTTACCCAGGTTCAGGCTCCCGGAGGATAACACCCTACTTCCTGCTTGTCTGGTTATTGATGGCGAGTTGTGGCTACAATGGTGAGATGGCGATCTCGCTAGGGTTTGTGGTGGCGGCTATGAGCGTACCCTAGAACGAGGGACCCTCCTAGCCTTTATATGGTAGGCTAGGTCTCGGGTGAACGGTGCTGATGGCACTTACAAGATAGGTATGAACCGCATGACCTAGTCGACTAACTTGGGCCGCACGTTGTCCTTGTTGGGCTTTCCTTGGGCCTTTGTAGTCTTGGCGTGACCCAGGTACCTTCACCGTGGGATAGTCGAAGGGTAGCCCCACGACAGTACCTCTGCAAGAACTCGGAGAACTCCAGCTCCAGTACGAACTGACCCATAAACCACAGCCTAGAGTGGAGTGTCTTTACCTCGTGGCCCTGCTTGTACATTCAAAACCGGTCGGCGACGGAGAGCTGCATGGAGGGGATGCAGTAGTACAGGAGCTGGACCAACAGCTACGGACTGAGCAAGCACTGGGCGAGGCACTCGTCTTCGAGTGTGCTAAAGTAGGAGGCAACGGTTGGGGCTCAGATCCGCGTACCCGTGCGGCTGCGACGTCTGATTTCTTGCCGCGCCATCTCAGCGAGCTTGTGGCATAGAGCCTCACCCTTAGAGGCCCACCGCCACCTGCCGAGGCAGCTACGTCCAGCGGGTCGCAGGGCCACGCCGCCACTTGCCGAGGCAGCTACGTCCAGAGGGTCGCAGGGCCACGCCGCCCCTGCGATGCCGCCGCCAGGGATGCCGTCGAACCTCCACGATGGTGCGCGCTTGGTCGCTACGGGAGCAGCCCGGGTCCATCCTCCAGTTCTGAAGCTCCTCGCACCTGGTCATATCCCGACGGCCTCTTGGATCGGAATCATGCGTGGGGGGGACCGGGATCCTGAACGCGTGCGGGCGGAGGAGTGCGAAGGGACGGGATGGGTAGCTGGGAAGGCCTCTCCGAGTAGGGCGCGGAGGTGAGAGAGGGGTGGCGGCGTGTAGAGAGTTGGATGGTGAGTGGCGAGGTCTTGGGTTGCCGGCCGGTGAGGAGCACTTGGATTGCGGCGGCTGAAGTAAAGGGATCGATGTGCGGGGTAGAGAAGGAGAGTCGATTCTCTCGAGAGGGAATCACGGGCGTGGGAACCGGTTTTTTTTTTTGCCATAATTATTTTTCTTCGTGTGCGGGATGGGAGAAAAGGAGGCTTGACGAAGGAACCAATCATTCTTTTTAGACAGGAGAGATGTTTTAGGTGGTACATATGTTGTTTATATGCACACTAAAATGAGTAAACATGTACACAAAAATGTGTCTACGTACATTTGTGTGCATGTGCATGTGGACAAAAGATAAAACATCTTATATTAAAAAGGAGGGAGTACTACTTAGTAGTACTAGTTGCGTGGTGTTGGTACCGCACACTGTACAGAATCTAAAAACTCAAACACGCCAATATCGCACAACAAGCACATTAGAACACAAACGAGTCATTTATCACACTTGTCCGTTGATCTAGACAGCTTGTGCGTTTTGGAAATGTCTGAAATATCGCGAAGCTTTCGAATGACTTCACAAAACCAGGGCTATCCTCCTAAGTCAGCATGCCCGAGCTGTCTCAGAATTACAGTACATAGCTAAAGATAACAAGGGAAAGCCCATGGGAGAGCTGTCTCCCTGAACGATACGGTTTTTATCATGTCCGAGTCAGGATATGGCAATATCCACATGCCTCAGAGCTCATCTCATCAGCTTCAGGCTGTTTGCTTCTCTGCATCCTCCGTGCAACACCTCCGTTTGCTCTGCTCATCTAGCGAGTACTCCTCTGTTCCAGAATATAGCATCTTTTGGTGGTTGAGAAGTACATTTAAAACAGCATTTTCCAGGGCTTCAGAGCGCTCTTCCGCCATCAAACTATGCTCCTTGGAATGTGAATTTTGACAAAAATAACCCTTTTTTGAAACTTCAACCAAAAATAACACTTTTTTCGAAAAAATTCTGAAACTAACCCTTTTGTGTGGCTCCCGCACCGGGGCGCCACACCTTCATGTGCAACTCCCCAGGCTGGGGAGCCACACCTTCATGTGCAACTCCCCAGTCTGGGGAGCCACACCTTCATGTGCAACTCCCCAGTCTGGGGAGCCACACCTCTGCCAGCGTGGCAAAGCGGGCCCAGCCTGGGTTAAGTAGCGCCGAACACTGGGGCGCCACACCTTCATGTGTGGCGCCCCAGGCTGGGGAGCCACACATGCTAATTAAAATAAATTTTTCTAAGTGCTAGAATTTGTTAAAACCAGAGAAAAGTTCATGCATAATTAACAAAGCAAATGAAGTCCAAAAGTGGAAATTCCAATTGGCCATTGTTAAGCATGTTGTAAATATCCAGAAACATATTTTCAACAATTTTTATAAAATGTGCAAGGCTAGGAAAACATGCTAAACATATGGTATCTTTCTGTTTTTCTCTGTTTTCAAAACTCTCTGTTTTTCTGTCTTATTTTCTTGCCACAAAAACAAGCATGCATCTATTGTTTCCAAAACTCCAAAATTTAATCTAAGGGCATGGATTGGTAGTCCATACACCAGAGAACAATGTCAAGCACAAAAATCACTAAATTGGATATTTTAGCTACATAAAATCATAGGCTAAAACAGGTAGTTGGGTAGGTTTTCAGGGAAAAATTCCTATTGGAAAAATAATCATAGAAAAACCCACACAAACCACAATGCATTTTGGTTTCTTTGATGCTACCTTGTTAGATGACATTGCCAAGTTAAGATCAAGTATGATCCAAGACTTTGGGCAAAAATCTCTTAAGGCATCATAATGAAAAATGGCAGAACACAGGAAAACTCAGGAAGAAAAACTAGGGTGAGTTCATGAAAAATTTAAATTGGCTTGAAAACAAAACACTCCTTGCATTGCATAGATGATTGCAACAAAAACTTGTTCAACCAAGCAAAACATTAGGCAAATAAAAGTTTTTGTTGGCTCAAAAATTTGGGTCCTACTGCCACTACACAAGGGCAAAATTTGGGCTGTGACAGATCTTCCCCCTTAAAATGAATCTCGTCCCCGAGATTCGCAAGCGGGTACTAAGAGAGTGTAACCAAACATCAGCATGTGTATATTTAGGATTAAAATTATTAGGGTAGTATTTTCCTAGAATTTCCTAGTTAATGGGATTTGTTTTAGGAGAAAATCTTTAGTGTGACATTGTTTTGGATAATTTTGTTAGAACATCAGTAGCATGTCATTTTGATACTGGTTTGATAGCATGTCACCCTAGATGCATATTACTTTTCATTAGCCAAGCATGATTAGATAGGATTGTGTTTTGGAATAATTAGGACCCACTAGCATGAATAGATTTTGTGTGTAGTTTATGTTTTAGTGATTTTTACAAATGACCAGAGGGTATTTAACCTCTTTATGCTTTGGTATGATAGTGGAACACCCACTGATTCCATTACATGAATAGAAACCAAAAATGCATTGTGGTTTGTGTGGGTTTTTCTATGATTATTTTTCCAATAGGGATTTTTCCCCGAAAACCTACCCAACTACCTGTTTTTAGCCTATGATTTTATGTAGCTAAAATATCCAATTTAGTGATTTTTGTGCTTGACATTGTTCTCTGGTGTATGGACTACCAATCCATGCCCTTAGATTAAATTTTGGAGTTTTGGAAACAATAGATGCATGCTTGTTTTTGTGGCAAGAAAATAAGACAAAAAAACAGAGAGTTTTGAAAACAGAGAAAAACAGAAAGATACCATATGTTTAGCATGTTTTCCTAGCCTTGCACATTTTATAAAAATTGTTGAAAATATGTTTCTGGATATTTATAACATGCTTAACAATGGCCAATTGGAATTTCCACTTTTGGACTTCATTTGCTTTGTTAATTATGCATGAACTTTTCTCTGGTTTTAACAAATTCTAGGACTTAGAAAAATTTATTTTAATTAGCATGTGTGGCTCCCCAGCCTGGGGCGCCACACATGAAGGTGTGGCGCCCCAGTGTTCGGCGCTACTTAACCCAGGCTGGGCCCGCTTTGCCACGCTGGCAGAGGTGTGGCTCCCCAGCCTGGGGAGTTGCACATGAAGGTGTGGCGCCCCAGACTGGGAGTTGCACATGAAGGTGTGGCTCCCCGGCCTGGGGAGTTGCACATGAAGGTGTGACTCCCAGCCTGGGGAGTTGCACATGAAGGTGTGGCGCCCCCGGTGCGGGAGCCACACAAAAGTGTTAGTTTCAGAATTTTTTCGAAAAAAGGGTTATTTTTGGTTGAAGTTTCAAAAAAGGGTTATTTTTGTCAAAATTCACCCTTGGAATTGGTCTGAAACGTACGGCTCATTGGAATATAGCTTCCTTGGGCTCTGTGCCTCTGTCTCATTTCTTGCATTGTGAAAGTTATCTTGTGCGAAGCATGACATAGGACTTGGTCGGTCCGAGAAAGATCCGTCTTAGACTCGTCGCTGAAATTCAATCAGATCCGTCTTAGACTCGTCGCTGAAATTCAATCTTGGACAATGTGAGAGAATGATCATATTTGGGCCTTTCTATTGCATTGAATATATATAGGCAAATTACAATTCTAAAACATAAATGGGAGATCACACAAATAAGGACTCGATTTCTCTTATCGAATTTCATTCAGATTTTCCAGTATTCGGAGTTGCTTGGGATCTAGTCAGGGTCGGTTCTGTTCGGAGTTGCGGGTTGATCGGGTTGTCTGTACACCCTAATTAAGACTTTTGTATAGTTTGTGTCAACCTGAGTTTGGTTAAGTGCCCGCCATATCTGTCTAACACTTCCCCACAGTCACAACACACAACGGGAGGAGAACGGACGTTGAGACTGGACCGAAAATCCAGAAACAACGGTGATGGGAGACCCTTCGTCAAAATGTCGGCGAACTGTCGAGACGAGGGAATATGCAGCACGCGGATCTAGCCCGTGGCAACACGATCGCGAACGAAGTGGAGGTCGACCTCGATGTGTTTAGTGTGCTGGTGCTGAACGGGGTTCGTAGACATGTAGACGGCGCTGACATTATCGCAGAACACCACCGTAGCAAGAGGACTAGTTCGATGAAGCTCGTGGAGGAGTTGACGGATCCAACTAGCCACAACACGGTATTCAGCCTCGGCGCTGGAACGAGAGACCGTGTGTTGCCGCTTCGAAGACCATGAGACGAGGTTATCACCGAGGTAGACGCAGAAGCCCGACGTAGAACGTCGAGTGTCGGGGCAGCCGGCCCAGTCGGCGTCGGTGTAGGTGACCATGGAGTCCGGCAAAGACGAGTGAAGTTGAAGTCCATGAGAGATCGTGTCCTTGACGTAGCGCATGATGCGCTTAATGGCAGCCAGGTGCTGCTCGCGAGGGTCATGCATGTGAAGACACACCTGCTGGACGGTGTAAGCGATGTCAGGGCTCGTGAAGGTGAGGTACTGGAGAGCTCCGGCGAGACTCTTGTACTCCGTAGGATCAGCAACGGGAGCACCCGCGGTGGCGGCGAGCTTGGGTGACGTGTCAACGGCGTCGTCGCGGGCTTGTAGGCAGTTATGCCGGCTTTGTCCAGAATCTCCGTTGCGTACTTGGCTTGCGAGAGGTGCATGCCGGAGGAGTCACGGGTGACCGCGATACCGACGAAGTAGTGAAGGCTGCCCATGTCCGTCATGGCGAACTCGGAGCGGAGAGAGGCGGTGATCCGGTCGAGGAGACGTGGCGAGGAGGCGGTGAGGACAATGTGTTGTCGGCGTATAGCAGAAGATATGATGTACCCTCTGCACACTGAAGAACAAACAGTGACATGTCGGAGCGCGAGCACGTGAAGCCGGTCGAGGTGATGAAGGTCGCGAAGCGCTGGTACCACGCGTGAGGAGCCTGCTTGAGACCGTACAGCGAACGGTTCAATCGACAGACGTGGTCGGGGCGGGTAGAGTCGACGAAGCCGGTGGGTTGACGACAGTAGACGACCTCGGCGAGCTTGCCATACAGGAAGGTGTTATTAACATCGAGCTGGCGAGTCTCCCAGTTGAGGGAGAGGGCGATGGAAAGGATGACGCGGACCGTGGTCGATTTGATGCGAACCTGTCGATGCCTTGCTCTAGGGAGAAGCCGTGAAGCACCCAGCGTGCTTTGTAGCGGTCAAGGGAGCCATCGGGCTTGAGCTTGTGGCGAAAGACCCACTTGTCGGAGACAATGTTGGCGTTCCGAGGAGGAGGCACGAGATCCCAAGTGTCGTTGCCAAGGAGACCATGGTACTCCGTGGTCATAGCATCGAGCCAGTTAGGATCCTTGAGAGCAAAACGTGCGGATGTCGGAACCGGAGAGTACCTGTTAACAGAAGCATGCAAGTTAAGCCGCTCACGGGGTGGGACGCGGATGCCGGAGGTACTGCATGTCCGATGCACAGGAGGAGGCGGAGGTGAAGGCGCACACGGCGAGGGTGGTGGGGAGGGTGTGCGCGGGCGGGTGATGTGGGCCTACCTAACGGGTGTTCCACCATGAAGATACCTGGTGCACGCAATGACTAGGGCCCAGCAGGCGGCCTACTAGAAGATACATTCGAAGCCCACGACGGGAGCCCAAAGAAAGCAAAGTACGCCCCAAGGCAGGCGAAGCTTATGTCGGTAGGAACCTACCTTACCTGTAAACCTAATCGGTTGCGAACTCCCGAGACCCAGCCTCCTATATAAAGGCTGGGAGGGCCGCCGATCTAGGGTACGCTCATATTCACCACCAAAACCCTAGCGAGATCGACATCTCGCTGGGATCACCATTGTAACACCTCTATAATATCAATCTCAGACAAGCAGGAAGTAGGGTATTATCCTTCGGGAGGCTGAACCTGGGTAAATCGACTTGCTTGTCAGCCGTGGTAACTACTAGCACTCCATCTCTCCCCTTCTCAATCAACCTAGGGTACTCGACCCTGGGATTTGCCGTGGCCACCCAACATCAACTGGCGCTGTCTGTGGGACAACAAAAGGAGGGACGGTATCGTTGAGGAACTCGTAGGTGGCAGCGGACAATGGCTGCGGGGAGGTAAAGGGAAAGGCGGACTCATCGAAAATGACATGGCGTGAGATGACGATGCGGTGGGTAGTGAGGTCCATGCAGAAATAACCCTTGTGGTGAGGAGAGTAGCCGAGAAAAATGCAGGCGCCAGACCGTGGTGCGAGTTTATGAGGCATGGTGGCAGCGGTATTAGGATAGCATAGGCAACCAAAAACGCGAAGGTACGAGTAATCTGCGTGGGTATTATGAAGGGCGAAATACGGAGAAGGAGCGCTTATGGTTTTGGTGGGGAGGCGATTAAGGACGTGAGTGGCGTGGTGGAGAGCTTCTACCCAAAAGCGAGGTGGTAAACTAGCCTGAAATAAGGGAGAACGTACACTATCGTTGACAGAGCGGATAATACGCTTGGCTTTACCGTTTTGTTGGGAGGTGTATGGGCACGAGAAGCGAATGTGTATACCGTGCACGGCGAGAGAGTGGAGTTTGGCGTCGAACTCACGATCGTTGTCCATCTGGATAGACGCAAGAGGTAGGTTAAACTGGGTTTGGGCAAAAGCGTGAAAAGAGGCGAGCGAGGCGTAAGCATCAGATTTTTGACGTAGAGGGACGGTCCAAAGAAAATGTGTGAAATCATCGAGAGTGACTTAGAAGTATTTAATACCAGAAGTACTTAAAATTGGGGACGTCAAAAGATCACAATGAATTAACTCAAAACGGCAAGTAGTCCTAGTGGTGGAAGAAGAAAAAGGCAAACGTATATAGCATCCAAGCTGACAAGCATGACAAAGAGTACTATGGTTTTTATTAGAAGGTAAAGAAATATGCTGCGAAAGACGATGATAAGCGTCATGGCCGGGGTGACCCAAACGATGGTGCCAAATATCATGAGGGGTGGTGGTGGTGGTGAGAGCATGAGGCACCGGTGGCTGAAACGAATAAAGCTCCCCGTGCTATTGCACCGAAGAAGCTCACGCCGGGTAATGAGTCCTTCACAGGAAAACCAAAAGGGTCAAAATTGACAGAAGATTTATTATTGGTAGTAAACTGACGAACAGAGACAAGATTTTTAATTATGCGAGGAGTAACTAGAACATGGCGAAGATGAAGTGGACGATCGGAAAAAGAAGAGGGAAGGGAGGCGTGCCCGGATGCAGAGATGGGAACAAAGGAGCCGTCTCTGACAGTGACATGACGATAAGGAGGATGTGAAGAGAGAGAGAGGAGAAGATACCGGTGTTGTTGGAGAGGTGGGCGGTGGCGCCGCTATCCATGACCCCACTCCGGGGTGGGTGGCTGCAGCGTCATGGTGGTGAAGTGCTGCGTGAGGGCGGAGGGGTCCCAAGTTTGCGCCGACGCAGGGGGCGCAGTGTAGGATGAAGCAACGCCGTATGGGGCGCCGTAGTAAGCCTTGCCGTGGGGGACGCTGCTGTGGCGTTGTAGAAGGAGGCCGACGCAGGTGGCGGTGCGGCCATGTAGGCGTGGGCGCGAGGGCCCGGGTGAGGACCAGCGCCGAGGATGCTGCTCCTGGCACCGTGCGGCTGCATGGGCCACATCTGAATTGCCCAGGTCCAAGGGTTGAAGGGGGTTGTCATAGGAGGAGCACCATCGGTGTTCTTGGAGGCGTAGCCGCATATGACTTCTTGCCCTTGTTATTGCCGTAGCCGGAGCCGTGGTGAGGGTTGGGCGGGGTCTTCTAGGGCTAGGTGTTGGTGGAGCCGCCGGCGTGGCCGCCGGTGGTGTTGGTGGGGGTGGCAGGGCCCGCGAGGCCGGGCTTGGCAGCGACGAAGGCCGTGGCGGAAGTGGATGAAGAAGCAGCGCGCCGGGTCACCTTCAGCTCCTGGAGCAGCAGCATGTTCCGGAAATCGAGGAAGGACATAAACGGCTTGAGGAGAGGAGCGAGATCGGTGATGCCATCGAAGTCCTCGTGGAGGCCCTTGATCACGTTCATGATGAGGTCCGAGTTGTACACGGGGGCGCCAACCTCCGTGAGAGCGTCTGCCGCCGTCTTCTAGAGAAGGAGGTAGTCGGTGATGGAGCGGTCCCTCTTGCCGGATTCTGTGGAACTCCTCAGCGAGATAGATCTCACGCGTTCTCTTGTTGTCGTTGAAGAGCGCGGCAAAGGCAGTCCAGACCGTGAAGGCGGTGGCGTCGGTGGCCATGACAAGGTCCACGATATCCATCGCCATGGAGCCATAGAGCCAACGGAGCACGGTAGCGTCGAGGCGGAGCCAGGTGGGGTCGGTCGGCGGGGTGGCAGTGGTGAGGTGGTCCTCAAGCGCGTAGGTGGTGACGGTGATGGTGAAGAAGGTGCGCCACTTGGGAAAGGAGGAGACCTTGAGATCAAGGACGATTAGAACCAGCGAGCGGATGCTCTGGATGGCGGTGGCCTGCGCCCATAGATGGGCGTTGGGATGAGGTTCGGGTGGTGGCGCCATGGTGGAGGAAGGGGAGGAAGGAGGAGAGGGAGGGCAGCCGGCGGCGATGGCCGGCTCTGGTGCGGCTAGGGTTAGAGAGAGGATGCAGAAGCGGTTTAGGGTTTAGTACGTGTTTAGGCTGATAGCATGTGGGAGAATTGACCAAACTTGGGCCTTTCCATTGCACTGAATATATCTATACTATTATTAAACAAGCAAACATATTCTTCCCTACAGCCACCCAACAGATGTACACGTCCAGACTCCCACCACACGATCTGATCTGGCTAACTAAAATTTACCACCCAGATTAACCCAATCCCACACACTTTGTGCACGTAGCAATTAAACCTGGCGGACGAAAACTCTGCCGGATCACAATCGTCGCTGAAGTAAAGGAAAGAAAAAAAGATGCCAAACACTCCCCGCCCCGCTGCAGCTAACTGCTTCCCCTAACACTCGGTCGCCGCCGATGCAACCCTCTCTCCCTGTGATGGAAGCGCGGCTGCCTCTCGCCCCACGCCACCGGAGACGCGACTTTATGCTCCCCTCCTCCTGCTCCGCTGCGGTCGACCGTGCGGTCCTTAGGCGTGTGGCAATGCCGTGACGGCGCAGCGGGAGACAGTTGCAAAGGAGTTGGAGCCTCGGAGGTGGCGGATGCTAGCGTGCAGCCAGCGTGCGACGAGCGAAGATTGTGCTGGAGGCCTCTCTCCGGTGGTGCTGCTATTTCCTGGCAACTTCAGATCTGCCAGGACACAGGCGAGCGGCAACGGCAATTCCCCGGCCAGGTTGGCCACGACTCTCTCCTCTGTTCTATTCGTGCTGCGAGCCTGCGAGCGTGTAGCCGTTTGTGTCGTGCGTCCCCGACCGATTCAAGATCGACGAACAGAAGCTAGGCGTCCTCCGCGCGCGAGGCACGCAGGAAGAGGTAGGAGCAAGGTTTTGGATTTCGGCCCGAAAAATCGAAATTTCGTCGAAATCCGGCCATTTCGTTCAGTCCCGGTAAATATGCTAACGGCCAAATTATTTCGGCCCAGTTGAAATTTCTGGCCCGACCCAGACTACAGCCCCAACAAGTAATACCCATCCAGTGACATAGAGCGTCCGAACAGAGGTCCTAACCCTAGAAACAAACAAAATCCCCCAAATCTCTTGTGCGGTGGCGTCTTCCTCACAGCCGATGTGCTCGCGACACTGCATCCTTCTTCAGCTTCAGGGCGCTTGCCACGACGAGGTGGCCATGACGCGGTCGTCGGCCAAAGAACGTGCACGCCCGGTGCAGCTGGCTTGGTGGAAGAACTCTGTATCCTCGAGTGTCCCTTCCGTTGGCTGCCTCACACCCGTCCGGCCGGAACGGGACCAGACTGTCTGGGAGCAATTGATGTACTAACTCGGAGAAAGATGTGGAGTAAGTACAGGGAACTATTTGTTCCTGCTAGCTAAACTATTTGAGATTCAGATTAGTTTGAGCAATCTGCTACTGAATTTTGACCAACCGAAGCAATCGTGTGTGTATAAGCAATCAAATGGATCGTTGATGATCAGTTGATTCCAGTTTATTTTCTTTCTGCAGTATTTTGATTTTTGGTACAATTTCGCTCATTTTCGTTCTATTTTCGTTCAGAAATTCAAATTTTAGATTGATTGATGACGGAGTATGACGCTCTCCATCGCCCTCGCCCCTAGCCCTCCCACCTCACCGTCCTTCCCTTCGCCGTCGACCTCTCCCTGCCGACGAGGCCCAGGGGAGCGAGCTGCTCTCTCCAACCCATGTGTCCGCTTCTTCGCGAGACCCTCCTTCAACCCCTCGCTGGCTGTGTTTCGCAGCAGTGCACAGAGAAGAGGCGAATCGAGATCTGAGCGGAGGTGGACTCCTTCCCATGGAGATTTCTGCAGCGGCCCTGGAGCTATCTCGAAAGCATGGCCAGAGGACCCCGAGAGGAGAGGTGCAGGCTGGAGCGCGCCATCTCTGTGTGGTGATTGCGGTGCTCCCTCGAGCTCTGTCGGGGGCCACCCCGAGGAAGTTTTTTCCGATGGGGAAAACCATGGCGCGGGAGGAGGCCTGTAGCCGACCTCTTCAGGAAGCCGGTCGCCACCAAGCTCGTTGAGCCGGGACGACGTTGGCTGCAGTGATGCTGGTGTGCACGTCTCTAATCCCCTTGAGCGATGCCCAAGTTGTGCGCCCGGCGAGCCGCGATCTGCCGACGATCCCATCATTGTCAGCTCTGATTCGACAGGAGTTCGATTGGCAGCAGAGCATGCCCAGATCACCGAGCAGCAGCCCAGATTGCAGGTCCGCTTCTCTGATCACGGAGGTTTTGAGCTGTCGCTACCTGTCGAGACCATGGCGGACCCGCTTGATGAGATTTGCCCGTTGCAACCTGACACTATGTTGATCCCGGAGGGCCGCGCCCGCATGAGGAGAAGGGTTCCGGCGAAGCTCATCGGGATTCCACTGCAGCGGGAAGGGGATCGAGTTCGAAATGCTTTGCAAAAAGGTGAAAGCGGCTTCTGCAAAAACGCCTTCCCTGGAGGCACAATAGCGTGTCCTGAAGAGGAGGAAATCGCAGCCTTCTTTGGCCAATTGTGGGCCGCTCCCAACCACTCCCCTACTAGGGTTCCCCACTGCCACCGTCCTGGAGCTCCAACCCCGGTGCTAGCAATGGCGGACAAGCCTAGAGGGAGAGGTCGACCCCGCAACCAGAGACCTCCGAATCCTAAGCAGAATCAGCCACCGCCACAGTTCCCACAGCAGTTTGGGAGAGCAGGTGTTGTGAAGTGATCAGGGTCAATGTCTTATGTAGAGACTACCTCAAAATACCCGAGAGCAGGATCTTTGGCATAGAGGGTGACTTATTTCTAGTTCATATCCAAGTGGAGCCGCCTGAAGACCTTCTTGCTGTGGGGCTGCTAAAGATGACGTACAAGGAGACGACGATGATGATGTGGACGACCTAGGGCCTGACAAAAGAAAGGACTCGGACACTACTCGCAGGGAAGATCCAGGAAACAATGTAACAAGGCAAACAGACGCAACAACAAATTCGGCGAGTATTCAAAACTGTGACAAAGGGAACCAGCAAGGTGGGGGTAGGAGAACCTCGAACGACATCAATCCAGATGATCCACAGGCCCCATCTCCTATCAGCATGCTCATAGCAAGCTTGGTGACCAAATGGAATCTCTGAGAAAAGACATACTGTCATGGGTCTCGAATGACAACATGGACCAGCAGAAATGCTACAACCTGCTGCAGGAGATGGCTCTTGTGGATGAAACTGAGAATTTTGGTGTCTGTGAGCTGGATCTCCAACAAGCCGTAGCCTTCCCTTCTGAGGAAAATTCAGAATTTCCTATGTCCTACAAAGATGTGGTTCAGGGTGCTACTGAAGCAGAAGATGAGAAGGAGATCGTCCCTCCAATGGTTGGTGCTGGGCAAAAAACGAGCTCCCACGGGACTGTCTGGGGGCCAATTTTTGGCACTAGGCAGAGTGGTAGAGTAGACACTAGTGGACTCACAATGATGGAGATAGCACAAGAGAACAAGAAGAGGAAAAATCTAGAGATATCAAAGAGCACGCGCCCTTCCCAAGGTATCGCCAAGGATCCTTTCTCTTCCAACCCTTTTGCTCCTTTATTTGATCCACACTTAGTTGATTTTGCTCCCAAAGTAGGAATACATGTTAATTCAGTTAGTTCTCCAGTTCCTAGTGAAGAACCTTTGCTTGATAATAATGCCCCCCCTGTAGATGATCACTTTACCCTAGCTAGGCTTGATAGTAGCTGCTCTTTTAATACTCCTAAAAATTCTGTTGTAGCCAAGGATTACGAGTCGATGAGTCGCAACTTGTCGCTTGGGTACCGACAAGTAGACAAGTCGCACGACTTATCTAGACTTGTCGCAACTTGTCGCGACTAGTCGAGGTTTTTGGTTGGAACACAAGTACCGACAAGTAGACAAGTCGCACGACTTATCTAGACTTGTCGAGCGACACTTAATCCTTGGTTGTAGCACAGAATCATGTTGTTCCTTTTGCTTTTCCTGTAGGCTCTGTTAATAACAATAGATGTAGACCTCTCCCTGTTTTAGCACAGGAAGAAGTCCCTGTTTCTTTTACTCCTTTTAATTTCGCAAGTTCGGCTGTTTTAGCACAGGACGATCCTCTGCAATCTACTACTACTCCTCTAGATGATTTTCCTTTAGATAAAGCTTTAGATAGTGAAGAGGCTTGGATAAAGGTATGCAATCATAGGCGGAGCAAGCACTCCAGGAAAAATAGGTCTTTATGAATTACGCCATCTGGAATATTAGAAGTATCTCTGCTCTGGGTAGGAAAGAGTGCATTATTGATACTTTTGCTAAGCTTAAACCAACCATAATAGGATTTCAGGAGACCAAAAAAGAGGTTATCTCTGACTCCTACCTGAAATCCTTAGTTGGCAATAAGATTTTGCTTGGAAAGAGTTACATGCCAAAGGCACTGCGGGTGGCCTCCTTTTAGGAGTAGATACTGACCTTTATGAGGTCTTAAGATGGCAAGTTAGAGATTTCTCTATTTCATGCCATATTAGAGTTAAAAGTGACAATACCATCCTTAGAGTAGTTAATGTGTATGGCTCTCCTTATGAGGAAGGTAAAGAGAGTTTCATTTCCGAGCTTCATAGCTTATTTGTAGACTGCCAAACCATGACTCTTGTCGGTGGAGATTTCAACCTCGTGAGATTTTCCACTGATAAAAGTAATGGAAAGGTAAACCACAAATGGTGTGACAAGTTTAATGAATGGGTTGAGATCTGGAGTCTCTTAGAAATTAGGATGGGAAACAGAGCTTACACCTGGTCCAACAACCAGGTGGACCCCATCCTTGCTACTTTAGATAGATTCTTCTGCACTACTGATTTTGACCAGAAATTCCCCCTAGCAACAGTTCAAGCTTTCTCTAGGCTGGGGGAGCGACCACACGCCAGTTCTTTGGGACTCTGGCTGTGCCTCACCCCCAAAAGCTTCTAGCTATAAGATGGAAAAATGGTGGCTCCTTAGAGCAGATTTCTCTGCTCTAGTAGAAAATATCTGGAGCAAACCAACAAAAGGAAGAACTGCCATAGATATATGGCAGGAGAAAGTTAGAAATTTAAGAAGAGGAACTAAAGGTTGGTGCTCAAATGTCGAAGCTGAGCTTAGGAGGTTAAAAAAACACTTGATGTCGGAATATGACCATTTAGACATTAAATCTGAATCGGAAGAGCTTTCCCCCGAGGAAAGTGCTAGGATGAAATCTATTTTCAACGAGATGAGTAGGATTTGGCTTAAAGAGGAAATAAAAGCCAAGCAAAGATCTCGTGATAGGGATATTAAAGAGGGGGATAGGAACACTGCGTATTTTCATGCAGTGTCAAACCAGAGGAGGAGGAAAACTCTGGTCCACTCCCTTAATGGCCCTGATGGCCTAGTCTCTGATCAGAAAGGGATGTTAGACATAGCTGTTAGTTTCTACAAGGATCTTTTTAGTAAAGAACATAGAAACGGCTTCAGCCTTTCCAACTCTCTCTTTACTAATGAGGACCTTGTTACCTCAGAGGAGAACGCTATCCTGTGTGCTCCTTTCTCAGAGGAAGAAGTCAAAATTGCTCTGTTTAATTCCTATGCTGATGGTGCCCCAGGCCCAGATGGCATACCTTTTTTCTTCTACCAAAAATTCTGGTACTTAGTTAAAGACGATCTCATGGCTATGTTTAGAGATTTCCATGCCGGAAAACTCGACATATTTAGGCTTAATTTTGCTATGCTGACTCTTATACCTAAGGAACCGGACGCTGTCGTTATGAAAAAATTCAGACCTATTAGTCTTCTGAACTGCAGCTTTAAGATTTTCACCAAGGTTCTGACAATTAGAATTGGTCAGATCATGGACAGATTGGTCTCGCCCAACCAATCTGCCTTCATTAAAGGTAGATATATACTGGAAAGTGTAGTAACAGCTCATGAAGTTTTACATTCTGTATATAAATCTAAAAGCAAAGGGGTTGTTCTCAAGCTCGATTATGAGAAGGCCTTTGACAAAGTTAATCTAGATTTCCTGTTTGAGCTTCTAGAGTTGAGAGGCTTTAGTAAAACTTTTATTTCTTGGGCTAAATGTATCACCTTAGGTGGTTCGGTAGGTGTGAAACTAAATAATATGGAAAGTGACCTTTTCCTCACTGGAAAAGGCTTAAGACAGGGAGACCCGAGCTCCCCCATCTTCTTCAACCTAGTAGTAGATGTTCTAACTAAGATGTTAGTTAAAGCTTCTGATTAAGGGCTTATTCGAGGTCTTTGTTCAGATATCTGTCCTGGAGGTGTCATTAGTCTACAGTACGCTGATGATACCATACTCTTTGTAGATAATGACACTGCCTTAGCCACTAACCTTAGACATACTTTGACTTGCTTCGAGCAAGTTTCCGGGATGAGGATCAACTACAGCAAGAGCGAGTTGATTCCTATCAACATGGACTTGTAAGAGAGTCAATCTTTCGTAGATATTTTCGAGTGCGCGGTTGGTTCCTTCCCTATAAAGTACCTTGGGATCCCGCTGCACTACGACAAGCTTAGGCGAGAGGATATTCAACCTCTCATTGACAAAATCCTTAGTAGAATCGCAGGTTGGAGGGGCAAGCTTCTCTCCTACGGAGGGAGACTGGTTTTAATCAAATCTTGCCTTGCTAGCATACCCATCTACCTCCTTTCCTTCTTCAAGTTCCCCAAATGGGCTATTGAGTTAATTAACACGCAAATGGCCAATTGTCTGTGGAACGATTTTGAAGGACACAGGAAAATCCATCTTGCCAATTGGCATTTAGTTTGTATGAAAAAAGATTTCGGTGGCCTGGGCATTCCCAACCTTAGAGACCTAAACATTTGCTTGTTAGGTTCTTGGATTAAAAGGTTTGCACAGCCAGGCAATATATTGTGGAAGCAGTTGGTTGAGAACAAGTACTCGGCCTCCTCCCCAAACATTTTCTGCAGTAGCTTAGATAATTCTTCCAACTTTTGGAAGGGAGTAATGTGGGCAGCTCAAGCTGTCAAGTTTGGGTATATATGGTCTATAGGAAATGGTGTTAAAATTCGTTTTTGGGAGGACTGTTGGTTTCGCATCTCCCCCCTAGCGATCCAATTCTGGGATATCTACTCTATCTGCTTGCAACAATGCCAAACAATTGCCCAGGTTTGGGATGGCTCCTCTCTCAAATTAACCTTCAGAAGGAACTTTTCTCCCAGGCTGATGGAGCAATGGTTTGCTCTAGAGGCAATCGCACAGGGGATTTCCCTTACTGGAGATACGGATGCACTGATTTGGAATTATAATAGTTCTGGAGTGTACTCCTCTAGTTCATTATATGCTATTATTAATTTTAGGGGAGTAAAACAAATTTTTATTCCTGCTATTTGGAATTTAATTATTCCCCCTAGAATCCATATTTTTCTCTGGCTTGTTATGAATAATAGAATCATGACAAGAGATAATTTAAAGAAAAGGAACATGAATAAACCAGAGTGCTGTGTTTTCTATTCTGAAAAGGAATCAATAGATCACCTGTTCTTTCACTGTATAGTTGCTAAGGAAATTTGGAGCCGGGTTAGGTCTTTCTTTGGTAAAAATCTGGGCAGTGACTTAGCTTCCATTTCTCACTTCTGGATTGCCAACAATAACCATGCTGCTCTTAATGCTATCTGTGCAACTATTATGTGGTCCATTTGGACACTTAGAAATGATCTTATTTTCAATGGTGTGACCTGGATTAGTTTGAAACAGATCTGGTGGATCATCTTAAGAAATCTAAAGAAGTGGAGAAGCATTTTCAAGGAATCGATGATGGACTTGGTGGACTCTTTCTGCCAGTTCTTCCATCAAGACCTGTTGCTGCCTCTACAAATCGAGGGTGGCTGATCAAGGGAGAGAATCTGAAATCTTCCCAGCACTCCACTCCAGCAGCCTCTAAGCTGTCTGATGATCTGACAAGGCTCGAGATCGAGGGAACAGCGACGCGTCAGCAAGTCTTCACCAGTCCCACTTCGACGCTGGACAGAGAGCTGTGGCTCTCCCCACTCGCCCAAGGAACTGAACTGCTGGTGTAGATCTTGATGCTTTTGCCTCACTCCTGCCGACGGTGAGCTTGTTACTTGCTTTACTTTCAGTTTGGCCTGCGAGCCATTTTTAGTTTTCCCTTCTCTTGTCTAGTCCTTGGACTGTAATAGATTTTAGTAGCTGGATTTCGGAGTACTTTCTCTCTGCGGAGGAAAGCCTCTACCAACTTTGTTACTCTGCCTGTTCTGCGGGTTTCTTAAATGGAACCGGGAGAGGGTCTCCTATTTTTCTAAAAAAATTTTTAGATTGATCATTTCGTCCGAGATTTTCCGAAAAGCCGAAATCCGCCCATTTCGCCCAGGGGCGGTAAATTTTGCAAACCGAAATCCAAAACCCTGGGTAGGAGTAGTAGAGGTGGGTGGGTGAGGGGCTGGAGCTGGGCGTCGGCAGCGACGCTTCGAGTCCGGGCGGCGGCCTAGCTCGACCTCGCCTCCAGGCTCAGGTTGACGTCCGCCTACGAGCGGAGCTCGACCTCCTCCCAATCTCCACATGCTTTTGCGCTGCTTAGCTGCTTCCTTTCAACCTGCTGGCCGACGAGGTGCACTGTAGATAGTTCGTTGCTTTTGCGCTGCTTTGCTTCCTTCCAATTGCTTGTTCAGTCAAGAATTATTGCAGCGCCGCGAGGAAGAAGATCAGGACAGTTTCCAAATGGGTCAGTGGCGTTGGGTGTCTTGGCCAGTATGTGGTCTTTTAAGTAATTGATTATCTAGGTGGATGTAAAATTGTTACGAAAGATACTGCTAATAGAATAGTGTTAAAGCCTCCATACTTCAGGTTTGGCAAATTGCCACAAACGTATGTATATGATAATTGCCACAAACGTATGTAAATGACAATGATTATCTATATGTTCCATGTGCAGAAGAATGTTAAAACCCTTGAGATGGCAGCTGTCGTGCACAATGGGGCTAGGGAAGCATGTGCGAAATGTGGTTATTCATGAATCATAAAGATGGATCCCGAAATTGCACTTTGCACGCGACGAAAGCAGTACCAGATGGATTCTACTTTGCAAACTACAGTGTCTCGAACTTGACTGTACTATGCATATTACGATGTCTTAACTTGAATACGGTTTATTGTTGATTATTACAGGAAGCAGTTCTGTTGTGATAGGATTTATCAGTGCATGAATGAGAAGCAGATACATGGTGTGGACTGTGTTATATCAAGGAATGTGGTAGCTCATGATTTTGCAACTCTTGGTGCTAAAGCTTATGTTATGGTGTGTTGCATGATCACATTTTGACCTGCGCATGAAGGTCTCTTGATATTTCTTGTAAGTGATTGTTCTCTTGGTATTAAACATTGCTTTCCATTAAGAATTCAGGTTACTCCCATGAACCAAGTTTCTTGTAAAGGATTGTTCTCTTGAAAAAATAACTGGTGATGGCATCTACTAGCAGCTTGAAAGTTTGACAAATGAATCACATTTTTTACTTGTCTGCGTAACAATACTGAAGCCTAAACATGACGAGGTTATGGAGGTGTAATGGCTAGCCATGAGTTCATGGCTGCAATGCGGCGTTTCCTTGTTGATGCCAGGGGTGCCCCATGGTGGCAGATTAACAGAATTAATAGTAAATGACATACTGATTCACTCTATAAGTCTATACCATATATATTCTCTATTGTGTATGAAAAAACTAAAAAGTGCCAATCAACTAAATCATAAGATGTGTCTTTTTAGAGACGTGTGTGCACGTGCAAAGCTACTACTCCCTCCGTCCCAAAATAAGTGTCTCAAGTTTGTACAAAATTGAATGTATCTATATATGTTTCATGTCTAGATACATCCACTTTTTGACAGATCTAAGACAGTTATTTTGGACGGAGGGAGTAGTATAGACAAATTACAATCCTAATCATAAATGGGGGATCACACAAATAAGGACTCTCCACGATTTAGAGAATTAGAGGGATATGTCACGCTAGGTGACATATCTGTCTAACAGGACAACACTGAGCACCGTGCATGGGAGCACCACATAGAAAATCCATGATGTGTCTCCAAACGTGACGGTCCCAACAAAGAAACGACGTCATGACCACTGGCATCGCGTTGGTCTAGCATCGTGGGGGGTTCATCCGCTGACCCGCAGTCCCGTGCGGCCTCCCGGGTGGCCACTGCGCCGCCACAGGTTGCCCACAACGCCTGTGTGGCCTCCTTGATGGCCGCTGCCATCACAGAGAGAAGGAGACGGCGGGTCCCACGACTGGCTGTCCGACATCTCGTCGCACGAGCGACGGCCGAAGGAGGCAGAGTTCCTATGCGCCGACAGTAGAGCGGGAACCTTTTTCCCCTCTTCTTGGGCCCCATGCTCACTATCGTAGACGATGGAGACGATAAAGAGATGGGCGTCTAGATAGCCTGTGCCATTTTTAGGTTCAGATGGGGATGATAAAGACGACGAAGACGATAAAGAAGATGGCGCCAGATATCACGTGTCGAGATACAGACACTAGGGATGAATGACACCCCATTTTTAGGTTCAGTGGCGGGCGCATACATGATACAAACACCCACAAGACAACACAATGTTTTTACCCAGGTTCAGGACACTTGGAAGTGTAAAACCGTACATCCTGCTAGATTGTATATATGGATATGGTGTTTTGGTTGTTTGCAATGCGGAGATCTCTTTGTCCGGTTCTGGCCAATCCAAGGAAAGAACTCTAAGCAACGAGCTTGCTCTTCTCTGGAGGCCAGAGATGGTTTAAGGATCAAACCCCTACCTACGTAGCCATGGGTCTCCTTTTATACGGAGAAGGGGTTACCACAGAGGCCATCATACATGCATCGCGAGGCAGATGCATACGGTGCATGGCACCGCCTTCTAAACGTGGCACAACAGGTGCATAGAGGACTACCCCTTCGGTCTGTCAGCTTGCCATCTCGGCGTGTAGTAGATAGTCATCACGATGGCCTGCCACCGTGCCTATATACCACATGGTCCTGTCACTTGATGCATGCATCGTCCACGGGTTTGGCACTGGCGGGCCAGGACATGAACACCACGTGGCACCACAGAAGTGACGCCTCCTACCCGGGACGGTGCGAGTGCGCCATTGGTATCCTTCCAGGGCCTCCAGCGGGCGTCACTTATGACGTCTAGCGCCCGAGAGGAAGTGCTAGCGGTGTCAGGCCTACACCTTGCCGGGTGTTAATTAAGCTTGACGGGCACCCCGAGAGTAGATGCTGATGTCAGGCTGCACCTGCTTGTGCATTCAAGAGATGTAGTATTTACATGTCTCCACGCTCTCTTGTTCTTCTTCGGTTGATATCCATGCTGCCCTTCCCAGGGTAAGGTCGTTGTGGCCCATGCTCGGCGGGCCCGTGGGGACCCTTGGATTCACGGTAACGATACAACCCTATCGTAATTGATGATATCAATTATCTTCGGAAGAGTGGTGTCAAGAAAAGAACCATTTGATTTTACAATCCTATTTTAACTTCTTAGACCAAACTTGGTTGGGGACCAAGAAACTCGAACTTACTTAATATGTGTTGTTGGAGGGCATTGAAGACTTGGCTACCTTATGAAGATTCAAGTGATTTATCAAGCCACGTCATTTGGATTATCACATGATTATCTTATATTCAATGTGCCTCCTTGCAGGTACTTGTAAGTAAATTGTTTACGTTGAAAGTTACTTACCCTTTTGCATGTGTTTGGTTTTATACCTTGCATGTGTTTGTATATGTTGTTCTTACTTCTTACCTATCTCGAGTAATCAAGTTTGCTTATGCTGGTTATGAAAAAACTTGTAAATTCCCAATTAGTGTCCTCTTTATTCAACAAGCAACAAAATACTATTGTTGAAGAAGAGAAGCTAGTCCCAAAATATGATGACATCCGACAATATAGTTGTATGTATAGAAGCATGTAAAATCTCAACATGATTTTTTGAAAATGGCCAGAACCACTACCGCTAGATCTAATTATAAAAGTAAGCTCACTGGTTGCAAATTGTTGATAAAAGCAGTCATTGTAGAGAGTATTTTTTGAACTATACTCTCCACATGTTTAAGTGTGTGAGCAGCCATTTAGGGATGTACTCTGCAATTATTTACTATGTTTTCTCTGCACTTGGTGAATATGCCAATATCAATATATGTTTCCGTTATCATGTTAGTTGTTGTAAACTTACTTCCTATTAATATGGCAGCAAATTCAAGATACCATTAGGCCGGATTTTTTTAAGCTTCAGAAATCTGATGTTTTTAAACATGGGAAGTGATCATGTCCATATTTGTGGAACTATAGAACTGTTGGATGCTGGCCACACTAATTTCATGTCGACCCTTTTTTGTTACCAAAATCCTTGATTTTCTAGATAAAGTATAGTATCATGTGTGAGAAGAACATTAAGACCTAGTCTCTTTAAGCTTCACATATCTGAATTTTTTTAGCATGGGAGGAATCATGTGCCTATCTTCCTCCAACAATGTATGAACGCTGGATGCTGGCCGCACTGATCTAATGTTGACTATTTTTGCTGCCAATATCCTAGATCGTGTAAGTAAAGTATAGTATCTTGTTTGAATAAACCTCATTAACTTCCTAATAATTTTGTAATAAGTGATTTACAGGCATGAATGCTTTGTTGCATATCAGCCACTTAAAGTTCATACATATAGCCTTTGTTGCTCAGTAGGTGAAACAAAGTGGATATGCAATATGGAGCAAAGATGCTCATCTAGATATTTGATGATGACTTGTTATCTCATCGAAGTACCCAACAAATAACACATGAAAGATCATCACTCCTATTTTGTTTTATTAATATGAAAAATATCGTGTTGACTGGCTCTGGTGGCATTTGGTAATTGTTTGCTGATATAATTATGGAGTGACGTTCAGTTGAACCACTGAAATGCTACAGATTCAATAGATTAGAAGTCTCATATCCTCTTACGTTTAATTATGGATTTCACAGTAACAGAAATAGGTCATCAGTTATGTTGTATTTATTAATTTTTTAAGCATGCCCTTTTATTGTTAATTGTATACTCTTCTTTTACTATAACATGTATAACATTTATGTTTTTCTGTTCCATGCTTGTGATGCACATGTTGAAAATGTGCATTACACGTGCAGTCATACACAGTAACTAGTATTCTGTAAAAGAAATTTATACTTTACCAAGCTGTATAAAGCTTTCGATGATGGCAACGTAATGATCTATCTCAGCATTTTAAGGCTTTAGTTGTTCCTAATGCACTCTTGTAACTAAAGTAGCCCTGATCCAACCAACAATGTAATTTTAGTTATTTATAGTTGAGCGTCTCGGATGAAGGCTCGCCTGACTATATCCTACCAACAATATTTGTCTTCATACTCCTTACTTTAGTGGTATACTTCAGCTCAACCCAAGTTTCACACCCATTCTATTTTGTTCTAATTGATTTTCACGCATGAGATTGTGGCGAGGAATGAACATCTCAATATGCTTGTGATCGGAACAAGGAGAAGAATTATTATGCAGACAAGAACATATATTTGTCTTTTATTCCCAAGTTTGGACTAGTACTGGCCAGGGGTCACACATGTTAATGCATGACACTTTATTTGTCACTGTTTCATCGATAGGTCCATCGACTAAACATCAATGCTTCATCTATTGACTAAACAACGGGGCGATGGAGCGGGACCTGCACATTGCAGATCCCCGACAGGGTTTGCAGTGCAGCCGTCCTCATCGCCTCGAGCTGAGCTAGCTGTTGAGGTTGGATGAAGCCCTGGCTGATCTGTTGTTGCTGAGGCTGGAAGAAGCCTTGACCCATCTGCTGCTGATGTTGGATGAGCTGTTGTTGCTGTTGGACGATGATAGCATGCACGACGCTATGGATGGCAGGGCAACGGAGCTGCTCGGGAATCTGTGCCAGCTGTCGGCAACATTGTTGCCGCATCACCTGGCAGCTGCTCTGTTGCCAGATCTTTGACCGAAGGAAAGGCAACATCGCCACTGGGCTGCACTGCTGCACGAGGAACTGGCGACATGGGTTCAACTGTTGTAGCAGAAATGGCTGGAAAAATGGTTGTTGTTGTTGCTGCAGAAAAAGTTGGTGTTGCTCGGGAAATTGTTGTTGTTCCTCTGAGAATTGCCACGATGGCACAAAAGGTTGTTGTATTTGAGAAAATGGTTGCTGCGGCTGATATAGGCCGCTAGGATCAAACTGTCCAGGTTGTTGCTGCAGAAAAGGTTGTTGTTTCTTTGAAAACAATTGTTGTAGTTTCCAAAATGGTTGTTTCCACTGGTATTGGCCGATAGGATCAAACTGCCCATATTGTTGTTGGTGCAGAAAAGGTTGTTGTAGATATGGAAATGACTGTTGCGACTGGTATTGGCTGCTCAGATCAAACTGACCAGGTTGTTGTTGCTGCAGAAAAGGTTGTTGTTGCTCCTGCGAAAATGGCTGCTGTTGCGCACAGTGTTGTTGTAGTTGCGGAAATGACTGATGCAACTGATATTGTCCGCTAGGGTCAAACTGCACTATGGCGGTGGCCATGGTCGCTGCCACGGCAAGGAGGGCAAGGACGAGGAAGGCCTTCATAGTGGATTTGTGATGATTTTGCTCTAGGTGTGTGAAGGATGGATTGATGATGGAGGAGGATCTTCGTGGTGTGGGCCTATTTATAGCTGCTATGGCATGGTTTCGTCTTACCTTTGCATTTGCTTTCCATAAAAGTGCTTGGATGCTTATCTAACTGATCATTGGTATGTTGTGTTTGGTGGCACTATATACGAATGTAGTTTTTTTTTTGGATTGATCATCAAAGGTCCTTTACCACCCTTGCACGTATCATCTGATTTATAGGAAAGATTGATAATTGGCAATGACTCATCTCATTCACTTTACATATCAAACGCTTATCTAGATAGTGTCACTATCTGAAAGTAAGTAGGTTTGAAGTGTTCTACGTGATAGGCATAAAACATATTGGCGTGACTTGTGCGAACTAATTTGTGATTTTTCTTATGTGATGTTAACATAGATAACCTAGTTAACATGAAGGGTTGTTCTAGACTTTATTTTATTTAGGATTAACTTTGTAGTGTTGTACACGATGGTAAGATGAACTAGACGATACTGGACAAATGGAGGTCCACCTCCATGGAGCTCTTTATATAAAATTAGCCAAAAAAATCATATTTTTGAAGTTTTAAAAATCTGAAAAAACATAGATGTAGGCAATAATTTATTCTATCAATGTCTAAAATCTCTAGAAATGTCTTGTCTTTTGGGCTGCACAAAAATGTCAAAGTCAGAATTTCGACTCTTACAAATCTGTCAAATTTTATTATTATTTGTAACCTAGAAGATGAAATATTTTGATTTGAAATTTAAATGTTGGTAGAATACAAAATTGTCTATATCTAGGATGCTTTTAATTTCTTTTTGAAACTTATAAATAGGGAAATAAGGTGCTCCATGTAGCCCGGCCTCCATTTTAGGTTCCCGGAACTAGCAAACATTTTTTTTTTACTTTTTGGGCTCATCAAATCGATTTGTACCCTTTTCATGTCATTGATTATAATGGCCTATGAGTTATTATAATACATATCGGTTTAGCGAGGCTTTACATGATTTTGATCATTGCAATCTAATCAAATACATGTGAAGGTTCAATCTAGATTTAATTCAAATTGTGAGCAAACATTTAGATAATTTATAGGTTTTCTTTTGCTGATTTCATTTGAACATATGAAATAATTCACATGTTTACACGAGTGGGTGAAATATAAACCTGTAAACTTGTAGATTGTACTGAGAAAAAACAATGAATAGAGACCAATATAGAAAATATTAATACTCACTGTTCAAATTAGTATTTGTACACAAAGATTACGGTTCAAATTAATATTTTAATAAATGGGCATGTGATTCCTTAACAAAATTATGAAGTCAAAAATAAAACAAAGGTTAGGAGCACCGCACCGGACCTCAAGCTCCAAAAAAGGTTTCGATTTCTTTCCAAGAAGCAAACTTATTCTCTCTTTACATCATGGGTTGTTCCCAGATAAAGTACTCTAACGGTTGAGTTTGTATCATGTTTGTATACATTTTTTTTAATCAGGCGTCGGAAGGGAAAGAAATCCACAAACAGATCAACCCATGAGTTAGCTGGACCCCGTTAAACTGCACGACCAAGTCGCCACTACTGGCAGCTGCGGGCGTTGCGTAATCCAGGCATTTCGCACCGGACAGGAAGCGCTGATCTGTTACCTATTGAACTTCGACGAGAAGGAGAAGGAGGCCACCCTTGGTCTCAACATCTTGCCAACGATCAAAGTTCTGTTACACCTCGATCGGGCCCCTAGTCGTTGACGAGGCTTGCGCTATTGCTTACGCAGTTGACGACGACGAGCATGATGGTTCTGAGAATGAGGAGGCCCAGTACAAAGATCGATTTATTGAATGGATGAACTCTATATTTTTGCAAATCTCTTTGACTGATGCTATTAGTATTTCTCCTTATTTCAAGCATATGAAGATATTGTTACTAATACAAGTAAGATCCCTAACGTGAAAAATATATACTATGCTTGCTAATTATTCTTTCAAAGATTAAATACCAGAGAATCTTGGAGATCCAAGTATACACACTATACCTTGCTCTACTAGAAATAACTAGCAAAGGCTGGCGCGGCGGCATGCCACGTAGGCTTACCACACGGCAATTTAACGAATGGTAACGGTGTACACAATGCTAAGCAATGCTAACTAACAACGTCATGGCCTACAATTTCTGAAGAGGACTTGGGAATTTTCAAGGAAAAAAGCAAAAGCGTATATGTTCAGCGCTTGTCGGCTTGGGGGAATCGTCTGCGGACCTGAACATAGGTAGCCATAGGAATATAAGCCGTGGTTACATTGGGAAGGATCCTGTGTCGAAGAAGGAGGACGTCGAATATAAGAAGATAGGCCTGAGTAGCCCATGGGACGAATTACAAGACCCGATCGAAGAGAAATTATGTGAGGGCTCGAATCAAATATGATGAAAACATCTCAAATTTGGTCACGGGGACATTAAAACGAAGAACTTTATGGAAAACTTGGTACTCAAGTCACCAGCTTAACTCTATTAATTGCTTTTTAGTAGTCATGTTTTTCATGGTTCATGTTCCTTTTGGCAGAAGAAGCAAAATGAAGAACCATTATGCTCCCAGGGGTCCTTGATGAGGTTGGACAACCCTCTTTATACCATGCGATCAACGTGGCCCTTGGAGCGTAATTTATACCGAGAACCCACATGAGCGAATGGAGCGAAGGGGAGCCGAGAAGTCTACTTGCATCGAGGATATGAGTCAAGTAGCCAAAGAAGAAATCCAACACACCCAATCTGAAACCCTAGTCCATGGCAATGTAGAACAAGAAGCAATGGATGCAATTAACAAAATGTTGCCTTCTATCGCCACAGGAATCAAGGCTTGGGTGCATGGTGATCAGAAAAGGGAGAGTTTCAGTTAGCACCATTAGTCGGCTCGAGCTCGACATCAAACCCGGAGTCCAATGCCAATCTGAAGACAAATTCTCCCAATACTTTGGTAGCACCTCATCATAGCAGCCCGTCTCTCTCTTTCATGGGTGCCCATGCGTCTCCTACGGCTGATATCGACGCTCTCACGGTAAGCGCCGCACGTCAGCCAAAAGCTGTTTCCGCGTCCGCTTAATAAAAAATAGTGGCATGCACAACATATTCATCAGTGGCGTCCCTTGGGGCTCACCACTGATCGCTTTTACCCGCGGCGTTTAAAGCATGCACCTATAGTAGCATATACCGGTGGCGCGTGGAACACGCGCAATCTGTTTGTATGTTAAACCGGTGGTGCGTGGGCCGTGCGCCATTTGTAACAGTTATTAGTGGCGCATAATCAGTGCCGCGTAAAGACGCGCCACTATGGTCCCAATAGTGGCCCTATGATCCAAATAGGCGCGCCACTATAAGGCCTTTTCTTACTAGTGCAGTGTTTAACCTACGTTCAGGCCACTCCGAAGCGTAAAACTGTCATGCCCCGAGACCCGGCCCGGTAGAATGACAGCCGCCGCGCGCCTATAGACCCTGAAGCCTATACTCGCGCAAGGCATAGAGAAGCAGGCGTAAACCAGCACAGTGGATCTCAACAGCTCATCTATTCATTTTACAAGATTATTACATTTACAATTATAAAATAGTTCTCTATCGTGTCCCACCCAACTGGTCCAGCCTACTCTTCGGATGACCACGTCTTCCGCTGCGCACTCTGATACTGCAACTAAAAACAGAGGGGAGCAAGGGTGAGTACAAACAAGTCGTACTCAGCAAACAATTCAAACACTTTCATATACTTTGTAAAATACACTAGGTTTTCAAAATACAAGTAAATCCATTGTGTGGTTAAGTTCTTAATCAGGTTAAAAAAACATGGTGCCACACATGAAAGTGAGTTTCCCTACCCGGGAATCACAGGGGTGAATATTCACGCTTTTACACTCTTAAGAGGGGTACTCCGACATCAACAGCCTCGCCCAGAGCCACACAGGCTCCAGAACGGGCAGAGCCCTTTTACCCGCTCAGACACCGAACACCTTGACCAACTCGATGTCGGTCGCTCCTACGGATCCATCACCGACACTTTCCATTCAAGGGCCGCCCCTCACGGAGAACTCAGACAGTCCCATACCTGTACTGTGACCGGTATAATACAATCACCTTCGTAACATCAAGTTTTCTTTATAAAAACATTCAGTTCATTTGCATGTCAAAAATACGTGCTAATCCCGGTTCGTACCGGTGGCTCCTACGGATCCATCACCATAACGACACCAGTGCATTAGCCTCGTATATCAACACAAAGTTCGTACCACTCTGGGTATCACACATAATCAATCAAAGCATATCGTACAAAATCTACGAGAGTGATAAGAAAAGCTTGCCTCGGGTAGCTGCGTGATAGCTCTCAAATACTCCAGCTACTTCGTAGGATCGATCGCTCCAGATATCAGCCACAACCGGCAAATGAACTCACAATCCATACACGGATACGCCAGCAGACCAGAGCCAAAGAATACCACCAGCAAGATGATACGCAGACGCTCCATTGGCCGCCTATCTCATGCTAGCGCCCCACAGCAGATGATTCGCCTCTCATCAACGAATGATCGGCAGCACTCCGCCGGCCGCCACTCGCCGCATGCCATCACCGACATCGCCTTGTAATCTCTCTCTGATTCAGCAGCACCTCCTTATGTGTATTTGCAGATCCTCCAAAAGTATACGCTGGCTAATCTCACCTCTCTCAGCTCGGTCGCTACTCAGCTAGCTACTGCCCTCTGCTCTGGCTTTGATCGATCGATGGAGAGAACGGCAGCCAGGAAAGCGCTGCTCTATTTATAAGACGTTGGAAAGGAAATATCTCACCGCTCGCCGCTTGAGCCGAGCAGAAAAATATCTGCCGACGTGCCGACCTCCAGCTAAAATATCTGTCGACCGCGTTGCCTCTTCGACGCTGCTAAGGAAAGCAATGAGCTGTTCTCATTGGCTCACTCACTCCCACGTGGCAAGGACCCATACGTTGACCTCCATGCAGATCTCCACGTTGGAAGGTGACTCATCCACTAGCACAGAGCCACGTTGACTCTTGCTTGCCTAATCCCTAACGTCATGCATGGTGCGGATCAACTATGCACGCACATGCAAGCAGCTCGATTACAAAGCATCAGGAATTCAATTTGGCTCCCGGGAGCATGTGCTCCCGGTATGTTCAAAAAAATTGAACAATTTGAAAAATGCTCAAAAAAATCCGAAAAAAATCATGCACATACCTAACGATGTCACGCACGACCGTGTCAAATTTCGCACCGAAACGATATCGTATGCGCCCTGTGCGAAAATGACAAAATTTCTGTCAGAATATGAGATCCAAAATTTTGAATTTTCTATCAGAATTTTCTCATTTTTGTACAGGGCGCATACGATGTCGTTTCAGTGCCAAATTTGACACGGTCGTGCGTGACATCGTCAGATACGTGCATGATTTTTTTCGGATTTTTGTGAACATTTTTCAATTTGTTCAATTTTTTTGAACATACCGGAAGCATGTGCTCCCGGGAGCCAAAACGCTCTTCTCATCAAAGTACTACTACTCTAGGTAGCTCCATCGACATGCAAAAGCACTACTAGCTAGTGAACATGCACAAGCAAATCAGATCAATCGACTCCACTATTTTTAAACAAAAGAGATTAGCATAAATTAGAGCTAATTGCATTTTAATCAAATTAATTAACAACTCGAAAATCAGGGTATTACATCCTCCCCACCTTATAAGAATTTTGTCCCCAAAATTCAACACGAAACAAATTTTCTTTCTTTTCAAAACTTAGCAAGATTTGGAGAAATCAAACCAAAAGAAATTTTTCAGGCAATCAAATAAGAGATCTAACAAATATATCAAGATTCAAGATGTTAGAACAAGCAAACATGCATAAATTAGCCCAACAAAACATGGTGCAAAGTTAATCTCAAACAACAAACACAACAATGTTAGTCACAAAACTAGACTACCGTTCTACCCAATTTCCCGTGACCTATAACCTAGAGCTCTGATACCACTTTAACTGTCACGCCCCGATACCCGGCCCGGTAGAATGACAGCCGCCGCGCGCCTATAGACCCTGAAGCCTATAAACGTGCAAGGCGTAAACCAGCACAGTGGATCTCAACAACTCATCTATTCATTTTACAAGATTATTACATTTACAATTATAAAATAGTTCTCTATCGTGTCCCACCCAACTGGTCCAGCCTACTCTTCGGATGACCACGTCTTCCACTGCGCACTCTGATACTGCAACTAAAAACAGAGGGGAGCAAGGGTGAGTACAAACAAGTCGTACTCAGCAAACAATTCAAACACTTTCATATACTTTGTAAAATACACTAGGTTTTCAAAATACAAGTAAATCCATTGTGTGGTTAAGTTCTTAATCAGGTTAAAAAAACATGGTGCCACACATGAAAGTGAGTTTCCCTACCCGGGAATCACAGGGGTGAATATTCATGCTTTTACACTCTTAAGAGGGGTACTCCGACATCAACAGACTCGCCCAGAGCCACATAGGCTCCAGAACGAGCAGAGCCCTTTTACCCGCTCAGACACCGAACACCTTGACCAACTCGATGTCGGTCGCTCCTACGGATCCATCACCGACACTTTCCATTCAAGGGCCGCCCCTCACGGAGAACTCAGACAGTCCCATACCTGTACTGTGACCGGTACAATACGATCAACTTCGTAACATCAAGTTTTCTTTATAAAAACATTCAGTTCATTTGCATGTCGAAAATACGTGCTAATCCCGGTTCGTACCGGTGGCTCCTACGGATCCATCACCATAACGACACCAGTGCATTAGCCTCGTATATCAACACAAAGCTCGTACCACTCTGGGTATCACACATAATCAATCAAAGCATATCGTACAAAATCTACGAGAGTGGTAAGAAAAGCTTGCCTCGGGTAGCTACGTGATAGCTCTCAAATACTCCAGCTACTTCGTAGGATCGATCGCTCCAGATATCAGCCACAACCGGCATATGAACTCACAATCCATACACAGGGCGCATACGATGTCGTTTCGGTGCCAAATTTGACACGGTCGTGCGTGACATCGTCAGATACGTGCATGATTTTTTTCGGATTTTTGTGAACATTTTTCAATTTGTTCAATTTTTTTGAACATACCGGGAGCATGTGCTCCCGGGAGCCAAAACGCTCTTCTAATCAAAGTACTACTACTCTAGGTAGCTCCATCGACATGCAAAAGCACTACTAGCTAGTGAACATGCACAAGCAAATCAGATCAATCGACTCCACTATTTTTCTATTGCAAACAAAAAAATAACGTTTAAACTAAACAAAAGAGATTAGCATAAATTAGAGCTAATTGCATTTTAATCAAATTAATTAACAACTCGAAAATCAGGGTATTACATCCTCCCCACCTTATAAAAATTTTCTCCCCAAAATTCAACACGAAACAAATTTTCTTTCTTTTCAAAACTTAGCAAGATTTGGAGAAATCAAACCAAAAGAATTTTTTTAGGCAATCAAATAAGAGATCTAACAAATATATCAAGATTCAAGATGTTAGAACAAGCAAACATGCATAAATTAGCCCAACAAAACATGGTGCAAAGTTAATCTCAAACAACAAACACAACAATGTTAGTCACAAAACTAGACTACCGTTCTACCCAATTTCCCGTGACCTATAACCTAGAGCTCTGATACCACTTTAACTGTCACGCCCCGATACCCGGCCCGGTAGAATGACAGCCGCCGCGCGCCTATAGACCCTGAAGCCTATAAACGCGCAAGGCGTAAACCAGCACAGTGGATCTCAACAACTCATCTATTCATTTTACAAGATTATTACATTTACAATTATAAAATAGTTCTCTATCGTGTCCCACCCAACTGGTCCAGTCTACTCTTCGGATGACCACGTCTTCCGCTGCGCACTCTGATACTGCAATTAAAAACAGAGGGGGAGCAAGGGTGAGTACAAACAAGTCGTACTCAGCAAACAATTCAAACACTTTCATATACTTTGTAAAATACACTAGGTTTTCAAAATACAAGTAAATCCATTGTGTGGTTAAGTTCTTAATCAGGTTAAAAAAACATGGTGCCACACATGAAAGTGAGTTTCCCTACCCGAGAATCACAGGGGTGAATATTCATGCTTTTACACTCTTAAGAGGGGTACTCCGACATCAACAGCCTCGCCCAGAGCCACACAGGCTCCAGAACGAGCAGAGCCCTTTTACCCGCTCAGACACCGAACACCTTGACCTACTCGATGTCGGTCGCTCCTACGGATCCATCACCGACACTTTCCATTCAAGGGCCGCCCCTCACGGAGAACTCAGACAGTCCCATACCTGTACTGTGACCGGTACAATACGATCACCTTCGTAACACCAAGTTTTCTTTATAAAAACATTCAGTTCATTTGCATGTCGAAAATACATGCTAATCCCGGTTCGTACCGGTGGCTCCTACGGATCCATCACCGTAACGACACCAGTGCATTAGCCTCGTATATCAACACAAAGCTCGTACCACTCTGGGTATCACACATAATCAATCAAAGCATATCGTACAAAATCTACGAGAGTGGTAAGAAAAGCTTGACTCGGGTAGCTACGTGATAGCTCTCAAATACTCCAGCTACTTCGTAGGATCGATCGCTCCAGATATCAGCCACAACCGGCATATGAACTCACAATCCATACGCGGATACGCCGGCAGACCAGAGCCAAAGAATACCACCAGCAAGATGATACGCAGACGCTCCATTGGCCGCCTATCTCATGCTAGCGCCCCACAGCAGATGATTCGCCTCTCATCAACGAATGATCGGCAGCACTCCGCCGGCCGCCACTCGCCGCATGCCATCACCGACATCGCCTTGTAATCTCTCTCTGATTCAGCAGCACCTCCTTATGTGTATTTGCAGATCCTCCAAAAGTATACGCTGGCTAATCTCACCTCTCTCAGCTCGGTCGCTACTCAGCTAGCTACTGCCCTCTGCTCTGGCTTTGATCGATCGATGGAGAGAACGGCAGCCAGGAAAGCGCTGCTCTATTTATAAGACGTTGGAAAGGAAATATCTCACCGCTCGCCGCTTGAGCCGAGCAGAAATATCTGCCGACGTGCCGACCTCCAGCTAAAATATCTGTCGACCGCGTTGCCTCTTCGACGCTGCTAAGGAAAGCAATGAGCTGTTCTCATTGGCTCACTCACTCCCACGTGGCAAGGACCCATACGTTGACCTCCATGCAGATCTCCACGTTGGAAGGTGACTCATCCACTAGCACAGAGCCACGTTGACTCTTGCTTGCCTAATCCCTAATGCCTCGTTTCGATGTATATATTGGGGGGTCGATATAGGATATTCGCTGCTTTGAGTCCCGAATATCGCGAATCTGGTTGTTTGGATGTCTTGCGACATCCGAGCTGGGTATTCGGGTTGGATATCGAGCGACGTCCTGGGCACGCGAAACCTGCCCGACTCAATCTCTAGCCCAACCCCTGGAGATTGGTCGACATTCGCGTCGCTCAGCTCCTCCCGTACCCGTTCGCTCCTCTTTCCAGCGATAGGCGCTCAGACCTAGCGAGGCGGCGGCGCATCAGGTCCACCCTCCCGTCCAGCGGCCGACCGCCGGCGTGTTGCGGCTTGCTCCCGCGCCTCTCTCTCCCCGCCGCGACTCTCTCCCCGGCGTGCTGCGGCTTGCTCCCTCTCATCCCTCTCTCTATTTCCGTGGTTTGGGCGGTGATGGAGGAGGAGAGGGCCGCGACGGTGGGTGGTGGGCGCCGCCTGGGAAGGTCTGGTTGGCGCAGCCCTTGTAGGGTGGCGGCGGCGGCGGTGGGCCGGAGGGGGCGCGCCATGGAATGGCGCTCTGGTTAGGGATCTCTCTGCAGACCACCGCTCCTAACTCCAGTCTCCCTGATTTTTCGCTGTTCTCTCTGCGTGGTGGTGGGAGCTACTCAGCGTCAGCGGTGTGTGTCCTCTCTGCTCCAGCTCCAGTGACGTTAATGGCGATGGAAGAGAGAGCATGCGATTTGAGTCTATCGTGGCTGAAAATATGCAACGGCGTTGAGGGAAACCAGGAGGATTATTGTTTCGGTATTTTTGAATTCTCATCTTAACAATGGTCGTTTATGATGATTATGCATTCATTTTGATATAATTTATTCTTCTAGTTTTGGGCACGAATAGTACATTGTAACGAGCAAAGTCTCAAAATACTGCAATATTCACTTTTATACATCCAAACGGCATTTGATATTCAGCCTCAATATCATGTCTGCTGTCCAAATATCTAACACATCCAAACAGAAATATTGATATTCAACCTCAATATTAATATCCTGGATATTGGACATTCAGCCCAATATAATATCTAGCCTCCCAATATAAACATCCAAACGAAGCATAACGTCATGCATGGTGCGGATCAACTATGCACGCACATGCAAGCAGCTCGATTACAAAGCATCAAAGTACTACTACTCTAGGTAGCTCCATCGACATGCAAAAGCACTACTAGCTAGTGAACATGCACAAGCAAATCAGATCAATCGACTCCACTATTTTTCTATTGCAAACACAAAAATAACGTTTAAACTAAACAAAAGAGATTAGCATAAATTAGAGCTAATTGCATTTTAATCAAATTAATTAACAACTCGAAAATCAGGGTATTACAAAAACCCTACGTCCTGCTAGATTGTATATATGTATATGATGTTTAATGTGTTTACAATGTGGAGATCTCCTTGCCGGGATCTGTCCAGGCCAAGAAGAGAACTCTGAGCAATGAGCTTGCTCTTCTCTGGAAGCCAGAGATGGTCTAAGGATCAAACCCTGATCTACGTAGCCATGGTCCTCCTTTATACCGACAAGGGGTTACCACAGAGGCCACCATATACGCGTCACGAGGCACGTGCATACGGTGCTTGGAACTGCCTTCTAAATGTGGCATAACGGGTCCACAGAGGACTACCCCTCCCGTCTGCCAGCCTGCCGTCTTCGACGAGATGGGGTGTGCAGCCGATATTTATCATGATAGCTTACCTGCCAAGACAAACCGAGCGGTCCCACCATTTAACGCCTATCCCGTCCACGGGTTTGGAACTGGTGGGCCGGGAAATGAACACCACGTACGTGGCGCCACGGAAGTGACGCCTCCTCCTCGGGACTATGCGAGTGCGCTATCGGTATCCTTCTGGGGCCTACAGTGGGCGTCACATTCAACTTCTTGTGTGTTGGCGGGGTCAGGCATGCTCCTTGCAGGGGGGGGGGGGTCAAGCTTTACTGCTGCACTGGCAAGCCTTTTAGAGATGTCATTGATGAAAGAGTTTGTGATGGATCTGGCCTTGGAGCAAACGCTGATGTCGGGCTTCACCTGCTTGTGCACCCGAGACATGTAGCTTTTACATGTCTCCACGCTCCTCTTGCCCTTCCCGAGGTAAGGTGGTTGTGGCCCACACTAGGCGGGCCTGTGGGGACCCTGTGATTTATGGCAACCACACAACTCTATCGTAATTGATGATATCAATTTTCTTCAGAAGGATAATGTTGGCAATGTGTTTACCAAACATGTTGGTACGCAGAAGTGGTCTCAAAAAAAGAACCATTTGGGTTGACAATCATATTGTAACTAACTTCTTAGGGCCAACTTGGTTGGGGAACAACAATCTCAAACTTGATCAATAGGTTTTCACTAGTAGAAACAGGGGCTTCAGTGCGGCCGTTTTGAACCGGTTGGACAGGAACTGGAACTAAAGGGGGCATTAGTCCCGGTTCCAGAGGCGAGGCGGCCGGCCGGAAGCCGTCCCGGTTGGTTCGGGGCCTTTCGTCCCGTTTGGTAATACCAACTGGGACGAAAGGGTTGCGGCAGGCGGCAGCAGTGGGGGCCCCACGGCGAGACCCTTTAGTACCGGTTTGTAATACGAACCGGTACTAAAGGTCCATCTTTAGTACCGGTTCGTATTACGAACCGGGACTAAAGGTTCCCCTATATCTTCTTCCACCCCGAGCCCAGCTCCATATTTCCTGCTCGAGCACAACTCCATTTTTTGCTCTCTCTTCCCTCTCCCGAGCTCGAGTTCACCCCATTTTTCTCCAACATTTGTCAAGATTGGTGGCACCTACCTATACAAGGGTTAGCAACTTCATCCTCTCTTCCGACATTTCAAGTTTAGCTCATTTTATTGCTAGTTTAGCTCATTTGATTTTTGTAGTGCTAGCTAGGTGTTTGATGAAATGCCTAAGTTAGGGATTTCATTTGTTTTATATGCATTTTGAGCTCAAATTAAAGTATGATTTGTGTTTTTTATAGTGTCGTCCCGTCCCCTTTCTCACCGCCGTCGATCGCCCGCGCCGCCCAGTCACCGACACCACCTCGGTGAGCCTCTTGTTTTTTTCTTTTATTTTAAAAAATCTTAGTTGTATGATTTAGATGCATAATTATTACTTGTATAATTTTCTTATTTGTATAATTGTTTGTTATATATAGTGTCATGGTTTTAACATCTGTCCACACCGGCTCTCGTCCGCTCTATTATTTGGATGTGGTACGATTGTTTGTTATAACTATATATTTGTTTAATTTCGTGTTTATGACAATTATGCCGACCAACTTGACATAGATATATTTTTATCTAGGAGGTAGTTGAACCAGAAATTCCAATCGACCCTATTATCGAGTTTTTTGAAAAAGAAAACAATGATTTGAAAGAAAAATTGAAAACAAGTGAAGATCTTCGTCTCCAATGCTTAGAAGAGAAGATGAAATCGGAGTTCAAGTTTGACGACGTCGTCGATGATCACGAGATCAAGATGGAGGCAATGCGCTTGGATCACGAGATCAAGATGAATGCAATGCGATTGAAGCTTAAAAAGATTAGAAAATATGCCATTAGTCAAGAGGCTTGGTATCATTATGCTGTTGGTTCAATAATTATCTTAGTTGCGATTTTGATCGCATTTATCGTTGGATTTAAATTCTTTAGATAGTTGTATGTTAGTTTCAATTAATGTATGTTTATGAGAACTATGTATTAGATTTGGTCACTACTCTACTTTTGTTTTAATGTGGTGAACTTGTATTAATGAATTTGGTCACGTATCTCTATTCATGATATAGCTATAGTGTAATAGGGTTTTTGTTATATTTATATAATGCAGATGAGCCGGCAATGGATATACGGTGACCGACGCTGTCCCGAGTTCATTAATGGCATGCATAATTTTCTCCGTGTGGCTGAGTCAAACAAGAAGAATGGTCTTATGTTTTGTCCATGTGATGACTGTAGGAATAAGAGGAATTACCCTTCCTCAAGAACCCTTCACGTCCACCTGATTCAGAACGGTTTCATGCCCAGCTATAACGGTTGGACCAAGCACGGAGAAAGAGGGGTTATAATGGAAGACAATGAAGAAGAGGATGATGACAACTATCCTGTGTTCTCTGAACACGGTGGTACTACAATGGGGGAAGACGAAGCTGAATATGAGGTCATTATTGATGATCAGTCCGATGATGATCTCCGTCGGGTCATTCTTGATGAACAGATAAACTGCAGAAGTGAAAACGAGAGATCAAAGTTGGAGCGCATGTTAGAGGATCACAAAAAATTGTTGTACCCAAATTGTGAACATAGTTCTTTTAAGAAAAAGAAACATCATGGGAGTGGAGGACAAGACAGACATGTCAGAAGATTACAATAAGTTTGATGAAATTCCGCCCTTCAAAGTGAAAGCTGACCCAAGCATCCCGTTAAATGATGAAGATTCTCCATGGTTACGGCGTAATCAGAAGAAAGGGTCAACATACACGAAGAAAAAAAATTTATACCCCAATAATAGATAGGGGGTGTTGTTGGTGATGTGTAATAATGTATTAAACCTTTTATGTAACTGTGTTATGAAAACTCACGGTGAAAAAATTTATACCCCAACAAGCGCTCGAAAAAGTTGGAACAAAACACACGGTTTCCCCTGCATACAGCCCAACGGTGACTCCTGAGTGCCCGCATATCAAATGCACCATTGGGATGTATGTAGGGAATCCGAATGATTTGTATTCGGTCGATGAACTGAAGGATCTGTAGATAGAACAAAACACACGGTTTCCCCTGCATATAGCCCGACGGTGGCTCGTGAGTGCCCGCATATCAAATACACCGTCGGATGTATGCAGGGAATCCGAATGATTTGTATACCAAATGAACTACAATGAGTATACACTGAGTGCCCACCATGTCCGAGAGGTGGGCTTTATATAGGGTCGTGTGGCTCACGAAGTGGTCGTGATAGTGCTGATCCAACAGCTCACAAGCCCTCAAAAGAAACACACCCCTGATCCAACGGCTCACAAGCGCTTGAAAGAAACACAGGATCCGTGTGCTTCTTCCTGATTGGCTCAGTAGAAACACACCCCTGATCCAACGGCTCACAAGCGCTTGAAAGAAACACATGATCCGTGTGCTTCTTCCTGATTGGATTTAAATCTATGTCAAATTTACTCAAATCATCCATTTGAAATTTGAATACATTCAACATAGTCAAATTTGAAAATAACCAGTACCAAAAGATTCTACATGTCCAGGGCTTAAGTTTGTTATAAAGTTTGTCAAATTTGGAAAATTAAATCAATAGAATAAAAGATATCAGAAAAAACAAAATAGACCCTAAACATAAGTTTTGAGTCAAATGACCAAGATATGAACATTCCCTTGACATAATGTGCCCATATTTTGTTTGAAATTCAAATTATATAAAAAAACTCAAAAATGCATTTTGTTTGAATTTTTTGATGATATGGATTTAAATCTATGTCAAATTTACTCAAATCATCCATTTAAAATTTGAATACATTCAACATAGTAAAATTTGAAAATAACCAGTAGCAAAAGATTCTACATGTCCAGGGCTTAAGTTTGGTATAAAGTTTGTCAAATTTGGACAATTAAATCAATCGAATAAAGAAATCAGAAAAATGAATAAAGAAAAAAGAAAATCCAAAAAAAAGACCTTTTGTACCGGTTGCAGCCACCAACCGGTACTAAAGGTTGGCTTCGCGCGCACGAATTTAAAGCGGCCCAAAAAAGACCTTTTGTACCGGTTGGTGGCTGCAACCGGTACTAAAGACCTTTTGTACCGGTTGCAGCCACCAATCGGTACTAAAGGGGGTCTTTTGTACCGGTTGGTGGCTGCAACCGGTACTAAAGGCCTTTTGTATATATCGACGACCGTTTCTTTCTTCCCCACTTTCTCAGAGCCCTCCAGAGATCAAAGAGATCGACACCGCCAGGCTGCCGGAATTCACCCGCAGCGACCTCGACGCCGCCAGGCCGCCGTAGCGACCCTCGACCTCCTCTCCGCCGTTCCCTGCCTCGACCTCCTCTCCACGGCCAGGTGAGCCCACACCCCTCCCTCTCCCTTTCCGGCCCTAGCTCGCCCGCGCCATGGTCGCCCGGTCGCGCCACGGTCGCCCGCGCCCCTCCCTCCCTTTCCCTAGCTTGTCCACTGGTTCGTGCGGTTCGTGCACGGCTGCGCCATGGCGCACGCGCGGTTCGTGCGAAGGTTGAAGACAACCTTGTCCACTTTTCAGAAACCCCCTGGTGTTTTAGGAAATTGTGAGATGTTCTACAAACAGGCCCCTGGTTCCTGTTTTGGGTTGTTTGAGGGCCTTTTTGAAAAGGAAATTAGGAAATGTAAAAATTAGGAAATGTTAGGAAATTTTTAGTACATGTAAAATTTAGTACATTGTAGTTTTGTAATTTTGTAGTACATGTAAAAATTAGGAAATTTTAGTACTTTGTAGTTTTGCAATATTTTTGTGTAGTTGCAAAGATCATTTAGATCATTTTGTTTGAAGTTTGAAGTTATTATTTTTGGATAGCAAAATTTAGGTCATTTAGATAGCAAAATTTAGATCATTTAGATAGCACAATTTAGGTAGTGTTAATAGTTAGTAGAAAATTTGTTAGTAGAAAAAATTGTTAGTAGAAAAATAGTTAGTAGAAAAATTGTTAGTAGAAAAAATTGATAGTAGAAAAATGGAGTGAACTCGGTAATAAAACTTTAACAAAAATCGTTAGTGCTAAGTTTGGGTACCAAAAGTGCAAAGTTTATTTGAACTTCATTCACAAATTTATTTTGCTACCATCAATTGTATTTACCATCAGTTTATTTGAATGATGTTATTTTGCTACCAAAATTGTTAGTAGAAAAAACTTTACCTACGTGATGTAAAACTTTGCACTTTTAATAAAACTAAATTTGGGCAATGCAAATTTGTTAAAACTTTGTACTTTTGTATCAATTGTTGTTACTAAATTTTAGATAGTTTAATTTGTAGTTTAATTTTATCTATATGTTCCATTTGCAGAAGAATGTTAAAACCCTCGAGATGGCAGCCGTCGTGCACAATGGGGCTAGGGAAGCATGTGCGAAATGTAGTTATTTATGAATCATAAAGATGGATCTCGAAATTGCACTTTGCACGCGACGAAAGCAGTACCAGATGGATTCTACTTTGCAAACTACAGTGTCTCGAACTTGACTGTACTACGCATATTACGATGTCTTAACTTGAATATGGTTTATTGTTGATTATTACAGGAAGCAGTTCTGTTGTGATAGGATTTATCAGTGCATGAATGAGAAGCAGATACATGGTGTGGACTGTGTTATATCAAGGAATGTGGTAGCTCATGATTTTGCAACTCTTGGTGCCAAAGCTTATGTTATGATGTGTTGCATGACCACATTTTGACCTGCGCATGAAGGTCTCTTGGTATTTCTTGTAAGTGATTGTTCTCTTGGTATTAAACATTGCTTTCCATTAAGAACTCAGGTTACTCCCATGAACCAAGTTTCTTGTAAAGGATTGTTCTCTTGAAAAAATAACTGGTGATGGCATCTACTAGCAGCTTGAAAGTTTGACAAATGAATCACATTTTTTACTTGTCTGCGTAACAATACTGAAGCCTAAACATGACGAGGTTATGGAGGCGTAATGGCCAGCCATGAGTTCATGGCTGCAATGCGGTGTTTCCTTGTTGATGCCAGGGGTACCCCATGGTGGCAGATTAACAGAATTAATAGTAAATGACATACTGATTCACTCTATAAGTCTATACCATATATATTCTCTATTGTGTATGAAAAAACAAAAAAGTGCCAATCAACTAAATCATAAGATGTGTCTTTTTAGAGACGTGCGTGCACGTGCAAAGCTACTAGTATAGACAAATTACAATCCTAACCATAAATGGGGGATCACACAAATAAGTACTCTCCACGATTTAGGGAATTAGGGGGATATGTCACGCTACGTGACATATCTGTCTAACAGGACAACACTGGGCAACGTGCATGGGAGCACCACATAGAAAATCCATGATGTGTCTCCAAACGTGATGGTCCCAACAAAGAAACGACATCATGAACGTTGGTCTAGCATCGTGGGGGGTTCGTCCGCTGACCCGCAGCCCCGTGCGGCCTCCCGGGTGGCCACTGCGCCACCACAGGTTGCCCACATCGCCTGTGTGGCCTCCTTGATGGCCTCTGCCATCACAGAGAGAAGGAGACGACGGGCCCCGCGACTGGCTATCCGACATCACGTTGCCCGAGCGACGGCTGAAGGAGGCGGAGTTCCTATGGGCCGACAGTAGAGCGGGAACCTTTTTCCCCTCTTCTTGGGCCCCATGCTCACTATCGTAGACGATGGAGACGATAAATAGATGGGCGTCTAGATAGCCTGCGCCATTTTTAGGTTCAGATGGAGATGATAAAGACGATGCAGACGATAAAGAAGATGGCGCCAGATATCACGTGTCGAGACACGGACACTAGGGATGAATGACACCCCATTTTTAGGTTCAGTGGCGGGCGCATACATGATACAAACACCCACAAGACAACACAATGTTTTTACCCAGGTTCAGGACACTTGGAAGTGTAAAACCGTACATCCTGCTAGATTGTATATATGGATATGGTGTTTTGGTTGTTTGCAATGCGGAGATCTCTTTGTCCGGTTCTGGCCAATCCAAGGAAAGAACTCTAAGCAACGAGCTTGCTCTTCTCAGGAAGCCAGAGATGGTTTAAGGATCAAACCCCTACTTACGTAGCCATGGGCCTCCTTTTAGACGGAGAAGGGGTTACCACAGAGGCCATCATACACGCGTCGCGAGGCAGATGCATACGGTGCATGGCACCGCCTTCTAAACGTGGCACAATAGGTGCATAGAGGACTACCCCTTCGGTCTGTCAGCTTGCCGTCTCGGCGTGTAGTAGATAGTCATCACGATGGCCTGCCACCGTGCCTAGATAGGACCACATGGTCCTGTCACTTGATGCATGCATCGTCCACGGGTTTGGCACTGGCGGGCCAGGACATGAACACCACGTGGAGCCATAGAAGCGACGCCTGCTACCCGGGACGGTGCGAGTGCGCCATTGGTATCCTTCCAGGGCCTCCAACGGGCGTCACTTATGACGTCTAGCGCCCGAGAGGAAGTGCTGGCGGGGTCAGGCCTGCACCTTGACGGGTGTTAATTAAGCTTGACGGGCACCCGCTTGTGCACCTGCTTGTGCATTCAAGAGATGTAGTATTTACATTTCTCCACGCTCCCTTGTTCTTCTTCGGTTGATATCCATGCTGCCCTTCCCGGGGTAAGGTCGTTGTGGCCCATGTTCGGTGGGCCCGTGGGGAACCTTGGATTCACGGTAACGATACAACCCTATCGTAATTGATGATATCAATTCTCTTCGGAAGAGTGGTGTCAAGAAAAGAACCATTTGGTTTTACAATCCTATTTTAACTTCTTATGACCAAACTTGGTTGGGGACCAAGAAGCTCGAACTTACTTAATATGTGTTGTTGGAGGGCATTGAAGACTTGGCTACCTTATGAAGATTCAAGTGATTTATCAAGCCACGTCATTTGGATTATCACATGATTATCTTATATTCAATGTGCCTCCTTGCAGGTACTTGTAAGTAAATTGTTTACGTTGAAAGTTACTTACCCTTTTGCATGTGTTTGGTTTTATACCTTGCATGTGTTTGTATATGTTGTTCTTACTTCTTACCTATCTCGAGTAATCAAGTTTGCTTATGCTGGTTATGAAAAAACTTGTAAATTCCCAATTAATGTCCTCTTTATTCAACAAGCAACAAAATACTATTGTTGAAGAAGAGAAGCTAGTCCCAAAATATGATGACATCCGACAATATAGTTGTATGTATAGAAGCATGTAAAATCTCAACATGATTTTTTGAAAATGGCCAGAACCACTACCGCTAGATCTAATTACAAAAGTAAGCTCACTGGTTGCAAATTGTTGATAAAAGTAGTCATTGTAGAGAGTATTTTTTGAACTATACTCTCCACATGTTTAAGTGTGTGAGCAGCCATTTAGGGATGTACTCTGCAATTATTTACTATGTTTTCTCTGCACTTGGTGAATATGCCAATATCAATATATGTTTCCGTTATCATGTTAGTTGTTGTAAACTTACTTCCTATTAATATGGCAGCAAATTCAAGATACCATTAGGCCGGATTTTTTTAAGCTTCAGAAATCTGATGTTTTTAAACATGGGAAGTGATCATGTCCATATTTGTGGAACTATAGAACTGTTGGATGCTGGCCACACTAATTTCATGTGGACCCTTTTTTGTTACCAAAATCCTTGATTTTCTAGATAAAGTATAGTATCATGTGTGAGAAGAACATTAAGACCTAGTCTCTTTAAGCTTCACATATCTGAATTTTTTTAGCATGGGAGGAATCATGTGCCTATCTTCCTCCAACAATGTATGAACGCTGGATGCTGGCCGCACTGATCTAATGTTGACTATTTTTGCTGCCAATATCCTAGATCGTGTAAGTAAAGTATAATATCTTGTTTGAATAAACCTCATTAACTTCCTAATAATTTTGTAATAAGTGATTTAGAGGCATGGATGCTTTGCTACATATCAGCCACTTAAAGTTCATACATATAAGCCTTTGTTGCTCAGTAGGTGATACAAAGAGGATATGCAATATGGAGCAAAGATGCTCATCTAGATATTTGATGGTGACTTGTTATCTCATCGAAGTACCCAAAAAATAACACATGAAAGATCATCACTCCTATTTTGTTTTACTAATATGAAAAATATCGTGTTGACTGGCTCTGGTGGCATTTGGTAATTGTTTGCTGATATAATTATGGAGTGACGTTCAGTTGAACCACTGAAATGCTACAGATTCAATAGATTAGAAGTCTCATATCCTCTTACGTTTAATTATGGCTTTCACAGTAACAGAAATAGGTCATCAGTTATGTTGTATTTATTAATTTTTTAGGCGTGCCCTTTTATTGTTAATTGTATACAATTCTTATACTATAACATGTATAACATTTATGTTTTTTTGTTCCATGCTTGTGATGCACATGTTGAAAATGTGCATTACACGTGCAGTCGTACACAGTAACTAGTATTCTGTAAAAGAAAATTTTACTTTACCAAGCTGTATAAAGCTTCCGATGATGGCAACGTAATGATCTATCTCAGCATTTTAAGGCTTTAGTTGTTCCTAATGCACTCTTGTAACTAAAGTAGCCCTGATCCAACCCAATGCAATTTTAGTTATTTATAGTTGAGCGTCTCGGATGAAGGCTCGCCTGACTATATCGTACCAACAATATTTGTCTTCATACTCCTTACTTTAGTGGTATACTTCAGCTCAACCCAAGTTTCACACCCATTCTATTTTGTTCTAATTGATTTTCACGCATGAGATTGTGGCGAGGAATGAACATCTCAATATGCTTGTGATCGGAACAAGGAGAAGAATTATTATGCAGACAAGAACATATATTTGTCTTTTATTCCCAAGTTTGGACTAGTACTGGCCAGGGGTCACACATGTTAATGCATGACACTTTATTTGTCACTGTTTCATCGATCGGTCCATCGACTAAACAACAATGCTTCATCTATTGACTAAACAACGGGGCGACGGAGCGGGACTTGCACATTACAGATCCCCGACAGGGTTTGCAGCGCAGCCGTCCTCATCGCCTCGAGCTGAGCTAGCTGTTGAGGTTGGATGAAGCCCTGGCTGATCTGTTGTTGCTGAGGCTGGAAGAAGCCTTGACCCATCTGCTGCTGATGTTGGATGAGCTGTTGTTGCTGTTGCACGATGATAGCATGCACGACGCTATGGATGGCAGGGCAACGGAGCTGCTCGGGAATCTGTGCCAGCTGTCGGCAACATTGTTGCCGCATCACCTGGCAGCTGCTCTGTTGCCAGATCTTTGACCAAAGGAAAGGCAACATCGCCACTGGGCTGCACTGCTGCACGAGGAACTGGCGACATGGGTTCAACTGTTGTAGCAGAAATGGCTGGAAAAATGGTTGTTGTTGTTGCTGCAGAAAAAGTTGGTGTTGCTCGGGAAATTGTTGTTGTTCCTCTGAGAATTGCCACGATGGCGCAAAAGGTTGTTGTATTTGAGAAAATGGTTGCTGCGGCTGATATAGGCTGCTAGGGTCAAACTGTCCAGGTTGTTGCTGCAGAAAAGGTTGTTGTTTCTTTGAAAACAATTGTTGTAGTTTCCAAAATGGTTGTTTCCACTGGTATTGGCCGATAGGATCAAACTGCCCATATTGTTGTTGGTGCAGAAAAGGCTGTTGTAGATATGGAAATGACTGTTGCGACTGGTATTGGCCGCTCAGATCAAACTGACCAGGTTGTTGTTGCTGCAGAAAAGGTTGTTGTTGCTCCTGCGAAAATGGCTGCTGTTGCGCACAGTGTTGTTGTAGTTGCGGAAATGACTGTTGCAACTGATATTGTCCGCTAGGGTCAAACTGCACTATGGCGGTGGCCATGGTCGCCGCCACGGCAAGGAGGGCAAGGACGAGGAAGGCCTTCATAGTGGATTTGTGATGATTTTGCTCTAGGTGTGTGAAGGATGGATGGATGATGGAGGAGGATCTTCGTGGTGTGGGCCTATTTATAGCTGCTATGGCATGGTTTCGTCTTACCTTTGCATTTGCTTTCCATAAAAGTGCTTGGATGCTTATCTAACTGATCATTGGTATGTTGTGTTTGGTGGCACTACATACGAATGTAGTTTTTTTTGGATTGATCATCAAAGGTCCTTTACCACCCTTGCACGTATCATCTGATTCATAGAAAAGATTGATAATTGGCAATGACTCATCTCATTCACTTTACATATCAAACGCTTATCACTATCTGAACGTAAGTAGGTTTGAAGTGTTCTACGTGTTAGGCATAAAACATATTGGCGTGACTTGTGTGGAACTAATTTGTGATTTTTTCCTTATGTGATGTTAACATAGATAACCTAGTTAACATGAAGGGTTGTTCTAGACTCGATTTTATTTTGGATTAACTTTGTAGTGTTGTACACGATGGTAAGATGAACTAGACGATACTGGACAAATGGAGGTCCACCTCCATGGAGCTCTTTATATAAAATTAGCCAAAAAAAATCATATTTTTGAAGTTTTAAAAAAATCTGAAAAAACATAGATATAGGCAATAATTTATTCTATCAACGTCTAAAATCTCTAGAAATGTCTTGTCTTTTGTGCTGCACAAAAATGTCAAAGTCAGAATTTCAACTCTTACAAATCTGTCAAATTTTATTATTATTTGAAATATTTTGATTTGAAATTTTAAATGTTGGTAGAATACAAAATTGTCTATATCTAGGATGCTTTTAATTTCTTTTTGAAACTTAAAAATAGGGAAATAAGGTGCTCCATGTAGCCCGGCCTCCATTTTAGGTTCCCGGAACTAGCAAACATTATTATTTTTACTTTTTGGGCTCATCAAATCGATTTGTACCCTTTTCATGTCATTGATTGTAATGGCCTATGAGTTATTATAATACATATCGGTTTAGCGAGGCTTTACATGATTTTGATCATTGCGATCTAATCAAATACATGTGAAGGTTCAATCTAGATTTAATTCAAATTGTGAGCAAACATTTAGATAATTTATAGGTTTTCTTTTGCTGATTTCATATGAACGTATGAAATAATTCACATGTTTACACGAGTGGGTGAAATATAAACCTGTAAACTTGTAGTTTGTACTGAGAAAAAACAATGAATAGAGACCAATATAGAAAATATTAATACTCACTGTTCAAATTAGTATTTGTACACAAAGATTACGGTTCAAATTAATATTTTAATAAATGGGCATGTGATTCGTTAACAAAATTATGAAGTCAAAAATAAAACAAAGGTTAGGAGCACCGCACCGGACCTCAAGCTCCAAAAAAGGTTTCGATTTCTTCCCAAGAAGCAAACTTATTCTCTCTTTACATCATCGGTTGTTCCCAGATAAAGTACTCTAACGGTTGAGTTTGTATCATGTTTGTATACATTTTTTTAATCAGGCGTCGGAAGGGAAAGAAATCCACAAACAGATCAACCCATGAGTTAGCTGGAACCCGTTAAACTGCACGACCAAGTCGCCACTACTGGCAGCTGCGGGCGTTGCGTAATCCAGGCATTTCGCACCGGACAGGAAGCGCTGATCTGTTACCTATTGAACTTCGACGAGAAGGAGGCCACCCGTGGCCATTTCGATCGGGCCCCTAGTCGTTGACGAGGCTTGCGCTATTGCTTACGCTGTTGAGGATGACGAGCATGATGGTTCTGAGAACGAGGAGGCCCAGTACAAAGATCGATTTATTGAATGGATGAACTCTATATTTTTGCAAATCCCTTTGACTGATGCTATTAGTATTTCTCCTTATTTCAAGCATATGAAGATATTGTTACTAATAAAAGTAAGATCCCTAACGTGAAAATATATACTATGCTTGCTAATTATTCTTTTAATGATTAAATACCAGAGAATCTTGGAGATCCAAGTATACGCACTATACCTTGCTCTACTAGAAATAACTAGCAAAGGCTGGCGCGGCGGCATGCCACGTTAGGCTTACCACACGGCAATTTAACGAATGGTAACGGTGCAACTGTACACAATGCTAAGCAATGCTAACTAACAACAACATGGCCTACAATTTCTAAAGAGGACTTTGGAATTTTTAAGGAACAAAGCAAAAGTGTATCTGTTCAGCACTTGTCGACTTGGGGGAATTGTTTGCAGGACAAGAACATAGGTAGCCACAGGATTATAAGTCATGGTTACATTGGGAAGGATCCTATGTCGAAGAAGGAGGACGTCGAATATAAGAAGAGAGGCCTGAGTAGCCCGTGGGACGAATTAGAAGACCCGATCGAAGAGAAATTATGTGAGGGCTCGAACCAAATATGATGAAAACATCTCAAATTTTGTCACGGGGACATTAAAACGAAGATAACGAGGTGTACCCTCACCAAATCCCATGGTTAAGGACCTAGGGTTGAGATTATGGGGAGAGAACGTGGTAGTGTTGGTAGTTTCGTCGGCTGACAAGCAGAGACAAAGATTTACCCTGGTTCAGGCCCCTCGGGTGGAGGTAAAGACCCTACTTCCTGTTTGTCTGTTATTGATCGTGGAGATTATGAGGTTACAAAGAGGCTCCGGCGAGATGTCGATCTCGCAAGACCTTTGGTGGTTCGAGTATGGCTCCTTCCTAGATCGGCGCCCCTCCCAGCCTTTAAGTAGGCTGGGTCTCGGGAGTTCTTAACCGACCTAGTTTACACATATGAAAAGTTCTAAACCGACTATGCCTATGTCTAATCTTGGAGGGTAGTCCATATTCTTGGGCCTTTGTCTTTGGGCTTCGAATAGACTCTTCGATATTGGGCCTCAGTCGTCACGTGCACCAGGTACCCTCACGGTAGGGTACCCGAGATGTATACCCATGTCAGTAGCCCCCGAGTACTTGTCTGACTCGAAGAATCGGGCATGGACTCTTTCATAAGTGCACGTCGTATGCTTTGCATTCAATATATCATAATTGGAATTCCTGTATGAATAGCACACGTTGGCTATGTCGAGTATTTCATCGACTGTGGTTTTTGTTTATGAAAATCAAGAGATAATAGCTTAGCAGGCCCAGTACACTCGACGGATCGGGACTGGTTAACTACACATTCGGGTAAAACCTTACTAGCTTTCAATCAAACTCAAGTCCCTAGACTCGAATTTGGAACATACTGGTCAGATTCGACTAGGCCGCTTGAGGTCTTACTGAATCAATCTGCAGTTTAACTTTGAATTTTACCCAACGCGTCCGTCGGGATTTTTCATCATGTCTGCTGACACGGAAAGTATAAGGATTGACGTTGCTGGAATGGTCCTTAGCCCAGCTCGAAAGTTCGGTGGGTCTTACCTTTACACTATGCGTGCAGCATCCGAGATATTTGCGACAGACGCAACTCGGGAATGTTTCGAGTATGTTTTATGAACTTTGTTGGATGTGCCGTGTCCTTTGTCGACTGATATTTGCTGTTATGCTATCGGGTGCGCGACAGCGCTCCCGATGGGAGTAGCCCCCGAGGTTGTGCTTTATTGCTTGCAATGGAGGATAATCTCAAAATATTCTTACCCTGCATATGTTAGTCGAAGAAATCCTTTTCGTAATTCTATCGGGTGCGCGATAGCGCTCTCGATGAGAGCCCCTGAGATTATGCTGTATTGCTTGTAATGCAGGATAATCTCAATCATTTTTTCCTTTGTGCATCCTCAGTCGAAGAAATTTTTGATACGCTCCCGATGGGAGTAATATGAGTCAGTCGAAGGAAAGGTCGAGTGACAAATTTTGCCTTAACATTGCTTGTGCACATCCAAACCAAACAGGGCAGTCGCATTTTCTGAACAGATACTTCAATGACGTCAGGGATGACGTTTATTTCGACTGTAATTTTGACACGCGTGGCGTGCGTTATGCTGCGATTGATGGGACGTGACACATAGGTGGGCCCATTTGTGCAGAGCTGACCGAACAACGGTGCAGTGTGGACTTGATTTGACCTCTCGGGCCCACTTTTTCCGGAGAGGTGATTATGGCTCCTCTTTTTGCGTGCGTAGTGGGCGGAGTGGCCGGCGACGGTTGTCCTCCGCGTTTGCCACGTGTACCGTCAGATTGCGTGCGTAACGCACGATTTGGATCTGAATGGCTGTGATTGCTGTGGACTTGTGGTAAATAGGGGAACGGCGCTGGCATTTGTTTTTTACCTGCCATTTGCTCTGCGCGCCGCCCCTGCTCCATCGTCTTCCTTGCGCTCTGCCTCCATTGCTTTTGTGCTCGAGCTTTTGCTTCTTCTCCTTAGCCACCACCGCCATGGCGCCAAAGAGGAAAGCCTCTGCCACCACTGCTTCCGCGACTGACACGGCCGCCGTGAAGGGGAAGAAGGTTGCGGCTGGCGCATGTGCGGCCACCGCCGACCTCAAGAAGAGCGACGGTGACTGGGCGAAGTCAACGATCAAGGCCACCCACCTCGAGAAGTTCCGCGAGGAGGGACTGCTGCTGCCGGCGGACCAGCTGACCGTCCGCGCACCATCAAAAGAGGTACTCCCCGAGCCTCGCGCCAATGAGCGCGTATGTTTTGCGGATTCTTGCTTAGGGGTCTGTCCTTTCCCCTCCACGATTTCGTTCGTGGATTGCTTTACGCCTATGGGTGCAGATCCATGATCTCACCCCTAACGGCATTATGCACATCGCCTGTTTTATGGTGTTGTGCGAGTGCTTCCTGGGAGTTGCTCCCAGCTGGGCACTCTGGAAGTCCATCTTCATGGTTTGGCCCAACAACCGAGGCGGCCGAACCTATCCAGTCGGAGGCCTGCAGATCCAAGTTCGCAGCGACACCCGATACTTCGCCCTGAAGCCAGTCGACTCGGCACAAGGGTGGAGAAAAAGGTGGTTCTATGTGCTTGTCGACCAGGAAGGAGTCCCAGCATTCTCGACTGCTGGAATAGCTGCTAGGACGAAGGCCTGGGACCACGAGCTTTCGACTGAAGAAGTGGCGGAAGCGGCGCCTTGCTGGAGAAGATTGGAGGCTGCTGAACAGCGTCACGGGTGTGCATTTGATTGCCACCTTCGTGAAGATGCGGGTATGGCCGCTCCGGCTCGCGCCCACCCGATGTGGGAGTATGAAGGTGCGCTCGACGTGACCCGAATGAGCAAGGAGGAGCTATCGAAGAACGAGCTGGTGTCACACGTGTGGCTCATCACCAGCACGAAGTCCAGCGAACCCTGCAACATCGACTGCCCCGTCGACCTTATACGGCTGAAAAGCCTTTGCCAGAGGTTAGTGAACCCATCGAGTGTATGATCTCCTTTTGTTATTTTGTTATGCATATTTGTGACTATCGACTGCTATATGTTGTATGCAGGGCCACTCGACCGACTCAACCCTTCCTCCTCTTCCCGAAAATGGTCCAACCCATGAAACGGAGGTGACAGTGGAGGTGAAGGGAGGAGATGAATCACCTCTACCTTCGGCTACCACATCCCCGACAGAGGAGGTCGAAGAGGAAGGGGCTGGAGAAGCACAGGACAAGAGCGTGCCACGACAGATGACGTGGGCGAGGTATGCTCGCAAGCGTCGTCGGGCGGCCACATTGTGTCTTCCTTTAGCTCACCCGCAAAGGAGGAGGAGCTGAGGGATGATGGAGACTCGGGTGCGTCTCCGAAGACCACATCCGCTCCTTTGGACGTGAGTCCTTTGGACGTGAGGAGCTTCAGTTTGGAGGCCCAATGTTTGACGACCTCGACAGTGAGGAGGATGAAGAGCACAGGTATGTGTCTGAACATTTTTGTACCTTGAGTTTTGCATATTGATTGTCTTGCTTGTGTCGTACTTCCTCTATTTCCTGCAGTGCTGAGACTGTGCGACCTCCAACTCCCCCAACCGAGAGAGCTCCGACTCCCCAGCCTGAAGCTTCTCCCGTTGCGGCTGAGGTTGTGAGAGCAGCAAGCACGGCCACTACTATTGAGGCCACCAGGATTGCGAGTGTGCCCACTCCGCAGGTTGGGACTTCTGCTGCCAAGCCTTCTCCTTGGGTTGAACACGTAAGTGTCATTCTGTCGAGTCCTTAAATTTGGACTTTTGCATATAGCTTATGTCGGTTACATGTGCACGCAACCTTTCTACCTCAACCTGGTGGAAGCAGGCAAGGCATTTGTCCAGTCGAGCAAGAGAGGGACGATCTACGCGCTGCCAAGGAGCAACTTAGCCATAAGTGTTTTTGGCTTCTGTATGTCCTTGCTTTGTTGATTGTGAATGACGTCTGTGTATCCATCTCAGGTGACAAGGCAACCGCTGAGTCTCGGGTTAAGGAGCTAGAAGAGGCCCTCGCCAAGCAGCTCGAGGAGTCGAAGAAGGCGCTGGATGATGCCAAGAACTCTGCCGCTTTGCGCGAGAAGAATTATGCTGAGCGCCTGGCGAGCCTCACCCGAGACGTAGGCGGTGAGTTGAATCTTTCACTTTTTGCCTTCGTCTTTTTGCCACTGAATAGTACGTAACATTTTCTGTTACTTCTGCTTTTTGAAGGGGCTGTTGGTGCAGGCAAGTTGTCTCTTGACCGCGCTATCGGCGACCTGGATGTCGTGTCCACCCAAGCCAAGGATGCACTCGCCAAGTCTGCGAGCACACTTGGCGCCGTGTTCAAGGACGTGTTCCCGTCGAGCCAACCTCCTTCGACTGTGGACGGCTTCACCGACATCCTTGGCCCGGGGACCTCGACTATGAAGAACTTTGCTCGCACTTTGACGGTACACGGCTCAGAGACCACCCTCAAACTCCTTTTGGGTCATGGGATAGAGGGTGACTTCGAAGCCGCTCTGTCTGCTTTCCCTCGTAAGCCTGGCGGAAACTGGTGTCCCTAAAGCATTTGAACGAGCCAGCCGCAAAGTTGGCTGAAGTTTTTATGGCCACCATGGAGCGCCGGACAGCAGAGGTCGCCTCTCGTGCGAGTAGGGCTAGGTCAGAGTCAATGTCTGAGAAGTAGAGCAGCCGCGCCTTTGATGTCTTGTAATTAAACTTATGACCATGCGAGTATGCATGTGCTTTTGCTACCTTTGTATGAATTTATGTTCCTTGTTATAATCCTGCTTGTAAGGCTGTGTGTTACTACTTGCCTAAGCTTTGTGATGAGTTTCTCATGAAACTTTTATGATGTTTGGAACAGAAAAAGCCAGTCGCCACATCATCCAGCTCGGCGCGGCATCGTGCTCCTACTCGATCCGAGCTCAGGTGTCTAACGATGCCGCAGTAGTGCGTTATATGAAGTCTCGAGTTGCAAAACTGGAGCAAGAGCTGGAGAGTACCCGCAATGAACTGGATAGGATGAGGGCTAGGCCTGCTCTACCCACCCAGCGAGAGGAGTATGTGCTCGGCGAAATGGAGATCGTGAACAGACAACTCGAGGGTAAGCATGACTGCTCTTGTCTCGAAGTCGTACTGTCCTTTTTGCTCACCCAACTTGTGTTTTTGCAGTTTTTGTTCCAGACTTCCAGGCGAGCAGGCTCGTGTGGAGGAGCAGTTGGACAATGCGACTGATGAACCCACGACTGGTCGTCAGCACTTTCGCTTGGATAGGCACCGAGCGCGCATACTGGCGACTCTGAAGGATCGAGTGTGGCGGAGCACTATGCTGCTTGAGTTATGCAGGTCGGCCTTCAGTCGCATCAATGAAGCTTTTTTCCAACAGGGCCGCAACCGCAAGGCATCCACGCGTTGCTCGGGCTTTTCCGAGGCGTCGAGGCCATCCGAGGCTTTATCACCCAGAAGCTTGTGGATGGCGCCAACGCAACCATGGCCTACCTCCGAAGTCAACGTCCAAATTTGCAGCTACGTCCACCCGTGCCTGGATCATCCTTGTCCCAGTCGAACCTTGATGATACATTCGATCATGCAAGGACATTGGTTGATTGCTATCGTGCGCAACTTATGGGTCCTGCTCTCTCGGTCAAGGATGAACCCGAAGATTAGGGTATTTATGCATAGGGAACAGCCCCCGAGTGTAAATTTTGCCACTTGTACGTAGTACATATTTGTTTACTTGTATGTATGCAGCCCCCGAGTGTATCGAGTGGGGTTTTATGAGTATAGAACATGAATTCTACAGCCCCCGAGTGTATCGAGTGAGGCTGTGAATTTTTGCGATGTTTAAAGCGTCAAGTCATATTATTGAGCAACTTTTTTGTTTCTGCATCTTTTTGACGACCCAGCCCCCGAGTCTTCGAGTGTGGCTGGGTGTTATGTTTGAAGGAGCGAGAGCTCAAGTTTTGGAGTAGCACAGCCCCCGAGTCCTCGAGTGGGACTAAGGTTGTGCGAATAAGTTTATGCGAGTAGTGGACAGGGAGAAATATGAGGAATCATTGACTATATTCCAATTATGAATGTTAGGCTGCAGGCCGCCTCATTAAAAACCTTCCAGTCCCCTTAGGTACCCTGGTAAGGAAAAGAGCGCGTCTGAAACCTGCAGCCATCCGACATATGTGCCTATTACATTGTGCGACTGAGCTATCTAAGCATAGAAACGGCGCAGCTGCGCAACGTTCCAAGGATTGTGCGAGAGTTCGCCGTCTTCGCGTGCTTCAGTCTGTATGCTCCACCGCCAATGACCTCGGTGATGATGAAGGGTCCTTCCCATGGAGAAGCAAGTTTATGCACCTTCTTTTGCTTCAGTCGAAGCACCAAGTCGCCAACCTCGAAGGATCTGGTACGCAGTCGACGGCTATGATAGTTGCGAGGTCTTGCTGGTACACAGCTGTGCGTGCTAGCGCCGTGTTGCGTGCTTCTTCGAGTAGGTCGACTGCATCTTCGAGTGCTTCATCTGCATCGTCTTCATTGTATGCTTCGACTCTTGGTGCATTGAACCTTACGTCTGATGGCAGGATTGCCTCTGCTCCGTAGACCATGAAGAATGGGGTAAATTGTGTTGAGGCATTGGGTGTTGTGCGCAGGCTCCAAAGCACGATGGGAGCTCCTCGACCCAAGCACCCGCAGCCCTTTTGAGTGGCACCAGTAGGCGTTTCTTGATTCCACTCGTCACAAGTCCATTGGCCTTTTCGACTTGGCCATTAGATTGCGGGTGTGCCACAGATGCATAATTGAGCGTGATATCTTGCTCTTTGCAGAAGGATTTGAATTCCTCAGCCGTGAAGTTTGTACCGTTGTCAGTGATGATGCTACTTGGCACACCAAAGCGGTATATGATGGATTTTATGAAATTGACTGCTGTAGTGGCAGTCGAACTTGTGATAGGACTGCTTCAATCCACTTGGTGAACTTGTCGACTGCCACCAGAAGGTGAGTATGCCCTCCATGGGAGGATTTTTTGAGTGGCCCAACCATATCGAGCCCCCACTGGGCGAAGGGCCAGGCCAATGGTATTGTCTTCAACGCCGATGCGGGTGCGTGCGGCTTTGTGGCGAATTTTTGACAGCCGATGCACCTTTTGACTATGTCCTCCGCGTCTTTGAGTGCTGTGGGCCAGTAGAAGCCTGCGCGAAAGGCTTTGGCTACGAGTGATCGACTGCTGGCGTGATGCCCGCAAGTACCTGCATGAATATCACGAAGGATGGCTTGGCCATCTTCAAATGCTATGCAACGTTGGAACATACCTGACACGCTGCGCTTGTATAGTTCACCGTTGATGACGGTGTATGCTTTGGATCTTCGAGTCACGCCGTGACTCTGTTATGTCTTCGGGTACCTCGCCACGGAGTATGTATGCGAGGAAGGGTTGAGTCCAAGTTGGCTCAACGAGGAGTACCTCGACTGGCGGGTCCTCTGTGCTAGGTCTTGCTCCTGGCTGGTGCGGCTGATGTAGAGGTGCTCGCTTCTTTTTGATGGATCTGTGCTCGATGCGCTCGAAGAATACACCAGGTGGTACTGGTGCCTTAGTCGCGCCAATGTTGGCTAGCTTATCTGCTTCTTCGTTGCTCTCGCGTCCTATGTGCCGCAACTCGCAGCCTTCGAAGCTGCCCTCCATGAGGTTATACAGGTCTCGATAGGCGATCATGTTGTCTGCGATTGCATCGCAGGCCTTCATTGTTTGCTGCACCACAAGATTCGAGTCACCGTAGATCATCAGTCGAGTGCACCCGAGGGCTTTGGCCATCCTCATGCCATGGATCAGGGCCTCGTATTCTGCTTCGTTTGATGGGAACTCGAACCCCATTTGCAGGATGTAGCGGAGCTTGTCGCCTTTTGGAGATGTGAGGATGACACCTGCGCCTGCGCCTTCGTTTTTCTTCGAGCCGTCAAAGTACATAGTCCATGAGTTGGACACATCTGGCTCCTGGGAGCTGAGCTTCAATCCACTCGGTGTGGAAGTCAGGTAAGACTTGTGCTTTGATGGCCTTCGGGTAATCATACTTGATGTCTCTTGGTGCTAGCTCGATGAGCCATTTTGCGACTCGCCCAGTTGCGTTGGGGTTTGTGAGGATGTCCCCGATCCCTGAGGTGCTGATTACAGTGATCGGGTGCTCGGAGAAGTAATGCGTCAGCTTCCTTGAAGACATGAACACGGCGTAAGCCAGCTTTTGATAGTGCGGGTACCGCTGTTTTGATATAGAGAGACTTCACTCAAGTAGTAGACTGGACGTTGTATGCTTTGGGCGTGTCCCTCCTCCTGCGTTCGACTACCAGTACGTGCTCACCACCCTGTTAGTTGCAGAGACATATAGGTATAGTGGCTCGCGTTCCCTTGGTGCGACGAGGATTGGAGGGCTTGTGAGGACTCGCTTGAGGTCCGTGAAGGCTGCTTCGGCTTCGGCGTCCACTCGAATTTGTCTGCTTTCTTCATCAGTCGATAGAACGGGAGTGCTTTTTCGCCCAGCTTGCTGATGAATCGACTGAGTGCTGCGACTCTACCCGCCAACTTCTGCACGTCATGGAGCTTTGAAGGCCTTTGCATCGTCAAGATGGCCTGTATTTTCTCCGGGTCTGCTTCGATTCCTCGAGCTGAGACTAGTACCCGAGGAGTTGTCCGGCTGGCACGCCGAACGTGCACTTCTTCGGGTTGAGCTTGATGTGGAAGCGTTTGAGGTTTGCGAACGTCTCTCGCAAATCATCGAGTAGTGTTTTTCCTCCCTTGTTGTGATGACGATGTCATCTACATAGACCTGGACGTTTCGCCCAATTTGCTTCTTGAGGCAGTCTTGCATCATGCGCTGGTAGGTTGCGCCTGCGTTCTTGAGCCCGAAAGGCATTGTGGTGTAGCAGTAGACCCCGAGTGGGGTTATGAACGCCGTTTTCTCTTCCTCTTCCTTCATCCTTATCTGATGGTAACCCGAGTAAGCATCCAGGAAGGACAAGCGAGCGCACCCGGCGGTGGAGTCGACGATCTGGTCGATTCGAGGTAGTGGAAAGTGATCCTTTGGACAACACTTATTGAGTGCTGTGAAATCTACACACATCCGAAGGATATCTGTGTTCTTCTTCTCCACGAGTACGGGGTTGGCCACCCATTGTGACTTCTTGATTTCTCTGATGAAACCTGCTGCGAGTAGTCTGTCGACTTCGGCTTCGACTGCGTTCTTTTGGGCCGGATATACGGCGCATTGTTTGCTTGACTGGTTTAGCTTCTGGAAATAATTGTAGAGAGTGCTCGGCGAATTCCCTGGGAATACCTGGCATGTCGCTGGACACCACGCAAATATATCCCAGTTCTCACGGAGGAATTCGACGAGCGCGCTTTCCTATGCGATAGGCAGACTCGACGAGACATTGACTGTCTTGGTCGGGTCAGTCGGGTGCACTTGATGCGACCTTGTGTCATTGGTGGCGTTGAATGCTCTGTCGACTGCCATCTTTTTGTGTTCCGGCATAAGTGTTCTGTCGTTGGAGACCGCTAGCTCAGCGAACGTTGCTTCCATGCCAAACATCTCAGAGATTTTGCTGAATTCCCGATCGCAAGAATCAGACTTTTGAAAGTTTCCCTTGACTGTGATTACTCCTTTTGGTCCAGGCATCTTTAGCTGGAGGTATGCGTAGTGTGGCACCGCCATGAATCGAGCGAACGTCGGGCGTCCAAGTATAGCATGGTATTGTGACTTCCAGTCGACCACTTCGAACTCAATCGACTCTGTCCTGAAGTGGTTTTGTCCCCGAACGTTACGTCGAGTTGTATGGTGCCTTCTGGGCTTATTGCTTTGCCTGGGACGATACCGTGAAAGGTATTTGAGGACCTTGGCAGGTTTTCGACTGACCTGTTCATTTTGCGGAGCGTATCTGCGAAGATTATGTTTATGCCGCTGCCACCATCCATGAACACCTTGGACATGGCGTAGCCTCCAATTTGCGCATCGAGTACCAGAGCAGAGTGCCCTGGGCGAACAACCGACGGAGGGTGGTCCTCTCTGCTGAAACTTATTGTGGTTTCAGAACCCTTCAAGAATTCAGTTACAGCAGGAGGTGACATGACTGCCATGTTTACTTGTCGAGTGCGAAGTTTTTGCTCCCTGTTGGAAGGGCGACCTTTCTGTATCATGTACATCTGCCCTTGGGGTGGAGGGTACTGAGGTTCGTCCACCCGAGGTACAGGTTGTATGGCACCGCGATGTTTCTGCCTGCTTGAGGCTGTGGTGGTGGAGGTGGTGCCATGAGAACTGGCACATTGTTTGGCTGAGGCACGAGCGCGGTGCGTGTGCTTGTGTGGCTGTTGCCTTTCTGAGATTTATGTAATCAGACGCCATTTGTTCGAATTCCCTGCAGTTTCTCATCGAGTGATTGGAGCGTAGTTTTCCGTCCTCTCCTTTGTACAAGTGTAATCTGCAATCAGCATCCATCTTCTCTTCGAATGATCGCTCGGATTGTGCCCCGGATCTTGACTTGCGTCAGTCCTTCCTTTGTAGCTATCACTGCGTTGGCCACGGTCTCGATTGTCTCGGCGATCATCTCGATTGTCCCGTCGATCTTCTGATCATCGGTCGCTTCTGTCTTGGTCGTTACGGGGTAGCTATCACTGCGTTGGCCGCGGTCTCGATTGTCTCGGCGATCATCTCGACTGTCCCGTCGATGCCCCGAACCCAGCCGCCATAAACTCGGGTCTGTCGTCGTCGTAGTGACGTTTTGAACGTTTGCGCCTGCGGTCATCCCTGTATGAGTCTCTGTGGCTTCGACTGGTATTCTCATGTTTGTCACGGGGTGAGGACCCGGGTGTGGTGCGTGCCATATCTTCTCCATCTGCCCACTCAGTCGCGATTTGCAAGAGGTGAGCTACAGATTTTGGCTTTTGGCGGCCAAGTGCTTCTTTGAAGTCTCGCCTGGCGAGGCCCATGACAAAAGCATCCATGGCCATATCTTCTGAAACTACGCCAACTGAGTTACGTATCTCGGTCCATCTTCTGATGTATGACCTCAACGTTTCGTCTGATCGTTGAACACAAGCTCGGAGCTCCTCAAATGTTTTTGGGCGCTCACATAGAGGCTCGAAGTTTTTGATGAAGTCATCGCGGAAGTGATCCCACGAGTCGTATTTTGATGAAGGTAGGGCCTTGAGCCAGTCGCGAGCTGTGTCTTCGAGCATGAGTCGTATGTATTGCATGGCTGTGGTGTTTGTGCTGCGCTGGCACGCAACAGCCAGCATGTAGTCTTCTAGCCACCCAGAAGGTTCCTGTCGACCCGTGTACTTGGGCTGTTCGGATGTGAGTTTGAACCCTTTGGGCATCCGCGTCTCGCGGGCTCGTCGAGTGAAGCA